>JAFBJW010000542.1:489093-913722 GCA_016785235.1 Pseudorhombus dupliciocellatus
CCCCCCTCACCAGTGATGTGACTCCATTCCCCCCCCCCCCCCCCCCCCCCCCATTTTAAATCTCTCTGGATAGAGGAGCGGTGAAGGAGAGAAGGAAGGAGGTGGAGGAGGTTGCAGGGGTTTACTAAGTCAGCGCTGGCCTCTCCCACAGGGCTTACCTCATCCTTCTTTCCGTTCCCATCCCTCCCACCTCTTTCTCTCTGTCTTTCCCCCCAACACCTCTATCCCTCTCTTCCACTGCTCTGTCTCTCACCACAGAGCTGATAGAGGTAGCATACATTAAAAAAGTGAATATTACTTGTCCCTTATTATCAGAACCTTCATTAGACCTAGATATACATTAAAGATGCATTAAAGATCATAACAAAACAAAACACATTTGCATTAAAAGCAGTTTTATGCAATTAAGGTCATTCACACATTTTTCACATCAAATCCATTTATGGGGAACTTTGCCCTGAATAAAAAAAACACTGGTCTGATTATACTTCATATTCACATTTACCAAAACCTTAGTGGAGTAGTGGAATCTCTTGATCAGACTCTCCAACTAGAGACCACCACGGGTTAAATGTTCCTTTTTGAAAATAAAATGTGACTCCATTTAAAGACAGATGAAAGAAAAAAAAAATGACTCATTGAGGACCCGACAGACGAAGAACTTCAGAAGAGCATTGTGATTAATTAGCTCCACCCTGTCTGCCTTGCTACCAGTTAGCTCTCTTACTCCTGTGAGTTGTCACCATTCCATTTTCTGGAGCCAAACGCTTCATGATGACTTACAGACGAAGTTGTTGCCGTTCTGTGGGAGACTAAAGACTCGTTTATGTTTGGTTTGCCCTTGCTGACTCAGTCCATTTGCAAATGATTACATTTGCACACTGAGACAAAGTTAATGTGAGTTCAGGTGGGTTTATCTTGTGCTACATTCCCAGGCAACACTTACAACAGTGATAGGAGAGTAATAGGAGGAGTGCTTGGGGAAGTTTGGCTGCGGTTGCACCTCTCTGAGGAGCTTCATTATCAGCCTTCAAAGAAAATGTCAACTACAAACACACAAAAAAAGCATCATTAGTCTCTTTTTCTTTCTGTGGCGGAAAAAACACAATCATTAGTGTGTTTCTCTCGTTCACTATGCCTGCAAGACAGCTTTTCTTCTCCGCCGCTACTGTAGAAGGTACGGTGAATATCTCTCCCTGAGTCGATTTTTTTTTTTTTTTTTGCTCTCAAACACACTAACTGATTAAAACCATCACAAATTACTCACATTTGCATAGATGCAAAAACAAGTGATATGAAAGGAAAAGTTATTGCTGCTATAGCTTTCACCCTGACAACACAGGGAGCGCTATATATGCTAATTATCCATTTAATATGAATGTCTAATTAATGGTGTGCAAATGAGACACTGCCATTATTGGGCCTGTTTGATATGGGGACGGACGCAGGTATTGAAAATCCTTGGGAAAACTGACATCCGATTCAGCCGCCCGGCGCACGCAGGAAATCAATTAGGTTAATTGTCAAATATGCAAACATGTAAATTGAAGTCATGCACTGCCATGGCCGTGGCACCTCACCATTGTCCCCAGAGCATGAATACGGGCAAGGGAGCTGGAACACACACACAAGCATGCACTCCTCTTATCTCATCAGCCCTTTAATGTCGTTGGTATTCAGAGCTCTGTCCTCTGACACAATGCACGCCACTAATTACCAATTCCCTTGATAAGAGCATTGCCCATAGAATACATGATGGAAAATGAAGGGTCTGCCTGCTAGGGCCGCAGCCATTGAACATTCTGACTACACACCACTTTGAAAATTGGCTTTCAATCAACATAGCGAGGACTGCTTAATTCTGCCACAGTTGGGAACCCGAGCCGTCTCCTCGCCTCTAAAACAGCTGCCGCCCCGCCTACACAGACAGCTAATGGCAGAGGACAAATACCTGACAGTCTCCTTTATTACGCATGAGGGCAAAAACATTTTCCTCCGCCCTGCGCAAGGATGTCTGGCCGTGCTCTGAATGGCATCACCTTGTGAAAAGACCATAAAGCATTCATCAGCAAGCCGGAAACAGAGAAAGTCACTGCAGCCATTGGCATTCTCCTCCACTCGCTTTGACTAAGATGAAAATAAAATAAAGGAAGAGTAGACATCATACAAAAGATTTGTTTTCTCTCCTTCTTTCTCCCTCTGCTTTTTCTTTTTTTGGGCCGGCGAAAGTTAATTGAATTTGTATGTTAATGAGGCCTGTGCATAGCTAACGAGCTCAGTGTGCGACCCATTAACACATTGAATGATTGTTATGCCCGGGGCAAGAATCACCTATAGGAGCTCAAAACACGGAGACAAAGAGGCAATCTGAATACATTATAGATTCATTTACATGTTCATCTACATCACACGCATCACGCTGATATTTGAACCTCAGCTCAATCATCGGGACCTGTCCTGCCGAAATCTTTGAGAGAGGCAGCAGAAAGGAATGGAAAGTAAGAGATGCAGAGTAATCTAAGGTAGGAGGCCAAGAGGGCCTGGTCATTCAGAAATCAGGAGAACCATTTGCTCCTTACCCATTGAGTCTTTCAGCTCAATGCTGACATGTTGCCACCTTGTTGGAGATGAGGGATTGGTGTGATTCAGCCCCCCTCCTTATCACCATGACAATGTGTGAAGCACACTGAGATCTCTCTGCTACCACTACGACGAAAGCAACACTTCTTTAAATAGCCGCTCGTTCCGAGTCTGAAAATCAAATGCGTATCTGCATTTGCGTAATCGCAGTCACTCATTTCCACCACTGGCATAATCAATGGCAGGATGTCTACTAGACGAGATGTTATTTTCCTATGCGACTTGTCATCGGTGTTCATTTGATGAAAATAATTTTTAAATAAAACAACTTGGAGGTATGTTTATTGCAAAGCTTGTAAAATCAATCTTCAATGCTGACATTTAACAAGGGGAATTGTGCATTGATTGCTGTTTCATAATGATAATTGTCCATGGTGGCATCAGGATCTGGAACTTCTGCTTTTTGTATCGGCACAACCATTCGAGGTCACCTGCTGATACACCATTGTGACTTTGATGATCCCCTGAGCGGGATGAGGAGGAAGACATTTTAGAGTTTCTAAAAATGTGGTTGTCATAGAACAGCTTTGGGAATCCTTTGTCACAACATCAAAAGGTCAAAGTGACAATTTGTACAGTACTTTGGTTTACGAACAAATAACCTCAAAACGAATGGGATGAAAAAAAAATTGTTGTTTGAAAAAATGCATGTAAATAATATGTATATAAATAAATATATACAATATTTATACATAAATATGTGTATTAGTTCTGCCTGCCACATCTGTATGGCTTTAATAAATGTACTATTACAAATACAGTGTGTCGTTTTAAAACTGAATTCACATCAAACGGCAGAAGATATGTCAGCTATACACGGACACATTATCTCCCACGCCATTCACTCTCCTGTGTGATGGCTCGATGGGGATTTGACTGTTCCTCTTCTGGATTGTTGCGTAAGGCTGCTGCAGCAGTGAACATGAGCCTCTGCATAGTTTCTATACAGTACATAATAAGGCTTCTTCTCTGAATAAGTCTAGACATCGCTGCTCTCCTGGGGTCTTATTCATATCGCGGAGACATAGACGGGCTAATCACCACGGGCTTTCATAATGCACACACTCCGAGCACATCAAACGGATTGGAGTACACGGAAAGTTCAGATCAACCTGGATGTATCATTCATCCCTCCTCCCTCGCTCGCTGCCTCAGCTGTTATATAAATTTGCTGTGCATCCACCGGCTCTGACTGCCTCCCTCACAGCGCTCCCTCTCCCGGCTTAATGGCAGAGTGTGTATGTATTGACACAGCTCCTCAGAGCCACACAGCAGTGTGAGGTCAGAGCCGTCCAGCTGGGGGTCAGCTTAATGATAAGGTTAATGAGGGTGGTCTGGACTCAGGCATGCCTCTGTCAGCTATTACAGAAGAAGGAGAGGAGGAGGAGAGAGAGAGAATTCAAGATAGGAATGGATATGAGGGAAGAAGGAAAAGAGCGTAAAGAATAAACGGAATGAAGAAAGAGGAAAGGAGAAAGAGAAATAGATGGGAAAGGAAATATGGTAAGAAGTGAGTCCAGAAAAAGGAAATGACCTGAAAGGAGGGCAGGGGAAGGAAAGAGAGAAGTGCACAGGGAAGGAAGGGGAAGAAGAAGAAGAAGGAACAGAAGACTGGGAACTACCCAAGGCAAAGTGAGGACTTAAGGAAAGGAAAGAACAGAACCATTTACATAATTCACAATGAACAAATACCCTCACCACATGCCTTCCTGCTCACAACATGCACTTCATTTCACTGCACGGACAATAGAAGGAAGTTAATGAGCACGTGTCACTTAATCATCAGCCCAGCTGCTGGTAAAGACGCGGTCAGGCTTCCAGCAAGTCTCTGGCAGTCGCCGCCTCGAGCTGACTGACATGTTCCACGAGCACATGCGCAGGCAGATGCTTACGCTGTGCAGAGGCTCCTCTCTCCATTCAGAGCATATGCCAGTGCCCAGACAGCCCTGTAGGTGTAAATCCTCAGCTGACAGACATGTTGTAGGTGTCCAGGCAGAGATTAGCCCATTTCCTTTAGCCCGGAAAACCCCCTGAATCAGCTTTAAAATACTGCTGATGCTCATCTCTAATAGGCTAATCTGCACTTAACTGGTATTGTGTGCAAGTGTGTGTGTGTGTCTTTTCCGAGATTTAACCCAAGGTGTCCATGAAGAGTTGTGGACGTGTGCACCTCGACACAGCTTATGCTCTGGATCAGACCAGTGGAGAGCATTCAGGGATTTTCTGGATCTCATTTCCTCATTCAGGTGCTTTCGCTGACGCTCTTATCTGCGGCTACTTCAAATGTGCACAACTACAGAATAAGCTCGGACTTGCCGCAAAGTTGCGAGTAAACAAAATTCGCAAAGGTCAAAGTTCAGGTCATAAATGTTCCCCGGCACAATTTCACAAAAGCAGAGAAATGGGGAATTCATTTCACACGTTTGCATGGGTGTTAGCAGGACTGGGAGCTTTCGGCTTGTACACCAGTAACGTCACTGGGTTTCCTTGATATTTTTTACAGCGTGGATTTGGATCACAAACAGGAACTACTGTATTTAGAGAGTCCACTCACGCTCTAATAAATGGTTAACAAACTCAGTGACTGTGGCTGCGCTCGGCTGAAAGCCAATGATGAGTCAAGCCTGTTCATGACCAACAGAGCCACACGCTCTTAAACAACACTTCCTCACTGACTTACATCAACAACATGTGTGTGCCTCTCCATGTTATCAGCCAATTGGGTGTTTCTCCTATACCTCACTGGCTGAAAATCAATACATTTCATTTTTAAACATTTTTTATTATCTTTTAGAGGCGTGGCCCTGAGCTCAGATAGAAATGACTTGTCCCTCAAGTGTAAGTTTACACCACTGGGGAGGTTAATGTTTTCCCATCTGGGAAAGTACCCGTGCAGATAAACAAAAGTATGACAGTCTCGGACAATTGAATTTTGTGGGAGTCAATGACTATGAATCATCCATTCATTTCAACAGTATCACTTCTGTTTGTCCATTTCCCACATTTGTGTTTCCATCCATCATGATCATGATGTATCAAGAAACATTGACTTCAACACGGCCACCCAGCCTCATCCCGCTCCATGCTAATTGACCACATTATTGGCCTTATGATCACAGGTCAAATCAAGGTGACATGTTTGTGACCGATTGGGGGGTTGGATTGCATCACACGTGGGTGGTGACGTGTGCGGTTGCCACAGTCATGTACTGTACATGTGACTCATGAACCTTGAGGAATTCAAGGCTGATTTGAGTGCCGAGGCTGAGAGCATGAAATCAGGTTCGCATCGTTAGCATTAGAGGAATCACTCCAAGATGTTCCCGGGACTCAAGTCCTCACACAGATGTCTAGACACGCACGCTGAGCCGTCCTGGCCTTCGTGTCGTCATGTAGAGCTCTTCATGCTCCTGTCTGGGAGTGTTTCCAATTTAGAGAAATGTAAGATAAAAAATATGCTCATTACGTGCAACGGTTTCATCATCCTTACGTTCTGGAGATGTATTCAACAATAAAGACTCAAGAGTTCACAAAGTCAGACAGAGATTTTGAATTTTGCTCACAAGGAAAGTTAATTTATGATGTTACAGCTAATGTGAAAGCTGAGAAGGGCATGATATCTAAAATCAGGTGTTGTTATGCCAACCTAAGTGCACTTCCAAAAAAAAAAGTGCAGAAAAAGTTGTTCTCGATGGGCTACGTGTGACGATAAGCAGCATGTCCCCCCTTCACCCTCCACGTCTGTCCCCTCAACAACGTTCAGCATTTGGGAGCAGCCGCTGAGCTGTTAAGTTTGTGTTCCACTTGGATGGAGGAAGCCAGAGAGCTGCCAGCGCTAACACCGTCTGCCACCAGAAATCATTTTCCCTTTATATAACTTTAACACCTGTTGAATTGCCGTCAGGGCCTCTGCACTCTTAGTGATATTTATGACACAGAGGGGCGTGTCCATCCCAGTTATATAACTGTCTGTCTCTGTTGGATCTGAAGAGATATGATGAACTACATGTATATGTCCACCCACACGGACGTTGCATCAATCACTTTGCATTACTGACATTGTCAGTCGGCACCATAGGTAGTGATGTGCATCAAAGTGTCCATTGTCCGCTAGTGACTGCCTACAGTATAGGTAATATAAATCTTCTCCTCCATGTTAATGGATAGGACATGGACAAAATAAGTCTAAGTACATGTAAATTGCTTTTCTTAATCTATGGGCGACACCAACAGTGAAGTGAATGCTATTAAATTCCTGCTTCATTCATTTAACTTTTGGAAAAATCAACACAGGCCCTGAGGATATTTTAATTTCTCAGCTGTAATTACAATCCACCTTTTAAACGTTTGACTAAATTGGTGAAAGCTTTACTGAGCGTTTTTTTTTGTTTTTTAACACTTGTGCATTCAAGTTGTTTCTACTTTGTAATCTGCAGCAGATTCAAACACACACACACACACACAGCGGCTGAGAAAAGCTTGACAGGAAGGGGAAATGAACAAAGAGCCAGGCTCCATCCTCTCACTGAACACTTGTGAATGTGTACGGCTCACTGGCCAGAAATGATGCACTGTGCATGCACCGTGTGCCCAAGCAGCTCCACTTATATAAATTCACTTAAAATAAAAAAAATAAAAATAAATAAAATAACTTTGATCAGACCATTTGCAATGCTAGCAAATGTGTGCACAAGCCTGACTGACCAGCCTTAATGCCCAGGTACTCTGAATTTCACACACCACCAGTTTGCTGGCTCCACAGCTCCAGTCAGTAGGCCCCTTCTGAGGGGAGATAATTGAGTGTGAGTACACAGACCCGTATACAGTGACACTTCATATGAGCAAACATAAAGCCTGATCAAACATGTGAACACAGCGATGCAGAATGCTGAATGGCTTTCTATCTGTGATCTTCTGTGTGTGTCAAAGCTCTGTGTACCATGACGTTTTGTGCTTTGTACGTGTTAATGGGACTTGCTGATCAAATGTCCTCTGATGGCTGGCAGGGCCACGAGGGTGACGTGGAGTCAATTGACCCCCCATATATTACAATGTGGAAAGGCTTCTGTGTCTGCAGGGACACGTTACATAGAGAGTGGTTGTTGTTTTGTTTTAACTTGATTTAATGAGGCTCTGATAAACTGAGCAGGTCAGGGTAACTACAGTCTTTGTCCACAGCACTTTGAAGTTCAAATTAAAATGTCAGAATCCTCCATGTGTAAAGGTAGAAACTTAAATAATTCAGCAAGAATTTTAAGTTTTTCTTTAAATAGGATGAACATGATCTGGAGTTGACAAGAGTTTGTCTACAATGCCTCCCCACATGGAATTCCTCCCTCTAGTTACTATGGAAAGTTCCTTCATATATTATTTATTGGGATTTGCCGCTTTTCAAAGAAAATGAAAATATGTAATCTTCTCCTTCTTATCATTCAAAGAGGAAACAACAGAAAGGCAAAGAGAAACGGGCCTAGCACACGTTTTTATTCACAAAAAAAAAAACCTTGTATATTCTTATATCTGTTATTTTAGGACAAGCACTGACAAACAGCGCCCCTGCCCCCTCACTGGTGGTCTCCATGAGTGGCTGTGGAAACTGAGGAGGTATTTTTAGTTTCCCAGATATTGCATCAGTTACTAGTGGCGACGGCGTTACTGGGGAGAACCAAATGAAATCACCCTTCCTGAAAACGATTGTAGGTGGCACTATCACACCATCACAAGTCAGGCTCTATATGGAGCCCCCTATGGGTTCCGGTGGCACAATAGCATGGGACGTAGGAAGACAATGCCAGGGCTGAAGTATAATAAAGGACAAATTCATATATCCTTCCTACTGTGGAACCTCGGGGGCCTGCAGCGTGTTTGTCAGCGACAGGATGTGACAACATAAAGCTGCTGTGTGAAACTGATCCTGCCTCATCACGCTGCTGCTGCTGAGCAGTCGGAACTAGATGAGAGAGCTGGATAAATATTTATGGCTTCATGACTTGGCCTATCCTGGTCAGTGGACACCAGCTGGTGGGGCTGTGAGAGGAAATGGAAGTTGGAGGGAAAAATATGTTCCCAGTCAAAAACAAGACTTTATAAAGGGAACTGGTCTAGATACATTACATCCTTGGGGATTATTCTCTGCAGCCTGGGTCTGATGTCAACTTTTAGCTATAGTCTGAGAGCAGGTAATTCAGCCTGACCCAGGCGTCCGGAGGACTTGGAGCGTCTTCAAAACCTTCAACAGGGACAAAGACAGAAACATAACAACGCAGCATAACAGCCTAAACATGGTGAGAGAGATAGATGAGGAGAGAAGGAGGGAGAGAAGGAGGTGATGAATGGTGTTGTTTTTCTCTGTAAGGAGGATAACTGTATCCTCCTCTGGGAGCAGCGGAGCCGTAGAGCACCGGTGAGCACCAGTCATGTGTCTCGGAGACAGCCAATGGAATTGTGGGGATTTGGTTCATACGCGAGTTTACTGGGTCAGAGTCAGAGCAGCGGAGGAGGCAACAGCCAATTGGAACACGAGGTAGCGTCTGGAGGATTAGCCAATGAGGTTGGAGTCTGGTGTCTGGTACCAGTTGATGTCTGACAGTTAGACAGACTGTATCTAATTACCACAGCCTAGGCTCAGCATGGGTCTGTGCGTGCATGCATGTGTGTGTGTGTGTGTGTGGGAGTAACTAAGGGGAGAAGGAGTGAAAATTAGAATTAAAAAGGAAGGAAGGTGGTTTGGAGGTTTTGGCAAAAGTTGAAAACAAGGCATCAGATCTGGAGAGCTGCCACATGAAACTGAAATGGTGCCAAAAGACAGTGTAGATCCAGCATTAACTTATTAAAACAGCCATATTAGGCATTGATATGTCCCATTGCTCTACATGTATATTATTGAATCAACTCATATCTGGTATAGTGTTGACCAATGGAAATGTGCATTTGCTGCTTGTGTGTGTGTGTGTGTGTGTTTCTGTATATTTCTTCATTTCCGGTACTGATGAATAGACCCTGAGAAGAGAGTTGAGTTTCCCACAGTGTAATGACCTATTATTGTTTGTAACACTCCTCTCATTCCAGTCAGCCAGTTTATGGTGACTGGAAAGACATAGACCGCCAGGTGTTATGACACACACACACACACACACACACACACACACACAACATATATATATATATATATGTATTGACCTTAGTCAGAGGTACGTAAGGGGGGCTACAAGGGCAGCTGTTTGGTGGGTTTTTCCTGTTTTGACTGCTCCTGTCTGAGTGCTAAAAGCTGCACACACGCACAGAGCCGTGTCACACAATAGCCTGTATTTCTGCTTACTTGCAAGTTGTGATATGCGGCTCCTTATCTGTAAAAAGAATTGACATTGCCTTGAGATAAAGCCTCCTCCTTACACACACTACAGTGGAAACGTAAAGGGACAGTTTGACATTTCGAGTCTTCGCTCACTTCACTGTCTGTTATTTGTGAAGCACGGCATGAAGACTGGAGACTGCCTGTCTGAAATTAACACATTACATCTTGTTTGTCTTAACTATACCAAAAACAAAGTATAAAAAGAACATGCTGTGGTTTTAAACATGAGTTTTTGTCCCAGACATAAATCTCAACTAACAGAGAGCCTCCCTATGAAAACAAAACGAGGGGGAAACAGCAAAGACGTACAGAAGAAACAATCTTTACAAAATTGGAAAAGCTTTCTCATGCCATAAAAGGAAATGGAAGAAAACTTGTCATCAACTTTCTTCATGTCGTCATCAGTTTTATAAATTGATCGAGGCAGAAGAATAATTTACACTATAAAAATAAAGATTATCTATACGAGACAAAACAATCTCTGGTGTGAATATTAGTGCAGACATAAGGATTTAATCACCCGTGTCTGTGTTATTGAATTTTGAATCCCCTTTTGTTTTGTGCAATGATGAATTGAAAGGTCATGTCAATGATACTGTGACAACAACAACATTTTCCTTTTCATTCTCGATGGAATTCATCTGACCCATGTGTGATTTTAAAGATGGACAATATGACTCCAAATGTGAAGCCATTTCTTCTCTATAGCCCCCTGGTGGCTGGCTGCAGTATAGGTCATAAATATATTACATTAACAGTCCAGAATGGTGGCTCCCATGTTTGTAATAATTGGCTTATTTGTTTCATATGTGGATACATGTTTTTATAGTTAATAGTTGATAGTTTTATAGCAGTATAACATCTCATAAGGTATGTGTCACTGGCACAACTGGACAACTGCATTCCAACAAAGTCATAAAGAAGAGACTATGTATGGAAAAAACATTAACGTTCATTTGTCTTCCTGCACGTCTTCTGACTTTGATCACCGACAGCGTACAGCAGCGCCTCATCCTCGCGTGACAACGCACGGTTTGTTGTGGTGAGGTAATTAAAACAAGCTTGTTGGTGGCCAGTGTTGGCACTGACGCAGCAGGGTTTGAATCCATCCGGCCGAAGCCCCTTTGCTTTCATTCATCTCCCCTCTCGGCTTCTTTCTGCATGTCTCTGGGATCACTCTCTTCCTGAAGAGAAACTTGGACCATCACACTGAGCAGCAAAAGCCCTGATCTAGGATCAGTATTAGAGAGATGAAATAATAATCATGTGGTAGCCAGTCAGTAGAGAGCATCAGTACTGGTAGTGCTCCAACCCGGCAAAGGGCTGTTGTTGTTATTCTTTGATCAGACCAGCAGGAATAACAATATATAATTCATAACGCTCAGTCTAGTCTGGGAACACTAGGCACTGCACTTTAATTATTGATCAAACAGAACAGATTTAATATCAATCACTGAAGCATAGGCAGAAGTGAGCAAAGTAGAAGGAGTGGGGGGATCTCTCAGGCGCTGCTGTCTAACCCTCTAATGAAAACAAAACAAAAAAAAAAAAGAAATAGAGTACAGTTAACACGGTGGTGGAGGAGTGCAAACAGGAACTCAGGGCTAAGCTTGGACACTGATTCACTGAGACTGCAACGCATAGAATGCGCAGCCTTTGAAGGCTGACACTGATAGTTTGGGAACTGATGCTGCCAATACTCTGTACGTTCTACAAATCACTCCATGTTATTCAATGTTTGCCGTGAATGTGATTCCAACAGAGGTGGAAAGGCAGAGGCAGCTTCTCAATCTCCACCTTGTGGCTGGTTGTGGTAAAGGTAAAATGCTCTCCTCCATGTTAGTTCACGGGACACTGATAAAGCTGTACGTCGTTCTTACCAAACTCAAGTTTGTTTGTTTTTTTCTGGTTTAGTTTAGTTTCAATCATTCAAGGCTGCACAAATGGAATATAATAGGAAATATTTGTAGATAATAAACATAATGTGAATGAAGAAAATTGAGCAGCAAACACAAACGGCTTTTGTCAACTTAGTGTTGCTGAAGTAAACTGATTACAGTGGGTCGGGAAGGGGCTTGCAGATGTAGCAGCCATCACACACACACACAAACACACAAATTGCAAAATGCCAACATATTTGCGACTTCCTGCCGTTTTCTGTTTGTTAAATTTACAGCTCTTGGAGACCACTTTCAACACTGCTGCAAAATGAAATTAGAAATGGACGGACATGTTCTCACACTCAGACCCAGTGATTGAGTCTGACACTCACAGGCTACACAGAGACAGTATTTCTTACAGCGTGAAGGGGCCCTTGCCTCCAACTTAGTACAGGAATGCAAGCAGGGGGAGAGAGAGAGAGAGAGAGAGAGAGAGAGAGAGAAGGGTGAGTGACTGGGACTTTCCCCAGGATCTCAGAGAAGGGAGGGAGAGAGGAAGCAGACAGTGGGAGCGACAGAGGACAGGAACAAATACAGGAGGAGGGAAAATGGATGGGTTGTCTTGTGTATGGGCCTGCATCTCTTTCCCACAGTGGAAATGACCCAGTTATTACTTACACACTGTTACTGCCTGAAACACAAGGAGGTGCAAACCGTGAGACGGCGTGTATCACAGACCCAGCGACAACTTTCCCTCCGCTGTCCTGAAAACCTGAAGAAGTTGTTTCAGCGGCGCCACAGAAACGCGTCTCTGCGTCTGTCTTTCCGTCAAGGTTAATGGTCTGTCCCCTGGAGCTCCCATTGATCCCACACACAGCCACCAATGCTGCTCCCCATATGGCAGTGCCGAGAGTGTGTGTGCACGTATGATAGGGATCAGTAGCCATGATCGTGACTCAGCCTGTGTGCTGGTGCGAGTGTGTGTGGTCCTCTTGGTGAGCCAGCTGCAGCAGGGTTGAATACGTGTGTGCATGTGTGTGTGTGTGTGTGTGTGCGTGTGTAATAGGAGGAGAAACCCTCCCTGACATTAGCAAACTTGCCTTGTCATCTTATACCAGTGATAAAAGAACAAGGATTCCTTTCACCCCATGAACATGCGTGCACGTTAGTGTGTGTTTAGGTATGTGCCTTAAAATATGTGCGCGTGTATGTTTGCAGGGACCTGCATGTCCAGGTGTCTTTGAGAGTGTCTGTGTCTTATGCCTATACATGAAATGGATGAAAGTATGTGTGTGTGAGTGTGTGTGTGTGTGTGTGTGTGTTCTGGCAGGGTGGTCCTCACCTGTGGATCATACATTACACAGTAGGCCTGTATGCAGTTGCAAAGTGGCAGGCTGGGCTGGTGGACTCCAAACAACTTGGGTCATAAAGATATAAGAGAGTGAGAAGAATGGAAAAACCAAAAAGTGAAGGCAGAGGCCCTAATCCTGCACAGATTACACTGTGTGTTCCAATCATGATGGGCATCTCTGGCTTGTTGTACATTAACTGATTCACTCAGGAATGTGAGGGTCAGCCAGTGCTTGGTGCAGTACGATCAGCCAGGGTGCACTCCAAAATACTTCCATGTGCTCATTAGTGCTGCTCCCCTGCTCACATATTAAACACTGAGAGATCAGAGGCTGCGAACAGATTTCCTGACCTTTAGAAACCTTGAAAAGCCTCATTATACGGAGTAACAATCAACGTTACAGCTTTACTGTCCCTTTCCCAATAGACATCATTTGCTTTTTCATTGTTTGTCCAAACTATGTATTGCAAGTACTCGCTACTTTCACTGGGGGACCTTTACCACACACAAACTCCCTCGATGCATGACCCCGCTTCTTCACCCCCAGAGATGTCTGTTTCCTGTTTCTGCATCCATCATGTTAGACGCATGCGTGACATGTCATCATCATGATCTCACATGGTCATATTGGTTCACACTTACACCTCCTCTGGAGAGGAGGATTTCTTCACTATTCCCTCAAACCGCTACAAAGGTCGCATATCATGTTTCTGCTTTTTATAAATACAGAAACAGAAGCCAAGATAAAATTACCTCTGAAATAGAAGCTGCAAGATACTGTAGAGATTTTGACTTTCAAAAAACTCAGGGTCATTATCATGGTGGTGTGAGTTTCCCGTTTTGTGGTGAATACATTTGAACACGATTTAATGTTGGTTTCTTGATAAACCATGTCAGCAGGGTGAGGGGCAGCGAGTGCACCTATGAGAACAGCACAGGGAGTTCTTTGACACTGAGACTGCTACACAGAAAACTACCAATCCAAAAATATCAGCACTGGCCTTCGAGAAACACATCTCAGCCTAACCCCAGCTGGCGCGTGAGAGAGAAAAAGAGAGAGAGCCAGCAAATCACATCTTAGCCTGCCAAAAATCACATTTCCCCTCGACAGTATAGCTGGTTTACATTAACTCTCACACATGCATGGCGAGGGCCCGCGTCCGCCCATTTCACATTTCATTACCAAGAAAATCTCTAACTGTTGTACCAGCCTCTCCCACACAGCCAGAAATCTCTAATGCAATTCATCAGGGCTAAAGATGAAAAAGAACTGTAAAATGTGGTGGTTAAGTGATGAAGAGATAGCATCGGAGGGAGGGAACCGCTATATAATCAACCCCAGGGATTAGGGGCTACGGAAACTGGAGAATCTGGGGTCAAACGTGGCTGCTACATGCGTGATCTATTGCCCAGAGCAGTACAATACCTAACGGCGAGGGAATTGCCACAAGTCACGTCTGCTCTGGAACAGTATGTTCACTTTAGGAACATGGTTCTTTAGACATGTAGGACAAGGTCTGCTCCCATGCTGTGTTAGGGATCTTTTGGGAAAATGGTTTATTTTGTAAAAGGTTAGGACAAGATCACGTTAAAGCAGCTGCGTTCGCCATGTGACCGAATGTGCAGAACATTATGCTTTTGAGGGATTACTGAACATCCCGTTCCACGCGTACTGTGAGATAACCCTGTTGAGGTCATCAGGGAGGTAACCGCAGATGATATTGCCCTTCGCCTTTGCTGCTTCAATTTTGATCATTTGTTTTTAAACCTGTCTCTAAAAGGTTATATGTGTAACCCAAGATATGAGATATGACCCCAATTTAAAGCCCCCCCCCACTCCCCTGTCTTCTGCTGATGGTTTTACTCTTATTGCTTTCACAGGTTTTGTTTTTCTCTCAGTTTAAGGCTATGCAAAAACTACAGGAGGGATTACCACAAAACTTGATGGACAGATGTGGTACAGGCCAGGAAAGAACCCTTTACATTTTAGCGAGGCTCCAAATGAATGGGAGGATCCAGCAGGCGGGTTGTGAGGCAGCATGTGTTGGTACATAAATGCTGCACTCAAAGGCAACAGGTACACAGACTAACTGCAGCTCAAACTACAGTACGTTGTCTGCGTGGTGAGTAAAAACTTTATGGCTGGTCATAAGCACATAACACTGCCCACAGCAATACATCCAGCAATACATCAGGTTTGAGTTTTTTAATGTGATTATGAGAAGTGTAAAAATAATAAAGGCGCACAGTGAAACTGTGGGAGGACAAATTAGCATATGGCTGGCTGCCACCGCTCAGATAATGAACAGGAAACGCTACTTTGGCACGGCGTGATTGGGCATTAGCCTTGGCAGAGGCATTCTCACTGAGAGGCCCTCGTAACTTAACTTGATGTTTGACCTTCATTCAGCAGAGTCTGGCACCTGAAGGCTGTTTTCAATCAACTTTTGCAGGTGGTATGTTCGAGAGTTTAATTGAAATTACGGAGCACAAAAGTAAACCAATGGGGGAGAAAAAAAAAAAATCCATCTCTTTTGACATTGACAACAGCTCTTGTCCTGTGTCCCTCATATATGAATTGATTTGAGCGCCACGTTGGCCGACAGTTTTTAAT
Organism: Pseudorhombus dupliciocellatus; assembly: GCA_016785235.1. Taxonomy (NCBI): domain Eukaryota; kingdom Metazoa; phylum Chordata; class Actinopteri; order Pleuronectiformes; family Paralichthyidae; genus Pseudorhombus; species Pseudorhombus dupliciocellatus. The sequence continues at coordinate 504,933 of JAFBJW010000542.1, forward strand.
CACAAACACTAAAGTCAAACCTAACAGCGCAAAAACCAACGTAGACCAGTTTGTACTGTACTGCTATATTTAAAACTGCACGAAGATGATAAAGGCTCTGTCTCCCTCTCCCGCCCCATATGGATCAGTTTAAAACACACCTTGGTTTGGCCCACTTTCAGAATGTCACAGGACATTTATCTTTATTCCCTTCTTCCTCTCCATACCTTATATAAAATGGCTTTTACAGATGTGCACTCTTCTCTTACAAGCCTCTCTCTCTCTCTCTCCCTCCCTCCCTTGCACTTTACTCACATGGTTTTCTGCAGAGTGCTGTGCTTGGTGCCTGCGTACACTTTCAGACCTTTCCATCTGGAAAATATATTCTTTCACTCGACATATAGAAGCAAGGGAAGAGATGATTCTCATCCTCTCGTTTCCCTGTCTTTCATCTCCTTGCCTGTTCCTCCTCCCTGCATCAGAGGTCATAAAATGCAACCAGAGCCAGTTTATAGTCGCATGATTTAATGAATTAAGTGTGAAATCGATGCTAAGTCTCTTATTAAACATTTTCCTGTTTGGGAAAAAAAAAAAAAAAAACGTGTGAAGTCATAAATAATTTTGTTACTAAAAATGGAGCTTAACAAAAAGTGAAAAGTACAATAGTTTCTATAAATGAAAGTCTTCTTTTGCCTCGGTCTCTGCCAGCGAGTGGTGACTCAAAAGGCAGCAAATTCATCAAAGCTTTTTGTTGAAAGCACCTCTGGCTCACAGAGGGTGATGTGTTTCACTCCCACACAAGCTCCAAATTGTTGAAAGTACCTAAAGAAATCAAATTACTGAGAAATGGCTGAATGAGGGTGTTCACATACCAATATTGTGACTATTGACTGTATTCTGCATTCAGTATTTCAATGACACTATTGTGATACTATGATAATACTATGCTATTGTTAACATATTAAAGAGCAGACCATTTAAGGATGAGAGTAATAATCACAGATAGAAAGAGATAAATCGTGTAATTCTAAAAAAGCTGCAGCTCCTTTTTATTTTTATTTTTCCATCTTGTCCATGCTGCAAAATGCTTCTTGAAAACTCCATGGGGACATAATGTGACTAACGTCCTCACTCCATGATTGCTTATGAGTGTGAGCTCAGTCGGGTTAAAGTCATTCCAGAATAGTTTTGGAAGTGTAAATATATTTACTTGGGCGGCCTCCACATGAGACAGCAGATATCGAGCCAACGCTCCGTCTTCAGACTCTGACTGTTCACACATGGACACAGGAGCGGAGGACATATATCCTGAATATCCTGAATATTGTCATGCACAGTCTTTTTGTGTGGCTTCATCCACTTCATCCCAATCTGAACACTTTACTTCCAAACTCTTTTCTACGAACAGGAAACAAACAGAAAGTCTGACGAGCCTCTTTGTCGAATCTAATGCATTTGCCAATATTCAACCTTGATCAGCGTCTAGACGATCTGTGACACACAACAAGACCTGCTTGTTTGCCTCTCCTGAGTGCACTGTATCAGACGCAGTGACCCCGCCTGCCTCCCATCTTCTTATATAAGGAAAGATTACACAAGCAAAAAACACAGCATGGAGCAGACGAATATAGCTCAGTGAATCTCTGTGTATATTTGATCAAGCGTGTGAGCTACAGTACATGTGGGGGGGGGCAGTGGAGTGTGGTTGGAAGAAAGGATGTGCATGAATCTATATGTCGGAGACGGGTAGAGGGAGAACGGCAGAGATGGAGCAGAAGGCGGCAGGGGTCTGCTCGCTTTCTCTATGGTTCGAGGGGAGAAGAGCCATTTATCATCTCAGCGCGGCTCGAACGTTATTAACAGTTTGGGTTGGTGGGAAATTTACATTTTACACAATTACTTTGGAAGTGTTGTTTCTGATGAAAGTCACCGCAGTCAAGTTAATGTGTGGAATTACTGTGAGAACAAAAAGGGAGCTGGAAGGTACAGGGGACAGGGAGAGGAAGAAGAAGAAGAGGAGGAGGAGGAGGAAGAGGTGGTGGTGTGCGTTTGACTTAAACAGCAGAAGGACTGCAGGAGCCACTTCCACACTTGAAGGGCTTCAGTGACAGGGAAGCTGCTTTATTCAGCACCGTCAGCAGTTTTGCTAGTGAATGTGTGTGTGTGTGGGTACATGTGTGCCTATCCACAGGGAATGAAAACTCCCCATGTTGTTGTTCCACACAGCAAGGACACTTTGCTGCATAGGCGCAAAGGACAAGCACGCGCACACGGCCACATACCCGGTGCAGTGATGTATCGGTGAGCTGGTATTGCCCTTTCATTAGATTTCAGATACAATTTCCATTCACCTTTTGTGCCATGATACGTATTTAATTCAATGTTTGATGTGTAATTATTTAAGACTGCATTGGCTGTCTTTGGGAGACACACTTAATTAATCTATGTGACATTTGGATTGGCTTGCCCCTACACACACACACACACACACACACACACACACACACACACACACACACACGGGTATGTGCTATTGCTACTCAGTGTTGGTCACATTTCTTGAAAAACATAATCACTACTTTCCCATTACATATAAGTCATTGAAAATTAATTGCTCCTCTAATTGGCTGATTATTACCGAAAAAGTAATTACTCAAATCTACTTTAGTTACTCAGGGGTCTTGTTTACATCATCTCCGAGAAGAGAGATTAACCGCCATTTTTCTGAAAAGTCAGAGTTCACGTGTTGCGGTGTCACTCGTTAGCTGAGTGCTAAGCTAATGCGCTGAGCTAATGTGACCCGCAGCAGGTCGAGCTATCGCTCACACAGAGAGGTCGTCTATCCACCGATTACAGGAATCAGAACCAGAAAGAGCGGGAATCCAGAACCCTTCATCTATTGACTTAACACGCGGCATTTGTACCGTTAATGGCCAAAGAGAGTGCAGCGCTCTTTAGACATGTGAGCCATTAAATATTCATAAAACCAGAGTGACAGCAGCTGATGGGACCCATTAACTTTAGTGACACTGTAAATCACAGCAGCGACGCGGCCACAACAATGGCGGCGACGACTGATTCCCCAGTTCGGGGCTTCTGCTCGACGCGCCAAGCGTCACTGAACTTTCAACCTAAAGGTTAGCGTCTAAGGTCGAACAAACAGCCGAATCGCTGCCGTCGCTGTTTCAGAAGCAACGCTGCGACCAGCATTACCACAGGCTCAAACCAGCAGCCCTGCACCCGACAGCTACTGCTCTGGTTGACCTTACGTTCTCATGAAAGTCCTGGAAAATCAAGAAACAAGATTACCATTAAATATTCATCATAACGGAGTCATATTTGAACCCACAGCTGCAATGCAATTAGTGGGGAAAGAAAATCTATATTCAATAGCGTCGGCCGCTGTGACAAATGGCTTTTATCTGGATTCAATTCTCGGATATCAAGTGCTTACACTCTTTTCAGTGAGATAACACACTACAATACTTTAGCTTCATTCTATTCTGTACCAAAAGACACAAACACCCACTGGGAGAAAACCCCTCGACATAGCTTTTCTAGCCCATGGCGGCGTGCTGCTAAACGCCAGCTAAGGACCTTGTATCATTAAGGGGCCCGTAATGAGAAAAGAAAAAAATGAACATCAAAACACAAGTCCAGCCCATGGTGGCACCGCGGCACCCGGCAGTAAAGTGCAGCCATCCCTGGCTGGCACATAGGACACCCATTCACTCGGTGACAGGGTGTCACACCACATGATTTATGATGGGTAATTATGGTTATGGAGGTGACATCATATCCTACTGGCTGGCTCCTGCATGTATCCATGCTGTGTGTGAGAGTGTGTGAGTGTGCGCACATGTGTGTTCGTGACTAATTAGTTATGCTGTCTGGATCCAGCAGTGACTGTCTTTGTTTTTCTACAGAACGGAAGACAAGACATGTCACAACAACATATCTCGCAGTTCCTCCAGATGAGCAGCAATGCACATGCACGCGCACACACACACACACATAGACTTAACACACGTACACACACGTCATGTGCACATATGGGCCCACAAAAGAGCCTCACTACCGCACTTCCTAGCACCAATTTTATTGCTTTGTTCAGCCAGAGAACAGATTTGACTCTTCCTTAGCATGTCAGACGAGCCGAAGGTAGCGAGAGAACAGGGTCAATCGCTAACATATCTTGACAGAGCTCACCATCGGTTTATCACGGTCTGAAATTGGCAGCAGTGAGAGGCGTACAATTAGAAATCATTACTCTGCACCTAACTGCTGCTGACAGGCATGGGCACGACAAATGAGAATATGGAAAGATTATAACCCAATTTCTCTCTCCTGTACACATCTGCTCGCTCACTCGCCGGTTCTAAATAAATGCATTCATTTAAAAGTGATTTGACAGGCCGTCGCTACCTCGTGGATTAGAGACACAGAGTTATATATCTAGAGGAGGCTTCGCACTGTGCATTTAAATCAGTCATCAACCTGGGAGGCATTTCTTGACACCCATTTTTCATGTTTTCACAACACTGGCAGAACACTTTTATGATGTTAGAGGAGTTTTGAGGCTAAATCACTCCAGTCACTCGCTGCCATTAGTGCGCAGGGGTCACTGCAGGTTACACAAGACTGGCCTTAATAAGTCAATTTGCCGAGGAAACAAAATAATGCGCAAGAAAAAGGAAAAACAGATGAGAGCGACTGCCAGTGAGCCACCATAATGAGTGGCATTACCTCTATTCTTGCTGTTGAGCGCACTTCTTTCCGTATTCATTCAGAGGCATGGCCATAGCCACAGGGGCCTCATTTGGGAATGGGCTTCAAAAGTCCATCTTTGAACTTTAATCTGCTATTAAGAGAAAGTCCAAACAGCCTCCTCCTCTCTGAAAGTCGGTGCAGCTCAGTACCACACGAAAACATCTCCCTCTGCTTCCTGACCCTGCAAATATTATAACAAATGTGACCTTTTGCAGCTCCAGCTCAGAGGAAACTTCACAAACTCTCTGGCCCTCGGTGGAGTTGTTTTTCAAGGGGCGGGGGGGGTTAAACAACGTACCCACGGGCTTGAATTTCAAATCACAAGGTCGCATAGGGTGGGTGCTCTCCCAGCTTGTCATGTATGGATGCTTGGTCCGGACCCTTTAGCATTGTTTTTCAACACAACCTAGTCCAACGGACTTCCATCCTCTGCGGAAAGCTGACACGAGTCAAGCACGCTACTGTTTTCCTCCAAGACCACGTAATAGTTTTGAGGTCGAGCAAACTTATTCTGCGTTTTAGGAAATGGAGTACTTGAGTCAAAGGAATATGAAATGTGTTAAAGGTGACACCAACGAGTCCTCAACAACCATTTCAATAACACAATAGCAACATAAATAATAAGTATGTTTGAAGGAAGTATGTAGTTTGAAGGAACTAGAGTTTGAGGTTGATCTGACAATTGTTAATTGTTGTTGCGTTTGAAATACAGAGCCGTCCCATCATAGGGAGAGAAGGATGGATTAGCGATTGAGTCATGGAGCGCAGACGCTGCCTCCTCATCCCTTAGACGAAGGGCTCAGTACTGAACTCAATCAAGGCTGTCATATTTTGAGCATCCACCATCATCCCTCAAACAGCGTGAGAGAACATCTCCTAAAGCCCACCAGAGGATTTTCTCCCAGAGTACCCAGCATGTAGCTGAGAGCTTCACGACAAGATCTTAGGCTCGGTAATCAAAAGCATCTTCGTATCCTCTGTTCCCGTCCACCTCTGCTCTGAGCATCGCTGAATTGCCGATCAGTGGGCACCCAGCTGATGGAGAGAACAAGAGGGATTGTCATAAAGTCCCCCCATCGCTGTGTTTCAAGGAAAACTTTCATCTGACAGACAGCGCCGATCCACTGAGAGCAAAACAAACCCCAACACCTGAGCAGTTTGTTCAGGTGTTAGTCTGTCTGCCTCCGTCTGGTCCTGACAGCCATCCAACCACCTCAGGCCCCTACGGAGCTCTAATCCTACTGCTGGAGCTGCTTAGCATATTCTGTTTATTAGTAGTCTGTTTTCACATCCGCCTGCCGTCTGCTCAGTTCCTCCCTGTATCAGAGTTTATCTCTTCCAGGGTGAAACAGGAAGTGCCACAAAAGACACCCAATGTGGAAAACAAGCACAAAAAATATATCATGCTTTATGTATTTACTCTTTCTAAGTGTGATTCATCTTGAAATTGTTCCTGTTACATCTCCTCTACTCATGCACACGTAGTTCTGTTAAATTACAACAGGGGATTTTTTTCTTCTTGAATTAAATGACATTCAATGGTAACCCTAAGATGACTAAACCACTTATTCTCTATTTAAGACGACGCAGCCACTCTATGTCTTCTCTGAGACCATAATAAGACAACACTCGGCACAAAGCATATTTCATTCCAAAAAAAAAAATAATAATTCTCGGTGGTGCTAAAAGAACAGTCAAAGCTTCATCCTGTACAATCCAGTTTTAGAAATCATTTGAAATGGTACAAAGTGGTTTTGCCGCTCCTACAGTTGTAGCTTAAAAGCAATTGGGTGGGTTGTACACAAAGCTGTTTTCTATCAGTCACTTGAGCCAAACACAAGTCTTGTGACTCTGCCTCTGTCAGATGTTGGAGATGAGGTCACAGACTGTGAGTTATTTTTGCACCAGGCCAAGATCATTTATCAAGATATATTGAAATGTTAATCAAAACGGTTACATAGTTTAATTTAGTGCGAGGGCAGGTACGTGCGTAGTTAGGATCCACACGCTGTCAGTAACAGTTTTAACAGATGGGCTTGAATTGTGCTTTTTGCCTTCACAGATTTTTGATCAAATTCAACCTTGATGACTGTGACTTGCAGGTGATGTGGACTGCTGCCGCGGCTAAGGAGGTAAAGCGGGTTGTCCGCTCCCCAGAGGATCAGCTGTAGCTAGTTTACTGTGAGGAGCTTTATAACACAAGAAAGATGCTCTATAGATATGTGTTTGTGAGCAGGGTTTGAAACTGGATCTACTGAACAAGTCACACTGTTTCCTTCTTATTACACTGTTCCTTTCGTTGTCCTTGCATGCTGGCACAGGCCCTGTGAAGTGCTGCAACTGTCAGATGATGTAATGCTTTTGTCACAGTAACAATGACATTACAAACTGTGCATTTCAATTCAAGCCCAGACTCTGAATCTCAAACGATTGCAAACGAAAGAACCCTGTCCGGGTCACATCTGAGGACGGTTTCCTGTTCTGCTCAAACCACACTGTACCCTCTAGAAAAGATGGTCCAAGCCTCAGGCCTCGGAGTTCTCAGAACACGGCCCTATCTCTTCAAGCAGACTACAGTACAAACACCTGCCACCGTGACTCAGAAATCCTCTGTCAAGATAAACGTAACGGCGCAGCGATTAACAATGTCTTCTCTGTGTGCCGCAGCGTCCGAACACACGCTGAGAGGCCTGAGACGAGATGGAGGTGGAGTGACACAGTCTCTCGTGTCCCACAGCGTTGGAAAACACTGTCTGCACACCAAGACACCAGAAAGTGAAGACGTCATGGCTGCAGCACAATCTGTTAAATGTGCTTCTTTCAAAAACACAAAAGAAAATTATTTAATCTAAATGAAAAAAAGATATTCATTTTTGTTTTTCAAAATTAAAGTAAATCAAATTCATTGTTTTTTTTTATTTATTTAGCATTTTTCACTTAAGTGTTACTTTATAATATAATGAGCTGAATCAATTCAACAATTTACATAAGTGTTTTCTTTTCACTCGTATCTAAGTTAAATGAACAACGGCTGCTTCAGGCTGGAAAATATGTGACGTGAATGTCACATATCAGGATGACAACTGATTTATTTGTTTCTCACTGCTGGTTATTAAAAGGAGACGGCCATTAAAGAGCCACAGTCATATGTAACTGTGCCACGATTTGTCAATTTGTGTCAGGCCACAGTTTATCTGCTGATGGAACTTTAATGGGGGCACATACCCTGTTTATCCAGCCACGAGCCCTGGGGCAAACACGTCCTGTACTCAGCCACCCACCCCTCCACACTGGCAGACATCAGTTAACCCTCAGCTAACTGTCCCCTATATCTGTCCGTATGGTGTAATGTACATCTGGTCTCAATCCCCACCTATCAGACACAGAGGGTTAAACAAACAAACCGTAGTTATTACTCCAAACACACACACACACGTAGCCGCTGTCCAGCCCTCGCTGTCATTTACAGGACTGAGGGTGGGGCTGCATTTGGCTGCAGCTCATCTCTGACTGGCTGGAGTGTGATCTGGCAGAAGATGCGTTTATGGTCCAGAATAAGTGTCAGATGTCCAGCACAAACTGCCCCTACAACTGTTTAATGCATCGATAAAAAGACAGACATGCCAATCGTCCTCTGGGGGGACATATTTTCTCCGAGTTCATATTGACAGAAATACAAGAAGTAACTTTGATTCCAAGGTAAACAAAGGTGATCTTTTTTGTGCACGCTGCTCACGATTGATAACACTATCAGCAGGTGGTTGTGGCCTACCTGTCCCCCAAACATCCCAGGATGCACTCCCTCGTCCTCTGTTCCACGCTGACACATGACTCTGTATAAAAGTTCAGTTTCACTTTCTCAGACTTTTCTTTCTTTTAATGTCCACACAGATGCGTGACCCCAATCGACCCTTGGAAGCTGCACAGACGAGCGCAAATGGCAGCAATCAATGAAAGATGGCCGCGTGCCACGACAGCAGACTTTTGTGTCCCGCCTTCAACTTCGAAAAAAATCACCGCAGCGCTTCCATCGAGCTCCTGCAGGGACCCGCGGTGCGTGTGGGGTGTTGGAAAGTGCGTCTGCATTGAATTAATTGTATTTTTATCTCAACTTGCTGTCGATTTCATATTCTATATTATTCCCATATCATCCCCACAAGGGCTTTTGGTGCATCAGCCCGGCACTGAGCGGTGATCTCTTCTCTCTTTATGGCCGTGTTCGTCTTACATGTTGTCACTGTAATATTCCTGGGGACTCAGGTGTGCCACTTAGTGACAGTGCATATTAAACCCCTGGTGGAAATATACACACACTAATGCAGTTCTATGGGGTCGTGTATCATTCTCTGAAGCATGTACATGTTTTAACTGTACCTCATTCAGACAGATGAGCAACAGCCACAAGAGGCACAGTGAAATACAAACAAACAACATTAAAGGTCAGTATGTAAAACAATAGCAGGGTTTATTTATTGTTAGACATTCAATGTAATATTAATGAGTATGTTTTCATTCGTGAATCACCTGAAAGTTTTTATGATATTGAAATAAGGCCTCAATGTCTGCAGTTCCAGGCACTCTATGCAGTGACACTTTGAATGTTTTTTTTTTTTAGATTAGGAACCAACTACTACAGACTGGAGCTTTAAAAAGTTGCTAGTCGTGATGCTATGCTTTTATTTTTTTACTATCAAATATTAGGGTTTAACTTCATTCAACTACAAATCTCAACTGTGGAGACAAGACTATGGAAATGAATAGTGTTCCTGGGATTAATGATGTTGTCCAAATCTGAATAATCGGCGTCTGAAAGCTGTCGGATAAATGTATTCTGGTGCAACATGTTTACGTCTTTAATGTAAAGTGGAGTCATAGACAGCAGAAATAGTGTACACGCCAGCTGTCTGAACGCATGTGTGCTTACACTCGTGTCTTAAACTGGGTCAGTGTGTGAGCGTGTGCGCCCATATCTGCTTATCCTCAAATATCTATGAGACACGGGACGAAACAGGGACACCTTAAACACACCTCACGCACTACTGCAGGCTTATTGCAGACATGTGGGTGCCGGCGTCTCGTCGTGGCCATGGGTGTGTGTAATGACCATGCCTTATCTTTCTCATTACCCGGCCTGACATGTCAGAGGAAAGCTGGAGACGACACTGCTCTCCTGACAGAGAGAGAGAGAAAGAGAGAGAGAGAGAGATGGAAATAATTACCAATGTCTCCTGTGGAATAGGGCGTAAATTGATACACACTAAATACTGTACCTAAGGGGTCTCTCTCTCTCTCGCTCCCTACCTCCCTCCCTTTCTCATCAGATGTACGAGACAAATGAATGCATCCAGAAGGAATTAATTGGATTTGGGAACAGTCTCCTGCTCAATCCACCAGGACAGACAAACACCTCCCTCTGCACCCTTGCCCCCCTCCCTCCCTCCCTCCTTCACTACCTCCCTTTGGCGCACCCCACCCACAGCCAGACACACTCCCCCTCCTCCTCCTTTATTCCAGTCATGCCTTGCAGAAACGTCTGACACCCCTGCACCCCTCAAACCCCACCCTGTCGGATCAGTCTGTGTCCTCTCTCTCTCTCAAACACACACACACACACACACACACACACACACACACACACACACACACAGTGGCACACCGGTCAAATGTAGCTACGCAGCACAACTCCATGCTTTAATGGGGATTGGGTGAGTGAACAATTATCCCACACACACACACAGTGGCACACCGCTCCCCAGTGGATTGCGCCCCCCCCCCCTCTTGGATACAGTGTTTCCATGGCAGCCACGTTTTCTGCACGTGCACAATCAGATGGGGTAAGAGAGGGAGAAGGAGACCACTCCTATCGATTCACAGTCTGCAGCTGCACTACGGCACACACATGCACGCACACGCTCATATTTACATGCACCAACAGAGTGTAACATCACAAGGTGAGATTGGAGCGTTTGAATATGGCTCAGTAGTGGAATGTGATAATGAAGGCTCACCTTATATTGAGCATGCTTTCTCCTTTGAAAAGGCGGCTTCAACACGTGGGGCTGCTCTAGTTATCTCTTCACAGGACGCACAACTGTTGGCTAACCAGTGGAAGCTACGTTTCTTTTTTTTTTGCCCAGATGATGAGAAACCACGAGAGGGGAAAAACACTTTGTACTTTTCAGTTCCAGCTGATTTTATTTCCTTCTTGGAAGAAAAGAAAAACAAATAAAAAACAAAAAACAAAAACGACAATCTGTACAGAGGTCTGAGAGGCAGTGATTGACCCAAACATTGGCTGGTTTTGAGCAATAAACATCAAATGATATTGGCATGACTGGACAAAACATGATCATACACAGCATATTGCACGAATGAAAAAAAGAAAGAGGACGATACAAAAGATGTCTCGAAGATCAAAAAAAACCCCAAAACAAAACAAAAATCCTGGACCACAATCATCTTCAACATAGAAGGATGTCAAAAGATGGCTGTCCTAGTGCCTGTCGTTGATCATCATCATACATAAAACACACAATCTTTGCTTATAGTACAGTCAGTTTACATAAATATCTTCATGTTATTATTCTTTTAAAAATCTTAAACACAACAGCTATAGCTACATATACCTGAATCTGAAATACAAATGCTATTTGCCATGCCATAATATAGGAAAACAATTAGCCTGCTATACTTAGCCAACAGGTACAGAAAGGTTAAATACTATTTTTTTTTTTGTTGATGCAATTTGCGCAATAACAGATGAAGCACTTCATACATCTCCCTCCCTCCAAAGTCTAGGCAAAGTGGAATGAGTGTGAAATTCCATCCAGTGGTTCAAATAAAACTTATCTTGATAAAAAGCACACAGAGGTATTAGCTCTATCCAAAAACAGTGACTCTCTGGGATCTTTCACTCATATACTTTAGGTCTATGTGTACTGGAAACACCGTCACCACTCAGGCTGGGAGCCTCAGTGGTGCTTTGTTTACTTGGCTGGTGAAACTGGAGTCACTGTGCCATTAAGAAGCATGTGGGTAAATACTGTAAACACTGTGTGAGGTCAGATTGTGCCAAACAAACCCCCCCTCTGCACGTCTAAACATCAATGTAGATCCAGACAACAATGTCGTAGGCTACCCACTCGCCAGGAAAAACCCCTTTCTATAGATTTTGTACAAAAATACAAGTAGAAAATCATGACACACTCAAATCTCCTTAAAAGTGAGAGAAGTCAGACATTTTTAAATAAGACACACTTCTAGCCCTTCCGCGCAGGATACAGACAGGTGTATGTGCACAAACACAAATGAGACCTGTACGAGAACAATACTTCTATGTATAAAAAAGTTTGGCCGGTATAAATACATCAATATAAAAAAACGTCATCTGACACATTGGAACTACAAAGTCGAAGCACTAGGCAGAAAGGATGCGCGTTGGGGAACATTGGTCCTGAATTGTGCACTGAGTGTTTAAAAAGGTTCAGAAAAAAGGTTTTCTGAAGTTTGGAGTCAGTCTTTGTTTTTAAGTCCTGCCGTTGAAAGAGAAGCTGGTGATAGTGAACTGTGTCCTATGGTCACACAAATTGCGTAATTACGCAGCAATGAACATTTTTACGCATTGAACCACAACAAAATCCTCCTTATCTCGGAGGGCATGCGTGCTGATATTGAAACTATTTCGAGTTTGGGGAGAAACTGCACCTGAATAGCAACTTGATGGTCAACGTGAATTGGCTATTATCTTAAACAAAACCCCAACGTGACGGGCTCTCCGGTGAGTGTCCCTTTGCCCGAGCCTAAACAACATTAAGTTTCAGAGTTCAGTCTCAGTCCTCGTCCTTCGGCGGATCGGGTTGAACATTTGAGCTGAAGTCCGTGTGTTTCACTGCTCTCTGCTTACATTCACTCCTCCTCCTGTGTCCAAATGCAAACTAAGCATTTCCCCGCCGGCGCGCTCCCGCCGCGCTCGCCGCGCGCTGTCCAAGTCTGTGAGCGGCGCGTTCCTGCGGGTTTCAACGCGCACGCAGGCCACCGTTTCTTCCCTGTCTTCACTCTCCCTCTTTCAGTGAAAGAATGGCGGAAATATTCTGGTCTGGGCTCACACGCCTGTCTGGTGGGGGGCTGAACAGTTCAAAACGTGGGTGGGGGCGTCCCGGTTGCTCTCCTGCGGCGGTCCCCTCAGTAGGTGAACACCAGGTTGGAGATGGTGGACTCCAGCCAGTCTCCTGAGATCATCTCGCTGACCTCCGGCGTGCAGTAGTCGGGGAAGTCGAAGTGAGAGCCCGCCCCGCACTCCCCGAAGCTCCAGTCCAAGTCCCGGTCCAGCTCCGCGTCGGAGAAGCCCATGCCGCCCAGGGACATGCTCTCAAAGCCGGGGCTCGGGTTCAGCTCGAGCCGCTCGTCTTCGAACTCCTCATCCGACGACGATGATGACACGGATGAGGAAGAGTGGGAGGCTGACGGTGTCGGGGAGGAGGCGCGGGAGTACCTGAGGCGCGCGGTGTGCGACGACTCGCTGGCCGCCGGGCTCTGCTCCTCGTACAGGCTGAGCGGGTCGCTGGACTCCGCCGACCTGCTCAGGGTGGGACTGGCCGGGACCCCCACAGAGGGAGGCCCGCTCTCCAGGCTGCCTGACCCGCCGAACATGTGGCCGCGCCTCGCCTCCCCCGCGCGCTTCTCCGGGATCTGCCTGGCCCCAGACACTGACCTGGATTTGAAGAGCGCCTGGTGGTCACCGGGAGACGCGTAGTCCTGCCCCGCGGCGCTCTTCACGCTGCCCTGCCTGTGCGTCCGGCTCACTCCTTTGGACGCGGGGCTGCTTCTTTTCACGCCGGCTTTGGCGCCGCGCTCCCCGCTCTTCTCCCCGCGCTCCGCCTGCTTACTCGCCCCGCTGCCCGACTTGACCTTCTTCCTGGGCCGGTACTTGTAGTCAGGGTAGTCGGCCATGTGCTTGAGCCGGAGCCGCTCCGCCTCGCGGATGAACGGGATCTTGTCCGTGTCTTTCAGCAGCTTCCAGCGCTTCCCCAGCCTCTTGGAGATCTCCGCGTTGTGCATGTCCGGCGACTGCTCCATGATCTTCCTCCTCTCGATCTGCGACCAGACCATGAACGCGTTCATGGGTCTCTTGATGTGGCCCGTCGGAGTTTTGCACCACGCCAGGTCGCTGCGCCCCCCGGATGTGGGGGACTCGGGGGTCGGAGACGCATCCATCTCCAGGTCCATCTCTCCCGTGTCCGTGGAGTCCCCGCCGGGGGAGTGAGCGTGGGCGCTCTCTGTCTGGCTCATGTGCTGCACCATCCTCTCCTCCGGCTGTCTGGAGCCCCTCAGTGCCGGGCTTTCAAAGTTCAACAGCGCAAAAAAACCCCACAAGTATTCCTCACTTGGTGTGATTTCAGAGGCGCGCTGGAGACAGATGATGGATACAAGTCTTTAAAAAAAAAAGTTCGCCTAAGTCTCTCCTCTGTCTCTCTCTTCAGTTCAGCTGGTTGTGGAGACTCAGGATGTCTCTGTCCACTGTCTCAGAGAGCAAACAGAAATAAATCCCGGTTCTATTCAACAGCAACTTTCAACTGCCTGTACGGCTGAAAACGCGCCCTGCAAGAGTGGAAACGCGCCGCTGTGCCGAGCAGCGGAGCAAGTCCCTTATGTGAACCAGGCTGTCTGCGGCGCAGCTTGTCTGTGCGGTTGAGGAACCATGTGGCTGAATGGAGCAGCTGCGCTTTCTCATAGTCTCCCTGTTTCCTGAGCGCCCTGTAATATTACTGTAAACACAACAACGAGAACCTCGCCGTTATATACCCTCATCGCGAGATATAGAAGCCAATCAGCGTCTGTCTCCATCCTGATTTTTTCGGCCGAGCCACGCCCCCTGGCCTCCCATTGGCCGAATAAAAAAACGGGTAATAATAATAATAATAATAATGTGCAACGAGGATCAGTGTGTCTGACCTCATTCCTGTCAGACTCCAGTGGACGAAAGACGAACTTGGTGTGTGTGTGTATTTATACATAAGTAAGAGTGTATCAATGGAACACACTGTCCCTTTTCCCTGCTGCATGGGGACGTTTACAAGGATATACTTAGAGATTCATTAGTTTCATGAGGGTGCAGCTAAATTTAGATTGTGTGTCAGAGGGGGGGGGGCAACAGGGAAGTGCTGAGAAAACACAAAAGCAGCCACAACATGTTGTGTTAGTCAGCCTGCGGCAGGGTGAGCAGGGACGCAGCGAAGGCTCGAACCCACCCAAACATCCCTCACCCAACCTGTCATTTACAAATCATTATCGCGGCCCCTCGCACCGTGACATCACCGCTGCCACTACAAACACATGCGAGTGAGGTGAAGATGTTTGCGCCCTACGTCAGTGCATCATGGTGAACCAGCACGCTCCAAAGCAATAATTAGGAATATTATGAAAGTATTATATCCTGCCCACACACACACAGTCACTCTCACTACAGCAGCTTCCTGCTCTCGCCATGCACCGATTCCTCCTCCTCCACAGCCCCCCCCATGTTAACATGCCTGTGTCATGTAGGATCACATTACAGCCTGTGTCGCTAGATGTCAGGCTAGAGCCAAAGGCAGCTGAGGAGGTGTACATTGTGTATACATATGCATGTGCTTGTGTGTTAACATGTACAGAAGATTTATCTCCATCCTCTGTGGCTGCCGCCGCCGCTGCTGCGAGGCGCCGTCACTGAATCATCCAGGTGATGTCACGGGGGTTTTTCACACCACCTTCACGACACGCAGGCCGGCGATAAATAAAGTCCGGGGTGAGTGGTTTCCCAAGGAGAAAGATCTGATTAGATCCTGGTGCGCCCTAACACAACATCATCTATGCGGTCATAATGCGTGTTCTTAATTTATGACAAAGATCACGCCAAGCAGGAGACAACAACCAAACAAACCTCATGAACTCTTTAAAATTTCCCAAGTCAACCTCTGTGCCCGCCGTGTGCTTCCATAAACCAAACACATAAATAATAATCAGCTCTTTCATCAGTCCATATCTTTAGCAGCCTCAATAACAAGCATGCACCTGCCACTGGATTAGTTTGCTATCTTGCCCTGCCTACTTCCCTGAGCTTAACACACACACACACACGGTGGCTGCGTTGTTTAAACAGGTGGAGCAGCTCTACCTGTAATCTTATCTGATGTGTGAGAGGCAGCTGTCAGGTAGCTTTCCCCTTCGTCACCGGCAGATGCGCAGCTCTGGCAGCGGCGGGGACTCCGAGCCCCGTCGCACCGGCCCCAACGCTCTGTCATCTTCAGAGCTGCCGGAGTCATGTGTTTACCCCAAATACACCTGCACTTTGTCTCAGCAATGTTGACGCCTGGAGGGATGGTGTCATTATGAAAGAGTGCTGTGGGAGGCTGGGGCTCCAGCACAGACTTCTTAAATGTGTCTGCGGCGCAGACGGGAGCTAAGCTGGTGCGGCGGTTCTCGGTGACGGCGGCGATGCTGGAGTATTTTCAGGATTTGACACGCAGAAATGGATTTTTGACAAAATTGTGTGCGTCATAGCGGATGAGAAAGCTTTGAAATGGCTCTGTGCAGTCCACGGGATACTAAAACACTCCGTTAAGAGTTGTGGCGGGAACGTGATATTAAAGGCTGTATAAAATAACATGAAAACCAAATGATCTGCAGCAAAGTAGAATCTCTCCGGAGATGACTGACACAGTCTTTAATATGCAATTTTTAATAAAACATAAACATTAACCGGGCACGTCAGGCTAACCCTAGAGCAAACTGCAGGCTAAATGAGCGTACAGCATGTGGCTGCGACTGTAAGTGTGCCTCTTTACAGGGAGCTGGGTTTATTATAAGAGAGAGGCCGTGTGGGAGAGAGGGAAATTAAGAATCCTATAGCGAAGAGCACAGACATGGAAATGGGAGCGAGCTGCAGGGACAGAGTGTGAGAGAGTGTGTGTGTGTCTGCGTCAAGTCACACAGGCGTGCTCATTACCATGTGCTTGCCTTTTTCTGCCGCCTAGGAATGACGTGCCCCTTTGACCTGCATGCTCGTCATCTGGGGTCAAACACAATGAGGCCTTTGTGCGTGTGTGCGTGTACATGCATGCATGCGTGTTCAGCTCTAACTGAATTGGAGTTTGTCCAGGGACTGAAAGTTTTAAAATCGGTGGGAAGTCCCACCCCTCCATGCTGCAGTTTAACAGCAAAGAAAAAACTGAGGACTAAGCAATGATTTACACACACACACACACACACACACACACACACACACACTCTCTCTCTCTCTCTCTCTCTCTCTGCTGTCTGTGTGACTCATCCTCACTCGTCCTCTCTGTGTTTTGTGTGGACGTGGTAGACAGTGTAGGCGGCCCATCTCACAATGTCACCCACCGACTGCTGTCAGCCCCTGCACAACAACACCAACCAGGCCAGTTATTTTTGAGCCGCAGGAGGACACGTGCTGCCTAATGTCGTCTTCCCCAACTCCGACAATCAGGACTAAAAACAGACATAACCCTAAAAGATAAGAAGACGGATTCTATTTATTCCTTGCTTCTTTAGTCATAGTTTGAAAACGCCAAGTAGGAATAATAAGAGGAAACACCTGGCAGCAGTCTAATATAATGAAACGAGAAATGCTAGTTCACCACTGTCATGATTTCTGAGGCCTTATGTCTCACTGCATTGTTCAGACGTACATGTATTTTTGCATGTGCCAGATCTAATCTCTCTAATTCAAGAAAAAGTCTTCCTCCTCCACATTTGGTGATCAAGCCAAAACTGAGAGACACAGTGACCCAAGTAACCACTTCTCCATCCTTCCTTCATTCGACCTCTGTCCTTCTTGACCTTCTTTCCATCAGGTCATGAAACCTCGTGCACCGCAGGAACGGAGGAAACGTGCCAGAGGGAAAGCAAGCACCACCTGAATGCAAAGACTGAACAAGACCACGTCCTTGACCGTAGAGCACGAATAAAGCGTGAGATAAAAATAGGACGGGAGGAAAACAAAGGAGGCAGCAAAGTAAAGCGATGCAAAAAGAGAGAGGCAGGTTGGAAGTCCTCGCTTTCCCTCTATCGCCACTGTAATCCAGAGAATTCAGTCTCGGTGGGGAAAGAAAAGAAACGATGGGAGTCGGATGGAGGGAAAATCATGTATGAATGAGTGCAAGACGGAGGTGTGGTCAGGCCGGCGACGCCACGCCCCAGGAACTCCCAACATCCCTCGTTCTGGCGAGTGGGGAGGCAGGTCAGATGATTGCTGTGTCATGGCGACGCAGACAAAACTCGCACGAGGACACACGCAACAGACACGAATGCACAAGCGCGCACAAACTCACAGCGAGACAGACAGAGCCAGCGAAGTACCAACGTACCGCTGCAGGACCCAGACGTGCTGCAGAGTCAAATTGAGAGCGCAGACACACACTCTCTCTCGCACAGACCCACTTACGCCAAACTCGCTCACAAACGTGCATACACTCGCTCACACACACTCAGCCACTCTCACAGCTGCACTCTACTACACTCTGATGCAACGATCGTTTTTTTTGGGGGGGGCATTGTCTAAAAGCCAGAGGAGTGGTAAGGAGCACAGAATGAGAGCAGAGGAGGAGGGGGGGAGGAAAGGAAAGGAAAGGAGAGCAGAACCAGGAGATGGAGAAGTCTTCAACAGAGCTTTTAGCTCTTTTGCAAAAGTCGTTGTCCTTGCGCTCGTCGGCTTACATCAAAATGGTATTCGACGTACGACGGAACCGACGGACGGCGAGGACGCTTTCGTTATTCGGCATTTTCGGATGAGGGCATCTTTCAGACCTGGATCCATACAGAGCGGCACCGGACTGGATATACTGGAAAAGGAGAAAGACGAGAACAAAGAGTTTGTCTCTTTCTGTTTTTTGGGAAGTCGCATCTGACTTTGGAGTTTGCTGGGTCGCGATGCAGAGACGCCGACGGATGCAGACGTGGACGAATCAAGTCTGGGAGAGAGACATAAAGCATCATAAAGAAGTTAGACAGCGGGTGGAGAAAAAGGCAGGCAGAGTATGAGGAGTGTGTGTTGGAAGGGGGTGGGGGGGGTGGGGGGGTGCGGAGGCTATGCTGCATGAAATCTTTCCCCAAAAAACATCTCTGTAGCACTGCGAATCACCAAGGAGAAAGAAACGACTGCAACGCTTCCATTGTATCTATCTCCCCTCGATCTCCTGCATTTCTACCCTTCACTGTGTCTCTCCCTGCAAACAGCACGTGAACATCTTCGTATTAGACCTACATGCAAACGACATACGCTGACTAAGCTTTCAATAGCACATGGTCACCCTATATCACCCCCCCCCCTTCCCACCCCACCGCCATCTTCATCCTCCTCCTGCTCCTCCACTGCATGCGCATCCTCTTCCAGTCAGATCAGGTCAGGCAGGCTGGCTCTGTCCTCACGTAGCCCAGGGAGCGGTGTCCTCAGCTCGGGCACAGAGGCAGCCGCTGCAGGGGTCGATGTGGACCAGGCGTGGAGCTCATGACGCTCGCTCTACAGCGCCAGACAGGCTCCAGACGCACTGACCTACATCAGCCTCAGTCACACGGGGAGAGAGTCGGAGAGAGAGAGAGAGAGTGAGAGTGAGAGAGAGAGAGAGAGCGAGAGAGAGAGAGAGAGATTCAGGGATGCTGGATGGGGGTGGAGGGTGCAGAGGAGGAGAGAGAGGGAAATCGAGAGAGGATGGCGAGCATCACTGGGAGGACTGGTAAGCAGGCGAAGGGATAGAGAGGTTTGCAGAATAGGAATATTTATCAAGAGGAAGTGCAAGACAGAGGCACGATATGAGGAGGAGGGGTTTGGGGGAAGGAGGAGAGTCATTTCAAAAACTGGCATCTAATACACGACCTCACAAACCCTTCCCACTGATGCTTTAAAAATTTCCCTATTTGTCCTCATGGCTTTGCTAATCTCTATCCTCGCCTCACTTTACCCCTTTTGCCTCATCCCTCTTTCTCGCTCATCCTCTCCCTCGCTTTCTCTGTCACTTCAGCTTGATTTTCATCACGTACCACCAGAAACGTCTCTCACTGTGGGAGGATTAGTCCGTCTCTGGCTGCCCGCCTATCTGTCTGCTCTGCAGAGGGAGAGGAGGAGGCAGAGGAGGAGCAGGTGTGTGTGTGTGTGTGTGCATGCGTGCGTGTCTTTGTGAAGGGAGGGGGGGGGGGGTTGGTTGGCATCACTTGCTTGGTTGTGGCTGTATCTGCCCGACTCAGCTTGCTGTTAGTGTGAGTAGCAGAGGATCTGCAGTGCGGCAGAAGTAGAACATTTTGTACTGTGTGTCAGATGAGGACGAAGCAGTTACATAAATGTATATCCAAGTGTCTGTCTGTGTGTGTGTGTGAGTGTGTGTGAGTCTCCTTCCGTGCTTAGATTGACTGTGTCGGCGGTGTGTGTCTGACCGGCTGTACGTGATCATTACTCTGCAGTGCCGGCATCGACACTAAACACGGATCAATGCCAATAGTAAAGCAGATAGATCAGGCTAACGTTAGCGCGGCTCCCCTGGGACCACATGTGGCAGTGGAAGTCATTCTCTGAGGCAACATTTCTCAGTCACACTAACAATGTCTTTATCCTGAGGTGAACGTCAATAGGCCCGAGGGACTTCGAAAAAAAAGGCTTGTATATTAGAAGGCACGGTAAAAATCCAACCAGGTCAATGTATCCTAAGGTCAGCGACTCACCAAGGGATTTTAATGGTCCAGAGTTTGAAGGGTTCATTTAGTTGACTTTTCTAAAGCTGCTGGTCCTTACAGATCATCTGTGAAGGACTAACCTCTCTGTAACGTCTTGGAACCACTGAGTAGAGCTGAGATTGAGGGATCTGTGGCAATCAAGACACTGATGGTAAAAAAAAAAAAAAAAATCTGCTAGCCACTGAAATTACAATTTATCACAAAGAGAAATAGGCTGTTTTAGTATTAACTGGCTAAATAAAAGGCTTTTAGTTGCTGCAATCCATCCTGCAAATATATGTGCATGAGAGGAGAAATTGAAACACAAAAACAAGTTGTGGTTTGTGTGGAGATAAAGGGTGAGGTTGCCAGGCAACAAGCACAGACTTTAGGCATCCACTGCACCCAGTAAAAATAGTTGCAGCATGTAAATGTCTGTCAAGACAAGACCAGTTTATTTATAAAGAACATTTGATACAACAGGTGTTGACTGAACGTGCTTCAAGATTAAAAGCCAAAAATAGGCAAAAATATCACAAGCTATTAAATCAAAAAGAAAATTAGCTGAGAAATAATAATTATTTAAAGAAATAGTAAATGATATTGATGAAAGGTATGTCATTAATGACATCATCAACCTAATTAAAAGCTTGTGATGTTTTAGCATTTAGAGCCAGCGAAGAACAGACTGATGATTCAAACCATTCTAGTTTATCCTGTGCATGAGCTGGAGTTTATTTAACAATTGCTCCACGAAAACATTACAGTAATCTGGTCTACTAGGAATATATGAACCAGTTTTTCAGAGCCTGACCAAGACGAAGCATGGCGCTGTTTTCTAATGTGATTGAAGCCCATCTCGTTGGCTGCGTTTCTGGATCAGCATCCCAAATCACGTCCACATTTTTGGAACGTTCACACAGTCTCATCGACAGGAGAGTTAATAGGGAGTGAGTGTGGAGCCATGGGAACTACTAAAATTATGATTTGTCCACAAAAATATTTGATATCAGCAACGTACTGTGTTAGGCAACTAGACAAATGTTGATATAAGCAACTAAGCCTAAGTGCAATATGACATATTGTATTTCTGAATCGTGGATACGAGAAGGATCATTTACAAGATAAACAATAGCGGACCAAGAAACAACCCTTGAGGGACTCCCTGTGGAATGCCGACCTCATCTGATTCAACATTACCAAAGCCTTCAAGGTCTCAGCGGTGTTCAAGAATTACATGGTCAACTGTCTTAAAGGCTGCATTATGCTCAGGAAGTTGAAGAATAGCAACTTTGTGGTTGACTGAGATACTTCAAGATCACAATCTACCTGTGGTAGCACATCTGATGACCACAGCTAGGTACACATGAGTAGAGTAAGTCTGTTCTTGTTAGATGATGTTCAGTAGGTTAATGAAAAAAATAGGTGGTTAGCTTTAATCAGCTTAAGGCTAAAAATGTTTACTTGTGATCTGAACTGAGGAGTGCTATTTTTTCACAGAGCTTACAGGATCAGTGGAATTATTAACTGCAGCAGAGGCAGGCAAAGAGTGTTTTTGGAGTCTGGGTGGGGGAGTCAGAGCCCACAGTGGCAGGAGCCACACTGACAGGACTGAGTGTAATAACCGGAGACACAGAAGTCTGGATCCACTCTTGCCATGGTGCATGTCAGAGGGAGTTTAAAAGCTAGAAGCAGGATAAAATTAGGAGTTCACTGCTTTGTTCCCTCTGTATGAGGGTGCACAACATCTGCCTTGTAAAGACTCAAATTAGTCCAGAAGTCACATGAGATGAAGTCACATCCTGCAGCAGAAAGCAGTTTCTTTTAACCAGCGGTGAAGAAAGTTTCTCTGGGAAAAGACAACTTTTTAAAAGTCTCAAGGGTGTAGCACTAGAACTCAAGGAAGTCACCCTTTGGCATTAGGATAGAGCAGTGTCAACAGTAGGGTGCAGGTCACAGAGAGTTAATTCTGCTAGTGTACAGGTTACATTAAAAAAATGGTACTTGTGCTCTTCAAGGCTGTTGACAGAAGAATCTTATATTATTGATAGTCAAGGTAGTTCCCCTAAGGTTCCAGTCTTTATATTAAGCTATCAAAATCTCCTCCTGGCTCTAATACACAGACACAAGAGTGGAATCAGTCATCTCATCTAAATCCTGCAGCAATATTGATTTATTTGAACAGACTCTCCAGTTACCTGTCAGGCTCCGAGTGCTTGCAAAGGTAAACACATGTAAAAGTACACCTCTGTTGCACTGTTGAACAACCACAAACCGTCTCATCTTTGAGGACTAGAGAGAACTCGCTGTCCAAAGCAGAGGATGCCACTGTATCTGTTTTGCATCTTTTCATTTTATTTGGTCCTGCTGTGCGGAATGTGAAGCAATGCCAATAGAGTGAGCATGTCAGGTCACTCTTGACCTTGTATACAGCAGCTGTTTTATCTCAATGAGGTGTCTGGCTCAGCATTTCAGACAACGTGGACAAGTGTTCCCAGAAGTGCTCCGAATAAAATTTAAACATCTGCAGTTTCACGACGACAAAGCGGGAAGCAACTTGTGTGAGTGAGCATGTGATTATTGAGTTCAGATTGTTCTGTTAAAAGCACAGAGAGGCTGTCTCTCATACCTCCATCATTTAGCTACGAATGAAATCAGCTACAGCAAATGCAAAAACGTGGAAGTCCCCATAGTGCCTTTTTGACTGAAAAAACCAAGACGCTGGCTTATTTTCTGCGAAAGGAATGGTTTCAATCAGCATTTAGTCCCGGGTCAAATGACTCAGGATTTAATCGCCCCCGGCTCAATTTGGCAGCGACAGAAACACGACACCCGAGTGAACCCGCTAATTTAGCAAATCAGCAAGTTGAGAGTGCGCCCCAGCTTTCGGACATTTGTGAAAGCACATATGATTCACCAGGGAAAATAAAACAGAAAACAAACTCCTCTACAATGTGAAAGGAGCCACTGACCTTTGTAAAAACCTGAGTATACCTGTTAGACTCGGTGTACAATTGTGTGATAATGCATGAACTCATTTTGCTTTGACCTTTTCATTTTACCTCTGTGTATTGCCACCATTAGAACATTAAGGGAACTGAAGAGGATCTTGGGAGCTGATCACAATTGGGCGTCCCACTTTCAGAATGTGATTTTTTTTTTTTTTTTTTTTTCAAATGAATGACTTTTGAAAGTAACCAAGCCGCAGCAACCTAACCTCAGTCCGCTCAAAACCAAACAATGTGGATATTTCTCTCTGCGTGGCTCGAAAAGCTCCCGCTTTGTGCCATGTGAAATGTAAACCATCCACTTAAAACGCAAAAAAACGAGCACAGCTTAGAAAACAGCCCGTGCAGTGATCCGTGCGCACGTTCCTATATGGGACGGCGAGGAGCGTGTTCCTCATTTCAGATGGCACGCTCTCCGCTGCCTGATTATGGAGGAAACTCTGAACCACATCAGCTAACTTTCAAAGTCAGTCCAGATAGAGACAGATAGAGATGTCACTGTCCAAAGCTCTTTCCATTTTCCCTGCTGCAGAGAGGAGTTATCAGGTCCAGATGTAAAGAAAAGTGGGTCACCACACTCAACATGTGCCAGACCCTATACTTCCCCATATGTACAGGGACCCACTGCTTACACTAGTGTACATGTGTGTACTTGCCAAGTCAGACCGTTTTCTTCCCCATCTCCCAAAATAGTACAGAGTGGACCCAGTGCGAGTGTGTATGTGTGTCTGTCTGGTTCCATCTGGCATGTATCTCACCGCCGCACATACATCCCTGCTTGAACGCATGGTTTTCCTGCAGTAAATCTCAGCATTTTATCTTAACTACAGGGCGTGTTTCACAGTGGCTCTTTTTTCCCCTGCAGTGTTTTGTCTTAATGTCCTTCTCCAATGACATCCAAACTAGTAGCTGCCTTAAACCCCCAGACCCTCTCACGCTGAGCCTCTGCCATCACAAACAAAAGCCATCTGACAGCGGCGGTGGAGTGCGGCTTGACCCACAGATCATTTTAATGGGGAGTTTACAGGCGAACAAGCATTTCTTTTCAAAAGAGAGTTTAGTGTTTCTGTGTTTCAGAGGTCACGAGGAATCTGCTGGGACGGAAGCCAAGCTCGATTTTAGGGGTATTCAGTTTTTGAATCTCCAGAAAAGCGCTTGTTGGGAAGTTTGAGACAATTTGTGGAGGCTTTATTTGGATATCGAGCCACAATGTATCTTCAGAACGGCCCAAACAGCCTCAGGCTGAGCTCTATTTATAAGCATAGATGTAAGGCCAAGAGTTTTCCGTCAAAGCTCACAGAGGTTTCCAAGTATTTCCCAGATTGACCTCTCTAGAAAAAAAAAAAACTCCTGCACTGCTGCTCGGTAGAAAATCCATGACACACATTCTGTCGTCCCCGGCTTTCTCTCTTTGCTGAACACTTTACAAGTAGTGACAAATGGTGTTGCTGTGAGCACTGTGGAACAACAGCAATGTCTAGATGAACCCAGAGCATGTAAACACTTGGGAGCAGACAAACACACACCACTGGGCCAGCTGGGGAGGGTAATGTGATTGGACTGGACAGCAAGTGTCAACCCATGGGGCAAATCAGCTGTGTTATGATGCGTAATCGGTCAACTGTCTGGGGGAGTGTGTGTGTGTGCATGTCACGCGGCCGCACACACGGGTCATTCCCTAGCAATGCCCAGGGTGCATTGCATTGATTAGCGTCTGGGTGTTGGCGAAGTCTTGAGCTGGCGATGCAGCAGCGTTGCTGCAGTGACAGGGCAACCTTTGGAGAGGCAGCCTGATTATCGAGGAATCTGCGACAGACCTTTTACATAAATCTGCCTTTTAATTAAAAGAGATAAAGATAATTTGATTATCTTCTCTCTTGGTTACAGCACTGTACTGCTGTTGAGCGGCTACACCACAAATTACGCTGTTTTGCTATTTTTAGTCAAATGGAAACTGGAAAAGAACATTTCATTTTGTTGACATGTGCTTGCAACGCTAAGTTATACCGAAAAGCAATTTTACCTTAAAGAGAAATTCAGTTGAAATTGTGAGTTTACTAGTTGTAGTTGCTTAAAAAGACACTTAATGAAAATAGATCTATAGAATCTAGATCTGGAATGTAAAGCTAATGTGTGACTGTCTACAGTAAATCCCATATTCTCTTAAATGACCAACATTACATCAGAAAGGCAGCAATTTGAAGTCAGAGAAAACGACACTACACCCTACTACAAAGTGACCCATGCAATACATTTGAAGAATAACTTTTCCATTCAAATATTGTGCAAGTACATGCTATATATATTCAGCATGAATTATTTTGAAAAAACCTTTTCCAAGGACCAAAATGGAACCTAATGTGACCAATCCCACGTGGCAGAATCAGCCACCACGGTTATGAAATGTGTCTCTTTATCAAAGGCTTGTTAAAATGAAGATTCCTGTGCTGCTTTGGGCTTATTTTTAGAAAGCTCTCATCTAAAGCGCCGAAGAGAGGTTGATGCTTTTTGCTCATTAATGTGACCACAGCAGTGCTGCAAATGCAAGGCTCTGAAATCAAACGCTTTCTGCCCCCCCCATCTTTAATCAGGAGCGTGGTCTCTCAGTTTGACTTGTTGAGTTCATGTTTCGGATTGTGAATTACTTTTCATCAAAACCCTGCCCTTGCACCCTAACAGCCGACGATTGCTCTGAAATTTGTTCTGCTTCTGCTCAAATTCGGAGCCCGCACCCAAGCATATTGCTGCTCGTACAGATTTCCCTACATCTGCCTGTGAATCCTCTGCTCTCAGATCTCTCCTCTATTCTTGGATTTATTTTTTTTGGTGCAACAAAGCTGTCGAAGTTCTCCAGCCAATAGAATGCCAGGTGCAGAGTTGACCACTGGTCACCCAATGAAATGAATGAAGCAAATTCTGCCTCATTGTGGGTGCGTTTGTTTTACATCACAGCATCCCCTGCAGGCGGTTACTCCCAGTATCATCAAATCTCACTTTAGCAAGTGAAGCTCCCCTGTCTTGGTTTTCGACACAAAAATGATTCCATCGTCAATCTTAACGTAATCTCAAGAAGTCTCTCTGTCAAACTGAAAGACTAGACTCTTGAATGAAGATAGGGGGAAAAAAAGCTCCACAGCGATGAGAGCAGAGCGGCAGGGAGCGAGGTCTGTTTGTTACGCAACACTGAGTCAACGGTGTGGATCTGTATGTACAGGAATAGCAGACAGAACAGGTGGGCCGAGTGGTTTGTACCGAGGATGATTTGCATATACGAGTAAGAGTGAGGAGAGGCAGCTGCGCGGCGCAAATTGGACCAGACTGACCGGACATTTATTAATACCGTGACGACGCAGAGGCCTCGAAGGATTCCACAAATAGAACATTTCAAAAGAAGATGAGGAGGAGGAGGAGGAGGAGGAGGAGGAGACAGGAAGAGAAAAGATCAGACGAGGGAAAGAAAAAGGGTTGTCTGTTTGTCACCCACTACTGTGTGTGTGTGTGTGTTTTCATCGCTTCTGAACAGCACAACTCCATAAAACACTGTTTTTTTTTTTTTTGCCTCCGTACTATACACTTACTGGATGTTTCTTCGTATCATTCCCTTCTCCCCAGGCTCTTTGTTGCTTTTATAGCACAAGCGGCCTTATCTAACCAGGTCTCCTGAGAAAACCAGGGACAGAGGGAGAGAGAGACTCAGAGAGAGGCTGCAGACTGCAGACAGGAAGAATTGAAAGTCGTATCAACTGCACTGCTCCACACATCCACCCATGAGTCATGGAGTTGAGTTTGAGTCCTTATATACTCTCTCCTTCGTAGAAAAAGCAACAGTCTTGACAACTGAGCTTCAGTGAAACAGAGATCCTTTTCTTCTTCCTCTCTGCACATTGGTCCTGGTTGCATAAAACTGCTTTTATAACAAGTGGAAACAAGTTCATGGAGGAAATGAGCCAATGGAGTCGGACATTTAAACTGGGGGGAATTCTAGGCTCTGGCTATTTTTAGCCTTTAAAGAGTGCATTGGCGTGTTTGTGCAGGATTCTGGAAAGTGACCAGTCAGCTGTAAGGTGACTCTCCACCTGACGATCACAGCGGCGGCTCATTAGAGGGGGAAGAAAAAAGCTGCTTATGCTAATTGGCTCAGTCGCACACAGGTGAGAATGGAGCCCTGTGGCATGGGCCGTTGCTTGAGGTCACATTCACACAGATATGCTTTAATTTAGCTGGGAAAACAATCCCTGTCCTCATAGGCTCTTTATCAGAAGCAATGCCCACACGAACGCTGACTGTTTACATAAACAGGAAGCAGATTGTCTGATGGCAGTTGGTTGTTTGGGTGCATAACATATGAGAAACAGCAGTAAGAGAACCAGGGAGTCCCTTGGTAGAAACTCTAATTGACATGCAAGGGAGCTAATGTGGGAGCACAGCAGAATGTCTCGCCCGTAGAGGACACAGACGAAGGTGTCAACTTGGAAAGACAAGGAGAATCAGGAGCTTTGGCTGGTGTAGGCCAGCGTTGGTGTTGTTGTTGACAAAATCTCCACTGCAGAATCGATGTTGTGTCCTACTTCCTGCATGCTGTGTCGGCCCTCGCCTGAACGCATCAGACATTTCTGACCCAGACTATCCGGTCCCAGTTACAAAAAAAACAATTTTACGGAGCTCATGTCGGACATTGGCTCAGCCGATAGCCAAGTATTCCTTCACTGCTGGTGGTCAAGTTCAGGCCAATGAGAACCAGTCAGGGAGCTTTAAATGCACCCTGAAGTGGTCTCAAATCTCCTGAAAATTGGGTCAACAATATTTCGTTGTAGCGTCTCTAATACTCTGGAGCAGTGTGGAGGCCAGGTATACGTCAACGTAGTAGCGTGGATGTAGCATGAGACTAAAGTTTATTTGTTTGTATTAAAAATTCAGAAGAGCTCATATGACCTAATGAGATTAACACACAACAGCTCATCTCATGTTCCTCAGAAACAAAACCAAGAACCAGAAATATACTTGATGACTGCTGTCTCATACTACAAGCTTCAGAAATGGAAAGAAAAGATCTTCAACACCTCGCGTAAAGAACCAAACAATACATGAATGGCTGTTTCCTCTGTCATAGCTACGTGGCCTCTTACTCACAGCCGTGCACGCTCCTGCAGCAGGCAGGAATGTGCAAACACCTGACACCGGAGCTGAGAGTATCCGAGCAGCCCGCTGATGAGTCAAACTCCCTGATGATGTAACAGCACACGGTAACCGCTCGACAACACTCGGCCGAGCCGATCAATGGAGGAGCTCGCTCAGCCACTTAGTCACAGAGATTTGATAAAGAGACATTGTATCAAAAGACAGATTGACTGTTAACGGTGGACATGATGGAGCAGTCTAGTGTGTGTGTGTCTGCGTGAGGACACTGAGTTCACCGCAGGAGACAGCTATCACATGCAGACTGCACCATATATCCTCATGTTCCCTTTCCCCGGCGCTGAGATGCACATTTATGTTAATGCCACACAACTGTAGCACAGTTTTGCCCCGGCATCACATTACTGGAGCGTGATGTTCTCTGCTGCAGGGCCAAACTCTTGACTCCCTCTGTGTGTGCGTGTGCACGTGCGTGTGCATGTGTGTGTGTGTGTGTGTGTGTGTGTGTGTGTGTGTGTGTGTGAACTCTAAATCTGTTTGCAAACTGCTGAGTACAATCCAGGCAGTGGGTTCACACTGGATTAGCTCTGAGTTGGCTAAACACTAGATAGCAGAGATAACAGTGTTTGTGTGTGCATTTGCATGTGTGTGTGTTTGTGTGTGTGTAGGGGGGCAGCTGATATCAGCAGGAATAGAGGTAAACACTGATAAGGCTTTTTTTCAGGATCTGCAGCTCTAATGGTCATGACGGTTGGATGTTAACGAACAGCAGTGACGTTTATTGGCCTTAGTTTTTCCAGACTTGTTTACAGACAGCAGAAAAGTAAAACAGGAGGGGAGAGAGGAGGAAAGAGAAGAGTGGGGCAGAAGTACCGCACAAAGATAGGACAGGAAAGTAATAATAGGGACACAAAAGAAAGAGGATAAATCCTGGCTTTGACAGAAATCATCAAGCATCAAAGGAAATGGGAAAGACAAATAGGGAAGAAAATAAATGAAGAAAAAACAAAAAATAGAGAAGGATGGGCGGTGGGAGGCAATAAAAGAAACAAAGTGTCAAGATAGGAAAGAAAAAGACTAAATTTAGCTATCGGAAAAACAAAAGAAGAAAGGATAAATGATCAAAGAAGGATGGAAAAAAGCGGAAGAAAAGAATCAAGCAAGGAAAAGGGAAAAGTAGATGTGAAATAGAGGAAAAGAAAGAAAGAAAGAAAGAAGAAAAATCAACGGGAAATATGTTAGTTCCCTTACAGATCGTTCTTTGTTTTTCCTCCGACCACAAGCTGGAGCCAAACCCAGTGGGAGGAAGCTGTCATCTCCACTTTCCCTCCTCTCCCCTTGCTCTCCTTCACCTTTCCTCCATCTTTTCTCCCCAGAATTCAACCCATCAATAGGAAGCCTCAGCCCCTCGTTTCGTGGGAGGGGAAGGTGAATCTATAAAGGCTCTGCCTGTTCCCCAGCTGA
Source organism: Pseudorhombus dupliciocellatus (assembly GCA_016785235.1). Lineage (NCBI taxonomy): Eukaryota > Metazoa > Chordata > Actinopteri > Pleuronectiformes > Paralichthyidae > Pseudorhombus > Pseudorhombus dupliciocellatus. The sequence goes on from JAFBJW010000542.1 coordinate 534,992, forward strand.
TCGATTGATGTTGAAGTGTTTAACTCACAAAGGGCCACATAAACGCTCCGGCAGCCCGTGGTTTATGCAGAGCACCAGGCAAATCCGTTACAGCACTCCATTGATGTTGCTTGTTTTTACCTGAGAAATAAGACGCTAATCCCCTTGATGTGCACCAAACGGCGAGGAGGTGATATCTGCGGGGGCGAGGGGGGCGGTCCTCCTGTCTGTCACCTCCAGGCAAGACAAACAAAGCTGCATCGCCCCTTCTCCTGCAACTCCTCGGAGCGGTTCAACGTACTTATTGACGTAGGAATTACGGTGCTGGGTACTACACCTGAACACACTGCAATCACTGATCGGACCGACGACCTCTCGGGCCCTTTGCACTGATCGTTACGTAGAGTCGGTTCAGCTGTCTGTCTCTGTTGAGCTGACCACAGGTGGACATTTCGAAGTACGTCAGCTCATCATTTCTGTTCAAATGTGAATATGAATGTCGCCCATGCCCAAGTGCCTCTTAAATTTACACCTCCACTCAGATCACACACGACTGTTGTTGTCGTCTGGCTTTGACAGGAGCTCAGCTCATTGCTCATTCAGAAAATGGACCATGGGTTCAGTGGCCTACACCGGTGTGGGTTGGAAGTAAATGTGAGTCATTTTAAAAATGCGATACTGCAGATTTTTAGCCAGACGTGAAGAGTTGTTAGAAAGCAAAGAAAGTCGTGTGACATCTTTAGAAAAATCCACATGATTGGCTCCCAAGGTTAGCTGAAGTAGGACTTCACTTCTTTGTCACCTTCAGACACATCCAGATGAGCACGCTATCTCACACACTCACACACTCACACACACACACACACACTCTCTCTTTATGTGTGAGAGCGCTGGCTTGAATCTCCACCAAATCCCTAAAAGCTGTCATTGACTTCAAACACTGTGGATTCTTCACAGTGCAGTGCTTCCACAGAGCGACAGCGCTGTCTGTCTTTATTTTTCTATAGGATCCTTTTGATATGGCCTCTGCAGTCCAGACCCCGTGCTCCTGCGAGGTGCAGCAGGGCTCTCTCAACTCATCTAAAACGAGCCGAGAGGTACGAACGCACACAAGCTGCGCTCTCATTTAAAGCCCAGCCAAGGACAGCCACATTAATATTAGTCAGACGGGAAGTTTTATAGAATCATTATTTCCCTGCGTGTGAAGTAGATATTTACGGTGGGCAGACAGAGAAACAGAGCTGTATATAGAGAAGGCTTATCACTCGACAGAATGATCATTTACCAATTTAAACTGTGCATTAATTTTCATGAAGCATGTGTAATTTATGAGTGGTGTGGGATTGAGTGTATCTATCAGTGTCAGAGTGACGTGTGGGGGGTAATCATCTATTCTGTGACCCAAATGTATGTGTTGAAAGGCTACAAAACCACACTCCAGCCCTCCCATCCGATTTCATAGCTCATCACTGTCAGTGCGATATACGACGTGTGTGTGTGTGTGTGTGTGTGTGAGGGAGAGCATATGATAAAAGGAATGCGTTATCCATCTTATCCAGAGAAGATGTTTTGAAAGGAAGTCTGTTATTAATAAATGCATGAGAGCCAACAGAAAAAGTAACATTCTGTGGCTTTGCAAAAATAAAAGCGAGAGAGAGAGAGAGAGAGAGAGAAAAAAAAAAGATATCTCCTTGTTAGAATTTCTCTCAGACGCTGCATACGCTAGGAGCTACATCCTCAATGAAAGACATATTATCTCTGGTCAGCTTTCCTATCTATTATTCACAGCTTTGTGAGAAACACTGGTGGCAAGATCAACAGCAGTCACTTACAATATATCCCGGAGCAACGGCGTCCTATTCATGTGCAAACGAAACCTTAATAACCGCGGCTGGAGATTGTGAAGAGGCTGCAAAGTTGGCAAAAGCTCGTGGAAGCGGAGGGCTTTGATTTCCAGGGCTGTTATGGATTCAACACGAACTAGATTAAGCAAAAAAACCTGTGTTTGATGTATTATTCAATGGCAGGTAATGTATGGACATTGTGAACCGGAGGCATCCGAAAAGGGAATCTTGTTTGTCCCTTGGGTGGGATCTCTTCTCATCTTGTTTTTAATCTGCAGCTGACTTTATAGACACACAAACAACTTTCTGCAGCTTATTGCTTTATTGAAATCTGCCTAACCTGCAGGACACATCATGCAAGAGACATGTGCATCCCTGGGAGTCCGAGGCGTGGAGGAGTCACGCCTGAAATGTTAATAAATTCAAGAGGAAATTGCTTTGTGTTTATCTGTAATATGACAAAACGCCTTGATTCTCATCCGCAGTGCATGTCAGAAGCTCACAAACACACAAATGGCATTTCACATGCTAATTCCCCATTGTGCATGGGTTTATTAGATAATGCGCAAACGCAATATGTGGACAGTGAAGTATTTGATTTGATGCAGACAAACTCATCTTTTTGCCATATTGAATATTGTATCAGAAGCAACTGGCTATCGTCCATAGATAAATTAATGATGTGCTGTATTCATGTCCATGTTTGATGTCCTGCTGATAAAAAATTCAATAAAGTCACGGTTTGGAAAAAGACAGATGAAATGTTGGTTTGTGTACAGCTTCCACCTTATGGGCTTTTTAAGCTGCATTTCTAAATCTGATTCTATGGAAACACATTTGGCTGTGAGTGCTGTCCTGGCAGCCACAGAATATTTAACAAGCCAAATAGCCTTGCTTTTTTTTTTTTTTTTTGCTTTTTAGGCAGTCGGCTGCTGTCTGTTGCTATCCAACCACATCCTCCAAATTGTCAGGTTCAGGGCCACATTCCCCTCCTATTCCTCCTCCTTTAGCAAAAAAAAAAAAATGCAAAGGTACTTTCTACATTAACTGAGGCGTGCACAGTGCGGCACCACCCTCAGGATTCCTCATTTAAATAAATCCTAATATTTCAATATTTGTGTTATCCCCACGTATTAGACATTTCTTCCAGAGCTGCTTGTGTATTTACCAGCTCACTTTTGTTCAGCGCACAACCTGTTCATTCTGCATTTGTTCAGCCGAACCTCCCAATTTCTCCCCCCTCCACTGCTGTGTTCTTTTCATCCAAAAATCACGCTCCCTCACTGTGCTCGTCTTTGTCTCCCACACACACACACACACACACACACACACACACACACAGCCGTGTACATACTGTATGTCTGTGAGGCAGACTGTCTCTATAATTGGGTTATTCTTCTCCTCACCGGTCTGATGCACTGAGACACACATGCACACACACACACACACACGGACAGACACACACCCATGCTGGCTTGATATGTGGAGACGTTTTTGTACAGATCGTTGCTGAGGTAGGAGAAGTGCAGCCATGCATGCGTTTTATTTAGGGCCTATAAGGGAACGTGGGTCCTGCACTGTGATTGGATACACAAGTATATATAGATATCAAAAATGACACCATGGCAGCTATAGAAGCTCTCTGATCGGAGCGGAGCGGCATCTTTCATGTAAAACATCACCTTTACCGGAGTGTGTTCTGCTCCGATTAACCCTCAAGCGGAGGAACTTTGAGACCTTTCCAAACAAATCAACCCAATGGCTCTGACAACGTATCGCGAGCGTGTACAGTACATGCGTTTTCTCCAGAGCCGCAGAACACAGATACATATGGACAGATGCACACGGGGAATACAGTGACGATGAAAGGGCACATTTTCACAAGGTAAAGTGAAGAGGGCACTCGCATGCAACCCCCGTATATCCCCCATCTGCATCCCCCTGCTCCCCTCCCCACAAACCTGTATCCCAGTGAGGTGACCCTGTTTTAATGTGTGTTGAAAAGGTCGCTCTGGTCCTGTCCACTGATTCAGAAAGGCCCTCCCAGGCCTTTATGCATGGCTGCGCTTCAGTGTAATACCTCCAGACGCTGGGGACATTCACTGTTTACACCACTGATACCTCTTCCTCTCTGTCACACACAGGATTAAAAAAAAAAAAAACGAACATCCAATGCAATAGCATGCCTGGATGGGTTGTAAAAGTAGCCACTTGGGGATTTAAACCCGTTTGAAAGGATCTGGACTCAGTAAACAGCACTTTGGGATGGACCATCCTTTACACTTGTGCTTTTCATTAGGGAGGAAGCAACATTGCAGCAACTGCAAAATATGCCAACAAAGAGCGCACATGGAGGAGAAAGGATTCAAAGGGTCGAAGCCAGTTGTAAAACTCGTATCACCAGGACATTCCGCTCCTGATTTGACGATACGATGCACGCAGCAGCTACGGACACGCGCCGCCTCTGCCTCCACATTCACTCCAGCTGGGAATTTACATGGATTGACTGTTCCCTGGCACATCAGCATCTATAATTATGTTTCACACTGATGCCGAGTTCCATCTTTGAAATCCTGCTTTGAATTACCCCCCTCTCCTGCGTCTCGACGACCGTGCCGCGGAGCGCACGCACCGCGCCCGTGTCCTGCGTCTTTGATGGTGGCTGTACAGTGCGGCGGGAGCATTAGTATGTATTAGCTGGCAGATGGGCTGCACTGCTCTCCTGGTGCATCCTGTAATGATGAGCCATGTCCCTGTTTATCAGACAGGACACACTCAACTCTCCCCTCATCTGCTTTTGTCTCAATCACCCATTCCTCTTCCTTCCGTCTTCATCTCTCTTCCTCTACAAGCCTCTGTGTTCCTGTCACTACAAACCTCTCGTCTTAATCCGTCCCCGTGGTACGCGTTGCCCCCTCAGGAATGTCTCCATCTTTACCATCAAATGCAATCAGCGAATAGTCGCATGCACGTGCAATCCTCAGACGCGGCTTTGGTTACATGACAGCATCGCGGAGCTCTGGGGGGAGACCAGGAATGCGCTAACAACACGGTGTCCTGCGTTAATTATCGCCCCCTCTTGATGCGTCGCGCCAATATCTGTCCCCTAAGGTAAGTCACAAAGTCCTCGCAGTTGTGTAACACAGATGGCTGACTTGTGGCAAGAGATACAGCGACAGCAACTGTGATAGCTGGGGTGTAATGTTGCTGGAACTCACTCATCAAGGAAGGTAATTGAAAGGCTTTTCCTCTCAGTGGCCATTTAGGTTTTAGTGTTTCTCCCAAGAGTTTAATCTTGTCGGGTTCAAATAAGTCTGGGAAACATCTCTGTGACGCCATAGCTCGCGCCAGTGCAGCTTTTCAGAACTGGAGTGAGCTTTCACCAGGGGGCTGGCAGGGAAATGGAAAAGAAATCCATAAAGGATACAAATGAAAAGTAGTGCACAGTGGGACACCAGAAAGATGTCCACCTGGAAACACGTGAATGGAAAACACCTTAAAGTGTTCAGAAAAGAGTGTTGTCTGTCAGGGGGTTAACTGACGACATGGGATCCACGTGAGAAATCCGGTCAAGGAGCACACCTGTGGAGTGGTGCTCTTTCCGCTGGCCTGAGCGGTTAATGAATAAAAACCTACATTTTGTGCCACTTTTCAGTCAGGCTTATTTGGGTCTTTTTTTAATGTAAATATATTTGTGTTGTTGTTGTTAGGCCTAGTTTTGTTTTACTGATTTAATTTTGTTTGGCCTGAACATCTGTTGTGTTGGACTAATAAAGTGAATCAACCTAATACGTATTACTAACTCTTTTAAGTCTCTGAGTTGTGTGATGCTCTCTCTCATTTCCCTGAGTCACACAAACACCGGCTGCGTTTGCATGACACCAATTTTCCAATATTAAGTATTCCAGTAGTCCGACTGACGTTTTAGCCGTTAATAAGTGCTTGATAACACATCCCCATGAAGTAAACAAGAGGAAAAACAAAACAGAGCAAATTCAGATGGAAAGGATTGTATACGGTAGCATCATACGTTCAAGGCTTGATATATATACACACACACACAATGCCTCCTCTCTCAGTTCAGTACACCCAGTGGTTTTGCCAGTGCAACCTTAATTGGTACTGTAGGACCAATAGGATTGAGTGGATGCTGTTCACTTTGTCACACTACACTCATCCATCCTGGTACACTGCATTTTAGCCTTTACCATAATCTGCTCTAATTAGCACATGTTGACACAGTGGCTGCATTTCATGGATTTACTTTACCCACCATTCACCCTGGGTGTAAAGAGCAAGTAAACATAGTTAACGGCCTCACTGTGCTTCGGGCTACATTACCAGGTAATGGTCACAATTAAAACCAGAGGTAACCACGGGGTAAATTACCCTACAGACTATAATAAGGCCTCATCATGAGCTTTTGTGTCAACAAAACAAATTATGATGCTAATATAAGTGTGTCTGTGTGATGTAATTATATATGTGTGTGTGTGTGTGTGTGTGTAGCTGCTCGATGACAGGTTAAGAATAAGTTATTTTATTTTTTGTCAACAAAAGAAATTCTGATGCTAATACAAGTGTGTATGTGTGTACTAATGTGTCTAAATATAGCCTCGCCCTTACCTACAGGATAACATCCAGTGCTGTGAATTTGCACTCGCTCATTAAACGCAAAATAGCACACTTACAACCCCCCCCCCCCCCCCCCCACACACACACACACACATTTTCTCACCCTTCACCCTCTTGACCTCCAACTGCTCTGCTGAGTTACCATGCTTCCTCTGCTCGGAGCATTTGGTAAACACCCCAGCATTGAGTGATTATCCAGAAAATATCCTGACACGCTTCCCCGGGCTATGCCCGAGACGAGCCACGGCGAGGCTGAACCTGTGGCTTATTCCCCCTCATCCACTACACACACACCACCCTCAGGGCTCTCACCTCTAAACACCAGCGCTGTTTGCAAGAGCGGAGAGGAAGTGGCCTGCTTACACGCGTGCGACAAAAAAAAAAAAAAAAAAAACTGTTGACTTTGGGGAATATAGAGACAGTCGATTATGACAGGAGAGCTAAATTAGCATCATACTGAGACAGATGGTGGATCTAGCTGCGGGTTGAAACATATGGACATGCAACAACACAACAATTGGCCATTAATTCAAACACAACCTGTGCTGCGCTCCCAGCTTGTACACACGGGCTTGCACACACACACACACATGTGCACATACATGTGCATGAAAACACACACACACTGTCACCGTCTGTCACTTTAGTTATGAGTGCCTGAGGGCCTGAGATATGTTGGGTGGACAGATGATGCAATAATGTCATATTATGGATCAGAGTAATAAATGTAGGCCATGCAGGCTTCTATCTCTGTTTCTACTGTGTTAAACACTCGCCAAGTGAGTATTAGCAGCTGTGTGAGCAGAATTACATGTGATATATATATGTGACAGTAATCTTGAACCATCGGGAATGGAATGGGAGAAATGTGGTTGGCCTTTGAAGTTTCAAAGACGAGTTCCATTTTTTATAATTGAGATCTTTCCTTCCCCACTTTTGATCCTTTTTCTACCATTCTTCCTCCGCCTCTCCTTTTATAAAGCGTAATTGAGGGGAAGTGATCGTAATCTGTGTGTCTCCGTGATTGACACCAACGCATTTGCCCCCCCCTCCCTCCCTCCATCCTAGCCCCATACCGTTTCTTCCTCACACACACACCATTAAACACACAGGACCTATATATGTCACAACGATTGAGAGCTCGCTCCACACCTTCACCATACACAGAGGAAAAAGAGCGAGCTGGAAGCCAAAGCACGGCAGGCACGTGGGGTGGCAGGGGGCTGTGATGTGTTTGACATCTATACGTGCTGCGGTTAAATGGCAGGGAAACTGTACATTGGTGTGTAAGTTCGTGGCAGCTCCAGCCAAGAAGCAGGGGCCTCTTGATGGGAAGCTGGAGATGATGTCGTAGCCTGGGGCCTTGAAGATGGGGTGGCGCTGGGGCCTAGTGGCAAGGTTCCTCATCTCATCACACACACACACACACACACACACACTTCCACGCGGCTGTGGAATAGATCTGACATTTCTTGCCACACTTCAGGTATCTGAATACGTCAAATCCCGCACCAACAGCCATGACATGTACATGACAAGAAGTAGTGGGTGTTGGCTGAGTGATGAAAGAATGGGAACGTCGGGCTGAAGGGGAGGATAAAGCCCAGAGAGATCTGGGTTTGCATGGCTTTTAATTTACAGGAAGAGATTTTACCAACCTTTAAAGTGCTGCCATAAAACCTCATGACCTAAATCCACGAGCTACATCAAAGTAAGAGGCGTTAATGCTAAAAGATAGTAATATCAATATCTTATGCATATTATATGAAGATGCACTGTCTTGGGGGCATAAATTCATCCTTTTCTAAATTGATGGTTGATTTTCATCCAAATGATGATAGCTGCTTCCATTTAACTGCACCTACTGTTAACCTGTATTTTATTATTCAGACTAAATGGGGTCCCAGTTTGCAGGTTTTGTGATTTCTCTTTATACATTATGGGGTTACTCCAGCTTCACAGTGTTTATTTAACCAAGCAGAGTTTCCGATGATCAAAAATGACACAGCCATACAACACCAGTGCTTCAGGGCATCATGACTGGGAGCTCAAAAAATACATATATATGTCTGACGATGATGATAGAGAAAATCATTGTGCTGGCTTCTAAGATCCTGACAGGAATGTGAAGAACAGAAGTGCGGGACAAAAGTGAAATAAGATAAAACAGAAGTGCATTAAAAAGATGTGCTCATCAGTTTGGTTTTATAGTCAGACTCCCACTGGTCATTTTAGCTGTGAGGTCTGTGCCATGACATCAGTTCCTTGAGGGTGCCTCATAAAGTACAAACAGTAACCACTCACTTTTAGTACAGCTCTGATCCCGGAACTAAATTTCCCATTAAATTTACCCCATTGATCTTCCAGAAAATCCTTCCAAAACCAGCTTCATGCCCGGAGCCATGATGACGAGCGACGAAAAGCACCGAGACAATAAAACATTTGATAGTGATAGTGAGAGAAAAAATATTGCTATTATTTCAAGAGCAAAGGAACGACACACCACATACAATCTTAATTTAGAGTATCAATCAAAATATTTTTTACTTACTTTAAAACCCACTCTCTCATTTTGACTGTTTCTGTTTCAGTCTTTATAATCACCTGCTGGGTTTAAAAACACGAGCTGAGCCTGAACACTATATGCAGATTGTTAAATTGGAAACTCTTCTCACACAAAGGTCAAAAACCGAGTTTTTTTTTTTTAATGAAAAAAAGAGAAAATTCCACAAATAGCCACCCCTTGGAGGGGGCCCGAATCCTCTCTCCACATCACCTCTAAAATTGTCAAATTAGTTCCTCTGAATCTCATTGGAATTGCAATGGCCACTGCTGCACCTACATATATGCTATACGTTACTGTATATATTAAAGTTTAATGAGCATGCATTACCAGTTTGCATTGCATCCAGGGATCAAACAGAATCACATACACGTGCGCACACACACACACACAGACAGACACGCACACGCTCACCGTGGCATGAATTTGGCAGGCCGCCCTAAGCATGTGGCGGAAATATAAATAAAGAGATTGAGGAATCAAGGCATAAATGAGGCTCGACACTCCTTTCTCTCACAATCCATTTCCCCATTACGAGGGGGGGACACAGCACCGGATGATCTCCCTCCATCTTCCCACAGGCCGCGAATGGAAGAAGACACCAGCAACAATACTCATTTACCTTCCGTCTATCTCATACAGACAAAGATGCAGGACACCGTTGACCTCCCTCACACATTCAGAACTCATTCAGCGACTGAGGGGGATGCTAGATAACTCTCTTGAACCCAGCGGACAATTTCCAATTCACTTTAGACGCTTTGATCTCATAAACACATCCAGCTTGTTTATGAAACCAAATCATGACAAAAACGTTGAAAGTGAGAGAAAAGACTTATTTTCTCTGTGTGAGCGGCAGAAGGGCCTGGCAGTGCTCATCCTTACAGATTATTGCTTGACATTTGGAGTCAGAACCAGTGAAATGTCAGGCAGGTTATGACATGAATGGTGATAGGCAGATTATGACTGACCTCTGACCTGGAAGTTCTCAAAGGTCACGGCTCATGCTGCCGTCTGGGGCTAATGTGCTTTCAGATCACGGAATGGAAGGAGAGAGCCAAACATGGACACGGAGAGAAGTCTGCCCTCATCATCATTTCATACTTTGACGCATAACGGTGCAGGATAATTGCACATTGCGAAAACAATTTGCACAAAGTGACAAAAATAAAAAGTCAGTGCAAAGAATTGAGAATGAACCTGGTCAGCCCTGCATCATCCAAAGCCAGCACCTGGAAATACATCATCAGATCTGTGTTTGCAAACAAAAAACAACAGCGATGTTTTCTCCGGTGATTCCACAACAGTTACTGGCAATACTTTTGTCTCTTCTGCGAGTCGTCCTCCTCCCCTCGTTTCTAGATGTGAACATACAACGCTCACCAACGTTTTTTTGGTGAGGAAAATTCAAACTTCCTAGACAGAATATCACTGTTACCCCATGCACATCAGTCACAGTTACGGGGGGGTGGAGCTTTATCGTGATCAATTGATTCCTGCTTAAATACCATAAAGGCATGATGCGCTAAACAAACAACCCAGGGAACCTTTAACCACTTTAGATTCAGCAGAGTTCAATTTACAGGCCTCCGCTCCCTCGGCGCAATGATACAAACAAGATTACCTCTTGACATTACGTCAGCTTCTAACGATCAATATGTACCATTAGTGCTAATCACTCTTTAATTAGTGATGTATGCAAGGCCTCTTGCCTCGTGTGCTTTCGTTTCAGTGCGTGACATCCGCCCACAGCGAACGCTTCTCGTAATTGTAGCGCGGCCTAACCTCTTCCACGTTGCGCTTTTAAAGAGATCTGAAGCGCTACCTGTTTCACCTGGGGCAGTCCCTCGCCTTTATCTATAAAGCAAATTAACAAAACCCACAGCTCTCTATCATCCAGTTAAAAGATGTCCTTTGTTGTGGCGCTGGATTTCCCTTCACGAGACACTGAAACAACACGGATCAACTCAAAAGCTCGCGGAGAAGAAAAGGAGCATGTACGGGCCCCTCTTATTGCTCATACAGCGAGGCATTAGAAATGCCTTTTATACACTATGAATGATCCTTGGCACAGACTGAGAAGGGAGAAACCATTCGCCTTTGGGCATAAAGACGGTGAGCTTTGATTATTGATTCACTGTCTCTCTCTTCTTTACACACAAGGTACCACTTCGACCTGAAAGAACTCGTGAGCTTAAAATAAAAAAAAAAAAAAAGAAGAGAGAGAATAGAAGAAAGAGGGTGAGTCCTTCGAGGGAAACACACGTCAGGGGATTTAAACCCAAGCCGAGTTGAAATTTAACAGTTTGGTGGAGTGTAGGATGAAGATGAGACAGAAAAGACAACGGCTCAACTAAAGGATCCTGTTTTTGTTTTTTTTTTTGTTTTAAGTTATGTTTTTAAAAAACAGCGCATATCCATTTATTAATTCAAATTTCCCAGCTTACTTATTCTGTTTCTGAACATGAGTGTGGCAGGGTAATTTTATACGAGGGTGTGAAAACAGAACACTCCTCTCCTTCGTCTATCATGTCTTTGAAGAGCTGGTAATGGTCTCTGCCTTTCTGATGTTATGTTTGCGCATTTACATAATATGTTGTGCCAGAAGATGAGACAAATTTGCTGTTTTTCTTTTTATGGGCCCGGTTAAAAATACCCAGGATGGTGCAACATAACGGCAACTCATGCCGTATTTGATTGCCGGTTTAAGCTGCCCTCAAGTACAGGCCTGGGATCAGTTCTCCCCTTACAAACAAACATCCCAAACCTCTAGAGGGGTGGAAATTTAAAACTGACCAGATATCAGTGTTGCCGTGCGCATATCCCCTTCAATCATGCCGTCGAGAAGGAGATTAGAAAGAAAGTCCCCATTCTGCTGCCAATGCCATTCAAAAACAAGAGAGAAACGCTCCACAATCCCCGTTCCACTTTAATGCCAAGATTAAAATACATGCTCATTTGTGTACGATGGGTTTTTCATCTCCGCCACAAAAAGCAAAAATACAGAACATCTCCTCACATGGCTGGACGCACAATGTGAGGCTTTAACAATGACTCTAAAGGCTGCGGCTGTACAGAAAGAAGGAGAAGAAGAAGACGTCTAAATTAGATTTGCTCTGGCAGAGATATTGTGTGATCTTATGGTGGCCTTGCTTGTGTTTATTCCCTCTGCTGATAGTTCTATTTGCCGTGGCTCAAGGTCACTGTCTTTATCTGCCTCTTTCGTGGGGGATTATTTGGTATTTCTTCTTGACAGAGGCCTGTGTGTGTGTGTCTCTCTCTCTCTTACATTCACACACTTCAACAGGGGCTAGGTGTGAGGTGTTGCCGAGCAGAACTGTCTGTTATGTTGGGTGTAGGCAGGAAGTGTGTGAGGGGTAGGTGGAGGGGGGGGGGGTTGGGGAACGGAGTGGATGTCGGTGCAAAACCTATTAGTATGTCTGAGCCTGCATCTCCAAATCTTGTTACTCTGAACTGATGCAACAGGAAAGCAATACAAACTCCCTCGCCCTCCCTCCCTCCCTCCCTCCCTCCCTCTCTCTCTCTCGGCCTCCCCCTAGCTCCCTCGCCCACTTACTCCCCACCTGCGCTTCTACTGCAGTGCCTCTCCGTCGCCCCCTGGACACGCGCTCACTCTCTCGTGTTATCGTTCCAATTCCCCGCTGAAAATCCCCTCTTCGCCATCTCCTTCCCTCAATCAAAATCACTGTCTGTGGGTGCCTTCTGATCTTTAGTTTCTGTTTTTTTTTTTTTTCTTTATTTTTTCTCGTCCTCTATCTATAGTGAAATATTTCTCCCCTTTGAAAATGTTTTGAGTTGCTCTGCATCACCTCGAAAATACAGTTTGCGTCTTTGATGTGACGTTTTCACCAATACCTTTTTTCCTCTCCCAATTACATTGCTCACTCTATGCTTTTATCTTGTCGCTGCCTCCTGCTTATATTTCTTCTCGGGGGAGATTACTATTGATTGCTAAAGTGCTAAAGATCCAACATGTCACATGGTCAGGAATTATATAGATCCACTTTCAGAAAAATTGGAATGATTGGGGGGAAACATGTTATTAACCACACAAAGACTCGCCGGTACATCACAATGAAGAACAGAAATGAAGGTTTTAGAAGCAAAAGTTAATTTTCCGTCGAATAAAAACATGATCTTGTTTAGTGTCGGTGTCACATGGAAGAATTTCTCATTTAGTTTAGCTCGCAGGTTGACTTGGCAGTTACACCGAATGTCTCTGAGAACAAACTACATAATTAACCAGAAACTTTATGTCATGTAGCTGAGAGGGAAGTGAAACAAGTTTGTGATGAGATTTTTTATTTTTTTTCCCCTTTCCGAGCGGTGAAACCTACGGTACGTGAGATGAGTGGGAGGATGTGGTTCTCAGTGTCACAGTCTGACACGGTCAGCACAACCATCTGCCACAACCTTCCCTCCAACACTTTATCACAGTTTCTTGCTGGAAATTCCTTCAGAAGTCGGAGCAGTTGTTCTTCCCACGTCAGCAAAAGGACTCTTATCAGGAGAAGTCAAAGTCGTTCAAAGCATTTGGCCAAGGGATGCTGACACTGACCCTGGACACCGGCGAAACTCTTGTCCTTATAGGTCCTGCTTCACGGTTCTCGGGTTTGGCCCTGAAATCTCGCAGTCTGTGGTCATGCTGACTGCGTGCAGCTCCCTGTTGATGATAAGCTTGCTGTTCCTGGGAATCCTTGACTCCCCAGCCTCCTCCCACACCTCGCTCCCAAACAAACCAGCAATCACGCAACGGACAAGAGGAGCCCTGGAAAGCATGTGGGGCACATGTTGCTCAGCAGGGACATGAAGCTGCTGTGAAAGTTTAGAAGACCTCAGTGCAGGCTTCTGCTCAACAAAAGTGGAACACACAAACAGCACAGCTTCGGTGACGGCTTGTTTCCTGCAGGAGAACCTCTTCAGGCCCGTGTGAGCTGCTCTGCCGTGACAAACCGGTCGCAGTTTCCGTGCAGAATGCCTCGTGATCACCAGCAGTGTCTGCAGTCTCCCTCAAAGAGCCACCTGGGAGTCTCCACGCTCCCTCATGTAAGGACCCATAATGATCTCAGAGACACAGAGACATGTTTGCAGACTCGCGCCTCAATCTCATCTATGTTCCACATCACTCGCCAAGTTAAAAAAAAAAATGTGGGAGGGGCACGAGGAGCTGCACCGCATGAAAGCAGAAATGATGTCATTTCTGGCTGAGCGCTGCCATGCACGCAGACTTTACTCATCTGTAGGTCAAATAAACCCAACAATTAACTGGCCTCGAAATTATTTAACACATGCTCTTGAGTGAATCTGTGTTTCTTTTTTTTTCTAAATGACCAATTGTGCTGTGGAATAAAGCTACCAGTTAAACCACTTGGGCCCTGACAAAATATCCAGGATTAATGTATGTTGCATGTTATCGGCCGTCTGTATGTCATGTCACAGTGCTGTCAAAGGCATGTTAGTGACATATCCATCACCCCGGTGGGAAAAGCAGCGAGTGTGAATCCCCTGCACCTATAATAGATTCTTCTTGTGGTCTGGAGTCTCCCGACCGCAGGGATTTCTGTAATACTCTGTGTTCCCAACACGGATTGTCTCTGTTTCCTTAAAGCACACAAATCCCCCTGTTAGGAGGCATCTGCCCGACCCACCTCCCCTTGTCACCACCCTGACATTGCAACTCTCTCCCAGGGGGGTGTGGGAGTTGCCCCATCCCCCCCGGACTTGGATAACTTATGGAACGTGTCATCTCATTCCTTAATAATAATTTGTGGGCTGCTCTGGCTCTCGCGCCGCCTATATCTTTTTTTATAGGCAAATATCTAATATCTATGAAAAGTATGTTTCCATTGTTAGGACCTGCTGTTTCTTTTGAGATGAACTACTCCATCACGTTACCAGAGGCTGTGATTAAATGTGTGTTGTTTTATGACGATGGTGTAATTGAGAGAGGGTGTAATAAAAGTTGCCGGGGGCTTTTTTTTCTGTCGTTTTCAGGTGGTGAATACAGAGGGGGGCTAAATAAGACGGGAGCTGATGAAAATACAGAGGGTTTCTACTTACAACTCCCCTGGCATGCCTGCAATACCGCGGCACTTGGATTTAAAATCAGAGCAGGTATCACACACAACAGCTGTGAATTGTGTCCTGTCTGGGGATTCGGTGAAATAACCCGACAGAAGTCATAAATCTGGCTGAAATTGGTCTTCTACGCAGACAAATAAAGCACCCAAGTCCCGGCACCCGTGCATTGTAATGTATGCTCGCCCTCGATTTGAGAGGACGGGGGGAAAAAAGCGCAGACAAACATAGAACATGTAATTTAGAATATGCATTAAACATGCCAAGCGAGGAAGAAATCACGACACACAGCAGCACGAGCGCGCAGTGACACACGCTGGCAGAAAATATAAAGTCACAGAAACTCACAGGAACGCTCAACAGGGGATGAACAATCGAAAGGAGGTAAATCATTTACTTAACGTTGCCCTCGAGAGGGTGTAAAAGCATTTATGCGATGCCCACACAAAACCTGGCACACAATAACGGAAGGAGCAGAGCAACGCGCTCACACGTCACTGTCACGCGCCGGCACGTATCACAGAGGCTCGGAGTTATCGGCTTGTTATTGAGTTAAGTCTGCTCCGCTCTGCGGTACAATCACATCCACTCAGAGGAAAGTGGAACAGAGGCGGCGTGTGTGAACGAGTGCTGAGGAATGAAATTTTCTCCAAAGTGGGAAAATATTATTATACTGAGTCAAGAATTTCCTCATTACAGAAAGATTTTCCGCTTCAGTCTTGCTTAGCCTCGCACATATACGCATCCCCACCTCTGCCTTTGACTTCGCTGTGTGTGAGTGCAGGCAGCCAAGCCTGTCTTCAATTATTCACCTATGACGGCTTTTCAACTCAAGACGATCCCCCGGCTTCCCCTCCCCTCCCCTCCGTGTCGCACTCTGCTCAGCCAAACTTTCTCCCTTGTCCCTTTTTTTCCCTCCTTTACTCTTTTCCACATCCTTCCACTCCCATTTCTGTCTTCCTTTCATGCCTCCAACCTTTCATCCTCTCCCGCGCCCCCTCTACCACCGCCGACCCTCACCCACCACCATCCCACCCTCTTTACATCTCTCCAAATCTTGACGTATCCCATCTCTGCTCGGGCTTCACAAGCAACGGGGTGTGTCTCCCCCCACCCTCCCTCTCGCTTTCCTCGCCTCCTCCCGCTACACCTCCCAAACAGCGCTCCTCCATCCCTCTCCCCGGTACACAATCTCCTCTCATGTCGGGGAAAGCTGTAGGCAACCGCGTGCTACTTTTGATCATTGCTTTTGCTGGGAACCCTCATCACCTTGCTCTGCCTTGGGCTGGCATGGAGAGGCAGAGAGTGAGAGTATGAAAGGTGGAACAGAGTAAAGTTATGTCAAGTCTGGCTGACATGTGCAGCCAGGCAGCTGTTTCATGCAGCGCGGAGCAAATTTGGCATATGCAGCTCTCAGCAATGAGCAATAAATAAACCTCCCGTTGGAGCTTTTGTGTACAGCACAACACAGGACGACACGCACGCTCTCTGTCATTATGGTGACACACTTTCCCTGCCATTCAGATGTAATTGGAGGGAAGATAATGAAAAAAAAAAAAATGGTCTCCTCCAACTGAACTGTGGCTGTTGATAACACCCGGAAAAACCCTTCCGACGAGAAGGGCTTCACAAATGGAAAAGTTCTCATTGTTTTCTGCTGCATGTTGATGAAGCTCACACTGAGACTCTGACAAAAACAACCAGGGGAGACACTTAATTGACACGTTTTGTGTTCGAGCAGGTCAATTTGAACTTCTCTCGCAAATGATTGTATTATATAATCATCCACTGATGCACTGTTCCGCCCTATTATATAATCATGACTTTAAAATACTTTCAAATGAAGCAAATGTAATTCTGTTTTCTTTTTTTTTTTCATGAGAGCGTGATACGATTCCCACGCTGCCTGATTCAGAACCTCATAAAAGATGAGGCTCATCATCTCTAATGGGCTTGAATATGAGCCAATATATAGAAATGAAAAACATGTTGAAATTTTCTCTTGATTACTAAGGTAAAGTCAAATCAAACACATAAGACAGAGCTAAGAGAAGCGTTGGATAAGGTGCTTCATTAACGGCTCTGAGGAGGTGTCAGACGTGTCAAGAGAAGGAGAGAGCGGTTCCTGAGCTCGGCCAGCAGCGCGGAGTGAGCGAAGGTTCGCACAGCTCCGCTCACAGAGACATTAAAATCTAACAAAGGTGTTAAACTTTGGACGACCCGCTGGGTACGCTGCATAAAACTGCAGTAAATTATGCCAATGAGGAGAAGTGCAGACTGTTGGAAATAAAAAGTTATGGATGTGGCCGAGGGTGTGAGGGGAAAGTGTGCACATGTAGCACTCTGAAACACACACGCACACACACAGTTTCACGCTCATGGCCGTCCTCTCCGTCAGCTGGAATAAAAGGTTATAAGTCTGGCTGAGGACACGGCTCAACCCCAGCACCTTTATCACATGCTTGGAACAACCTCTGCGTCACCGACACACTTTAAAACACATTGAACACATCACATTCATACAATAAAACGAAAGAAAAAAACTCTTGTTGCACATAAACTCTGAGGTTGTATTGAAATACACACAAACCCGCCAGGCTCTGGTTTTGTTCGACTCACAATGACAGAAAAGAGACATATATGAAGCCCCAACAGCCTTGGTACACATCTGTACATCCCATTAGATGCACATGAAACCTACAGCGGCCTTAATAAAATGCATCTATAGAACTCTCACGTCAAGGTGGGTTGAATAAGCAGAGCGGTGTAACCTTCTAATTGAGTTGTGTTCGGTAAACACCTCAGATAATCCGTTCCATTGCTCAGTGTTACTGGTGGACCTGCCATAGATTTTATGTCTCTCTCTCTTTTTCTCCACATGTTTTGCATGTGTCTCTGAGCTGCCCTCTCGGAAAACAGGAGACCTTCAATGGAACCTTATACATGAATGAATGTCATGTCATTTTCCATCCATCATTTTCTTATCCGTTACCGGGTCGCGGGGGTAGCACGACTGCACCCAAATCACATTGCACCTGTAACCTGAGACCTCCTGCGGGTGGTGAGCCTACTGGAGGTGGATATATGAATGAATACACATTTAAAATCATTGTCTTTACAGTTTTAGCCACTCACACAAATTGAACAGCCTTTATTTTATTTCAATAATTTATATTTATCAAAGGGGTGCTCTCTAGGGAGGCCGCTATATGAGGCCTGTGATGAGCTGCTGACCTGTTCTGGATGGATGGATGAAAAAAGGAAAGAAACGATCCATTGGCTATAACCAATAGACAAATGGAGGGATAGATGAAAAAAAAAATTAAGAAAATGCACCCATTAAATGTTCACCGTGGACAAACAAGGTTCCGCGGAAAGAGTAAAATAAAATTGACCTTTTTATTTACATTAATAAGGTCAGTGTGCGGTCAACCCATTGCAAAGAATCCCTTAATTAACCAACAGGACGTTTTCATATCACTGGACGATAATGGCTGCCCCCAGGGGAGGGATTCAATCCAGAGATGTACAGTTTGCTCGCAATCAAATGCAACATAACAGGTCAAAGCGTCCTCATCCATCACTGAGGGCCCGTAAACAGGCCTGATTGGACCCACTCAAATGTTTTCTTCAAAGTTCATCTGCAGCCTTCAACTTCCAGGCGACACAATGACGCGTCTGTTATCAACTGCTTAACAAAAGTAGGTGCGTGGATAAATAAACACAATGGGAGTCACTCTGCTCAGTGACAGTTACATGGCTGGCTTCACCTCTTTTGTTCTTTTTGCTTCCCCTTCATCCTCCTCTCCTTCTATTCTTCCTCCATCACATCTTCTGTCTTAAGTGAGCCATTTAGCCGCCTGACTCTCGGAGCTGTCAGAGTCCCCTGCTCATCTTCCCCTCAACAACACTGAAAGGCACTTATTTACTGCCTCTCCCCTCCTTAGGTCTCCTCCTGTCTTCTCCCTGTGTTCTCCACTCACTCACTCACTCACTCACCCCCCCTCCCCCTCGCCCTCGCCCTCGCCTCCCGCGAATTGCAAAGTTCACGACACGAGCCAACCTGTTGTTTTTGTTCGACGAGAAAAAAAAACGCCCGCTATTCGCCCTTGCAATCAAAGTTAATGAGCAAAGACACAAAGCGCCGCGCACGCAATCAGCAGACAAGCGGTGACACTCTTATAAAGCGTGCGCACTCAAACACTCACACGCATCCAGAGCCTAAAGTTTTATGGGTGAATGGTTTTACAAGATTAAATTGGTTCGTAAGTATAGGGTTTCTACCAGTGAGACCAGAACTACATCAGTCATTACCGAGCACACAAACACGTCACAGGCTGAGTGTGTGCGCACGCCAGCCCCATCCTCCTCCTTGCTTTTCTGTTTATTTCATACCCCACTTTCCACCTCTCTCTCTCTCTCTCTGTCGCCAAATCCCTCCATCCCTCCATCCTCGACCGTACAGAGTTCACTGCTGGTGTGGCTGCTGTGTGTTTTGGCAGGTCACATTGAGATTCTGTGGTCCAACCACAGCCGGCTGGGAAACCTGACAGTGCTCGCTGTAGGCCACCTCACACACACACACACACAGGCAATAACATGACAGCAATATGCCAACGTAAATGAGTTGATCATTTAAACGGCGCAGATTTATTGGCTGTCAGTTCATATCTGCACAATAATCCAATTCATGAATCATGCTTTTCTCCATTTCTCATGTTATTGCTGCTCACAAATCAAATTAAACCAAACTTTATTCCATTTAGTTTCATATACGGCACCAAAAATGCATTATTGACAGGGAAAAAGCCCCCCCCTCCCCCCACCACCCATGATCTATGTCTTACATCATATATGTCCTGTTTGGATTTACAGTTCCTCTCTGAATCCGGGTTCCAGTTGGTATAAATAATGGATTTATACAGATTTTAAATTCTGTTCACAACCCTGTTCACACTGGACACACACATGAGGCAATGGCAGTAATTGAGCAGCTTTTCCTGAGACAGAAGCACCAGCCAATCAAGCTGCATTCAAACAGACCCACCAGCACGTACGACAGCCAGTCAAGTCAAGCCAACGTGAATACGATCAGGCGATCGGCACCAACGCTTGGTTACGCCCACCACTGAATGGTCAACAGCAGACTTGGTCCCATGAGAAGAAATGTAAACTGAACATTGATTTTAGCCAAATGTTATAAAAAAAAAAAGAAACAGCAGACAAACATTTCCTCCAGATGACGTGAGAGTGACAAACACGAGATCAGAGGCCCAGCATCTTGTCTGAAACAATCGACCAAATCAAAAGCCTCACCTGTAGAATTACTGGTCTTCATGATGACTCTCAGGGACAAACGTCTTCCCGACTTTTCTCCAGACTCAGCCTCTCTCCTCTCTCCCGTGAAGACGCAGCCTGGAGCAGGTGCAGCTCAGCTGAAGAGGAACCAGCTGTCGACCATGTTGCGGTCGGTCATGATCCAGCTGAGGAGACGTCGGCCCCTGATGGATCATCTGATGAAGCTGCACCTGGCAAGGAAAAAGAAGAACAGGCTGACAAGGATTCGCTGCCTCCTCACTGGGGCCAGAACGGCTGCGATTTAAGGACGTGATGACACTGATGCAAATATGTCAAGTAGAAGAAAACGATCAAATTGCTTTTGCTTTTCATGATGCGCTAAACGATTCCCTTTGCCTGCATGTGTATACCATTCATTTCCAATGGTTGAACTGGTGCACAGACTTAATGGCGCACTAAGTTGAAGCTATGCATTGTCTGCGTTTCACAGCGTTTAGCATCAGGATTGAAATGAATTGAAAACATTATTAACAGCTAATGACTCTCCTCGGCCAGATGGGAAATCGGCCGGTGTCTTCAGTAAAGCTCATATAACAACTGATCCGAAGTTATTGTGCCCAGTTTGTATCTTCACCATAACATAAATATAATCATTTTGATAAATGATGTCTATTTAGAAAGTATGCAGTGATTAATGGCAGGGTCTTAGGGTGAAACTATGTACAGAATAAATATGCAAGACGGTCTGCAAAGAGATGCAGCAGAAAAAGCAAACAATCTCTCATGGCAAGTGATTGTCTTTAATATATTAATGAGAGTAAACTGGGAGTTTGATCCCCAAATCAGCTTATGTTTGAGTCACAACATCATCAAGAGGTCATTGTGAGCCTAACTTTTGACCTTTGGTGAATCTCTATCTTCTAATCAGTTCGCCTTTGAGTTTCTTGAAATATCTTGTTGGGATACACGGGCATGATGCATGACACTGGCTCTCATAGAAGCTCAACATTTCCTAACTATCATGTGAGTTCATTGACATAAGAAACTAAGAAAACTACTTTTAGTGCCAAAGAAAACAGCGCAGATATATGACATTACACCCATATATTCTCAAAAATTTGGGGAGATTTCAGTGTGACTCAGGTTTTTCTAGAGATGTCTCTGCCAGAAACCAACAAAATAATATTCATATTCAGTCTGCCAAACAGGATTTCTGGCAGGAGGATAAGGTCCATGAGGTTTTTATGCTTTTAAAAAGGGTTAGACACATATAACTGCAAAGATTTTGAATTTAAATTGCAGTTATACCACTATCAGGTTGAGAAAAAGTGGCACTGCCTGTCAGTGTAGATTAGTTGTAGAAAAATGTATCTGTAATGGAGCATGCTGCCAACGGACGAGGGGTGCAGACAGCACAGACTGTCTGAGTTTTGGACGCGGCCTCCAGCACCACATTGTGATTCATTCTCTGGAGATAAAGACGGACTCTCCGGCTGTCTGTTTGTCTGGCGTCGTCAATGTGATAGACAGATGAGTCATAACTGTGTCCCAGAGCTGACAGGCTGTTGGGATGAAAAGGTGGAGATGTGGTAGGACAAGAGGTTGGACAAGAAGGAGAGAGACACCTGTCTGCGAGGCGGGTCATCCAGAAAATTGAGTTAAATGGTACTGACGTTGGCAAATACGGAACGTTCAATGCCAAATATCACATATTCCTTGTTATGTTATACATTTGATGTTGTAAGTGGTTATGGTGCTGATATTTATTCCATGTTTTTAAGTGTTGATGTTAACTTTGACAATGGCAAAGAACTGAAAAGAAAAGCTGCAAAAACTTTGGGCTTCCTGCATGCAAATCTCTCTTATTGTGTCTTACTGGTATCGGAGGCTTTCAATTTCCCTACTGTTTCATTTGCATTGACTGTTGATGTCTGGTAGCTTTGTCCATCACAATGCTTCCGTGTGCTCTGGCTTCCTCCACCAGTCCAAACACACGCAAGCCAACTGGAGACTCTAAAGTGACCTTAGGTGTGAATGTGAGAATGGATGTGGCTGCATAAAATATCTCCCATGTGTGATGTGTGATAAAAATATTGATTATAAAAAGTTCATTTAGGATAAAGTTACAATACAAAAATATTATTATATTGTAGAACTATTTGAGTAGGACTTTAAGACAAGGAGTAATTCTGAAATCGTTCCAGAGCTTTAACGCAGTTCTTTCCAAAGAGTTTCAGAAAAGGAACTGCTCTAATTTAAATAAAATATCTGTGTTTGTAATGTCTTCTTGCTTATAAACCCATCTCCATCCTCAGGGCCTGGAATACTACAGACAAGCCGATCTGTACACCACTGCAAGTGTATAATGCACGACTACTGTATCTCTGTTGTGTCCTCATTTGATTTCATAACCGTTGTTCGGGACGTTTACCTCGTTATGTCGGCGGCTTTTCTGCATGAGCGTGCACGTGTGTGAACGCGATCACGTGCACTCATGTGTGTTTGCTGTTACTAATCTCGGTGGATATGCAAGTGTGTGTGTTTCTCTCCTTGCCCCGGGGCCACAGCCGCAGCGAGGTGTCCCCCTAGGCCTCTTCCTCACATCCACACACCCCCACCCCTCCCCCGTCTGGCTACACCTCTCCACCTCTGCCTCCTCCTCTCTCCCCCACGCCGCCCCTCCTTTTGCCCTCTTTAGCCACGACACTTTGAATCAAGCAGAAATTAATGCAGATGATGCATTCACTGTCTCATTGTCTCCTTCAGTCTGCGGATGGATATCGGGGTGACAACGGCATTGGGGGGAAACCACTGATGTTAATATCTTGTCTAGGCTGTGTGTGTGTGTGTGTGTGTGGGGCGGGGTATGTACAGCACGTTTAAATGCAAAGATGTATTCCTGAACATGAGTGTGTGTGTGTATGTGTGAGAAAGTTGGCCTTTTATTACATGCTATTTTATATGCATGAGGTTCTACTCATGTAGTGGGGATATAAATCTGTTTTCACAGACACATTATGGGGACTTGTCTTCCTCATGGGGACAAAGAGAAATCTCCAGAATGTAAATCATTGATTCTTAAGATGAGGATGCATTTATACATGCAAGATTAACCTCAGACTAAATTATGCTTTGGTCAAGTCATAGTTTTGGACAAGAGTAGAGTCTGTGTGTGTGTGTGTGTGACTGTGACTACACTTGGCCTTTCCATCACGTGTTTCTGTGTCTGTCTGCGGGTGTGTACACATGTGCATGTGGCACATTGTAATCTGCCACCTGGAGAGAGCAGAAAGGGGTTATGGGTAATATGCGAAACCACTGTTTGATTGATGAGCCAATCAGAGTGGCACAAAGGATTTCATTAACAATAGACATCCTGCCACAAATCAGCAATCATCCACACACACACACACACACATACACACACAAGTGTACACACAACCCACAAACACACTTATCCACACCCGCAAGTGCGTCAGGCGACCCCACCCACTCGTCCGCAAACACACACACCCACACATGGCGGTGCTCATGTATGTGACATCAGTAGTGCTGTGTTGTCACAAAGTCAGCAGTAATATTGGGGCTATTTCATCAGGGCCGAACGAGAGCAGCGAGAATGCGTGTGGGTCACCGGTTTGCTTCAGGAGAAACCGTTCCGCACCAAATCCAAACCAAGTGCTCATTCCCTCCCTGCACATTTCGCCTGTTTCTCAATCACTGTGCTTTTGATGAAGAGTGGGGCTACTTGAGGGTAGGGGACAGAATAAAGAAAACTCAGTCGGCAGAATTACTTTTTTTTTTTTTTTTTTTTTTAAGTAAATTAGTTTTCACGCCCTGTGAGCCCTTTGCTCTGTTTTGATCTCCTTTCTTTTTATATAAGGGGGACACAGCTGCTGAAACACACACACAACAACCCACAGAACATGGTAATAGGCGATACTTTCTCATTAGGGTGACAGGAGTGTTACTTTTGTGTTGGTGTGTGTTGGAGTGTTTCGTTATTATTGATTGCAATAATAAGATATGTGGACGCACGGATTATTTGCATCCCTGAGCAGAGTTATTGTTATCAGGGGGGGATGATGTGATTATGATGGTCATATCCTTACTGCCTGGGGCAAGATGCTGTCTGACTGCCTACGTGTGTGTGTGTGTTTGTGAGGGGGGGTGGAAAGAGAGAGAGAGAGATGGTCTGAGCGACACAGACAGAGTGTGTATCTGTGCACGCCCTGTCATCTCCAAAGCATGTCTATGTCTAATTGGCTTGGGCTGATTCCACCCCTGGAATCCATTTTACATGGTTACCAAGGTGACAGCATCCGTTGTCTCCATCGTCGGATAGACAGAAACATGTCAGCTTGCGCACGTGTGAACGTGCACACACACACACACACACACGCAGATAGGAACAGTGGCAAATGTGCAGCATCCCCAATCCCTGTTAATTAGCTCCATCTATTAGCAGCAAATCCACTAATTAAAGCCGAGCCAAGACACGACCCAAAGAAAGCTATCTACATCAGCCATATGGAGGGCTAAATGTGGAAGGGACCCAATAATGACAGCGCGCATGCACACGGAGTACACACGCGTACTGTATGTATGTAGGAAGGTCAACGAACACCCTTGGCTGTTTTTATCTGCCAACCCTTCACAGAGCTGAAGAATATCATGGGTAAACTGCTTCTCAGAGGTGGCTGAATAGATGTCATACAGAGGTGTTTAGTGCTGTAGCCTTGTCATGGTGAAACGGCAAAGCACCATGAAACTCGGAGCTGGGGTTGAGAAGTGTGTGTGTGTGTGTGTGTGTGGGGGGGGGGGGGGGGGGGGGGGGGGGGGGGGGGGGGGGGGGGGGGGGTTGAACACAATTAATGTTCTCTAAAAAGCTTTTATTTTTTTTGCACAAAGAGCAAAGACTCAAGGCCGCAAAGGTATGCTCAGTAAAAATGTTCCTCTCATTTATTTGTATCTGCACTCCTCTGAAAGGAAAATAACCCCATGTAGGCACACGGAGAAGTAGCTTTTGGTGCAAAAATGAACCTGGTGTGAAAAGGAAAGGTTGGGTTTCGCATTTAAGTTGAGCTCTTTCTCTGCTTTTGTTTGCACGGGGAGCGGAGTGGTTCCTGAGTTGGCTTTTAAGGCGCTGTGCCACAATTGAAATCCCGATGTTGATAAATGGAGCAGAGGCCTGCTGTGAAGCTCCTCTGTCCACAGAAGCCGCCCTCCCTCCTCATCCACCTTGAATGGAGACACAAGATGAATGAGAACAAATGGTGGAGGGGGTGGGTGGATTAGCTGAAGAGCGCTGCAGGAGTGATCAGAAATATTAGAGAAAGTGCACATGATTGATGTTTTCTGGAGAAAAAGGTGAAACGAAAAGTCAACAGGTTTATTCACAGTCATTTCATTTCAGTGCGTCAATTTTACCTTAATCAAATATTTCACGAGTCGAGCGGTCTCCTCTCTGCTCCACTTTCTAATAAGTGCATTACAACCTGACTGTGATTACCTGATAATTACCATAATCAGATTATGAGTTAATAAACGTAACGTGCCAAAGAATTCTAAAGCTTGAATAGTTGATGGGGCAAACTGAATAATTAATGTCATACCATGAACTCACATGTAAATTTCTGATGCAGCCAGCTTCTCCTTGCTTCTAATGGCTTTGCACCGAAATCACTTGGTTCAGGAAAGTGTGTTTAAAAAGTAAAAAAAAAGCCAAATAAACATTTTGAAACTCAACATGGGAATAAATGTCTGGATAAAATAGGCCACTTTTACACAGTGGCGGACGAGATAGGGAGGGAAAATGGATGGATGGATGGATGGATGGAGGGATGGAGGGAACGTAGGAAAAAGGGGCTGGTGATGTGAAACATGTGAGGCAGGGTAGGGTACGTGTGTGAAAGCACATTCAGGTGTCAGTCTCCTGCAGGAATTAGAGAGCTCTGTGGGATGCCACTTATTTTCTACCCTGACTCGCTCTCCCTTCTCTCGCTCCCTCTGTTAACCGAGTGATCAGCGCTGCATTAGCGTCGGCATTCCTCTGCCACAGTCCTCCCTCCCTCCCAAAACCAAATGGCTTTACAGGCCGTTGCACTTACTACAAGTGTATTTGCGAATCGAGCGCTTTGGCACAGTGTAATAAATACCTCTCAGGGATTATGTTTCTTTCAGCAGTTTGACTGATGTGACCCCTGCGGTCGTTTTGTCTGAGGGGCTGCACACGGCAACATATTGTGGATACAGATTCTATTCACTTTAAAGTTGCAGCATTGTGTGGTGGAGGGGTCATGAGATCGCAAATGCAATTGCCGTGGTTCAGGTGGTGGCGCTGGACATTGACGGACCTGAGTGCACACACTTTGATTCCAAGCTTGTCCTTCTGACAAACTTTTTGATGAGAAAGTTTAGTTGGTAAAAAGCTGTAGTACCTAGTAGTATCTTAGCGTCTATTTGAGCATTCGGTTCAAATATCTTAAGTAACTAATTTGAGATGTTTCTCTATTAATAACACAAGTATAATCAGCTGAATTACATCCCACCAGTACATATTTTTCTCCATCCTTATAAATTACGGATTGCCACAGGCTGCTATTATGTAATATGTAAGTATCACGTATCAGCCTGTGAAGGCAGAGCATGGCGCGCTGATGATGTAAGATTGTCATATCGCCTCCCTCTCTCTATTAACCGACTAATCAGCGTGGTATTTTTAACGGTGTGGGCGAGTGGCAGAGCAACAGGCCCGATCGCAGCTCCAGTCCTCCTACAGATCAAGCCATGGCCTTCTGGGTGACAACAGAGCCACGCTGAATTCAAATCATCCCCTTCCACCCTCTCCTGCCTCCTCCTCCTCCTCCTCCTCCACCAGCCGGCCAAAAGATCCATCACTGTAGGACACCGAAACATTTTCCTCCCGGTGTACCGTCACTTTAGTTGTCAGCTTGAGTAGGTGGGATATATAGATAAAAAAAAAAAACATTCTGGAAGATTATAGGGAAGGAGTGCAGATGGAAGCCTTGACGCCCTGCACCTCTCTCCCCCCGTGTGCCTTTTTTCTTTTCCGTCGAGTTGAGCCTGATGAATGTTGAGCATCTTTCAGGGACTCTACTTAAATTGTTTACCATGCAGACTCGCACTCCTCTCTGTCTAATGGGCTGTGTATAGGTGGCACTTATATGGCTCACAACATTCAGCACTATTGAACATGACCCTGTCTTTCATACTGAGGGTGGGGGGTCAGCCTTCAAGCAGAGAAAGGGTGCTACAGGTATGAGCCACTATCTGTGTCCTTCCCTCGCCGAGCCATTTCAATTCTTTACACTCCATTGCTTTTGCCCTCCCCTCTCCTTTCAGAAGACAGTGCGGCACTCAGCCTCTCTCCCCTCAAATCACCATCTCCATCTGTGAGGGGGGTAAAAAATCAATACGACACCAAACAATGGCTTATAGGCCTAAGGGTGCACTGTGCAGAAAGGTCACTGCTATACATTATGTATGGTGGCCGGCTAATGGTCAGTGTGCTCGCAGACAAATGGACTGTAAGCATCTCCCCCGCGTGATGATTGCACAGGGGAGATGCTCAGGCACACGTGCACACTCTCACAATGATACAGAGTCTCACAGGCACTTGCACCTATGGACACAAAACAGTGCATGCTCAAAAACAGCCACACAGACACAAACTGTTGCATTCATGCAGCAGAAAGTCACACTGAAAACGAGTCCACTGACTATTGCAATCACACAAGCACAAGTGGACAAACACACGCACGCACGCACGCTGCTTTACACACATCACTCTGGTGCTTGGAGCTGGGCCACTGCCACATCAATGCTTCACAGCAAACTGTGTCTTATATATCAGCTTTGTACAGTTTTTACATTTTATTCTGGTTCCTACACTTGTTTTTTTTTAACCAGGCTCTGAAGTTCCTTTCACCCTGACTTCATGTCATCTCCATCATGCTCTAAGACTGCTATTTTTCCATAAGGGAACTCAGTTGATACTTTTCTTACCGCCTTTAAATCCGATGAAAAGAAAACTGATGATGATTATTTCTCTACAGCGTCTTGCTTCACTGCCCTTTTATGTGAGACTGAGGCACTTACACTAGAGTCCAAGTCAATTCACTGACCACATTTACAGTGCACCAACATTCCAATAAAGCCCATTCAAAATAGTCAGAATGGGACATTCTGAAGGGAGAAACCATGAAGAGCCGAAATAAGCTGCAGATAAAAGTCAGAAAAAGCAGCAAAGGAGAATATTGCTACAGTGTGAGGATGTCAGCGTGTCACACACCTCACACAGAAGAAGTTATACAACCAGAAAATCAAATATTATTCTCTATAACGTCATCTCTTCTTTTGGAACCAAACAGCTGTTCGTACATGTTTATCATCTCATCAGGTTGGGTTAAACCACTTCATTCAGATTCATTTAAATCATTCACATGGCTTCATTGATGTGAGTAAACGTTCTCGTTTGCTGTTGTCGACCAGAGGTTTAAGAGAATTCTCCCTTTATCTGACAGACAACACACATTTACCTTCCCTCCAATCAAAACTCCACTCTGTCAGGGAGCCAACCTATGGCAGCAGCCGCTGTGGTGACCACGGTAACAAGACCAGAAAACGGCTGCCACCAAAAGGAAAAGGGGCGGAGGAAAGAAAAAAGAAGAGAGTAAGAATGACTAAATCAATGATCGGCTGGTGGGGAGCAGAGGAGATGCATCAGTATGATGTGGTAATTGCCTGGACATGCTAGTGGGGCCAGGGAGCACATTATTTATAGAGGAGACGGGAACAACATGACAGGAAACACTATGTATGCAAGTGTGCGTGCGTGCACGAGTGTGCGTGTGCGTGCCCATACTCGAACAGGAGAGAGTTTGACCTTCATGTAGGAGTGCTGGAGTTGACACAAGCACGTCTGCACTGGGACAAGAGCTCAGGTTTAACAGGCATATTGAAAAGGTCAGAGCTGTCACTCATCCAAACTCTCTCTCTCTGTCTCTCACACACACACACCCAACACCAAAGTCCATGTACACTTTTCCACATACACAAACACACACTTTTTCTTTTACTCACATGCACTTGGAGAGGCAGCGAGCACATGCCAAAACGGTGAACCATGTCAAATTAGTCTGTAAGTCTGTGAGCGCCCGCACGCGCACACACACACACACACACACACACACACACACACACACACACACACACACACACACACACACACACACACACACACACACACACACACACACAGCACAAAACAGCTCACACAATTTGGGCAGCTGCCAAAGAGCTGCCCTGGAGCTGGCAGTTTTTGCCTGCTCTTACTTTTTTTTTTTTTTTTACCCTGATTCCACGCACACACACTCTCTCTCTCTCACACACACACACACACACACACACACACACACACAGGGTCACTGGTGTATAAAGTTGTTTTGGTCTGTTTATGGATTGCGATTGGCTACCGTGTTGCTAGCCAAAAATATATTCCACTGTAGTAATGGCTCGAGCTCGCCCCCCCGCAGCCAACCCAGCCCGCTAATCTGCTTCCTGATTGGCTGATTAGGCTCCTCACTCTTTTTTTGTTCTTTCTTTTTTTTTTCTTTACAATTCCAACAACTTCTCTCCCCATTCATGCACACACCAGCTGGTGCAGTGTTGACACATGCTGGCACAATCAAAAACACACACGTGCACGGAGAGTCTTGACTGGCACACACACAGTAAAAACAAAGAGGTAGAGCAGCAGCGGCTCGGAACACACACACACACACCCACACACACACACACAGTCTGCCACAGCATAAAACTACCTAGTTAAATGTTATGGATGTTGATGTATAGACTGCTGGGACACAAACCTGCCCAGACAATCACTTTCCCTTATTGTCAACGTAAGGCTGACATTTTTATTTCTGACATTGGCTTCTAACTAAATAAATATATCTAGAAGTCTCGTTCAGTGCTGACTGTAAAATGTTTGCTTGCCAAATGAATACAGCAAACGTGGAAAACATAGTATACAGTGTTGAATATCCAGTAAGAGTCATGTTTACAAACCAATCAGTGACAAGTAGAGGTAGGTGATGATGATGATGAGGCCAGCATTAGTCAAGGAAAAAGTCTGTTCCAACAAGAACAAATGTAAACGTGGTAACAAAGACTTACAGCTTGGCTCTGACTGTCGGGTGTGAAACGGCTTGAGTCTGGATGCACAGAGGCTTTCATCATCACACGTGTAGGAGAAGTTGCTTGTGTCTCACCGTGACTTCTGCTTCATGTCATGTTTGCAGAATAAGAGGATATATCATTTATAAACCATCCTGGCCCTGAAAAACAGTTGACAGATGGTGCTTTAAAAAAACCAAATCCCTCACTTGAAAATAGTCAAAAGTCCAATTAGATACTCATATCTGATGCCTCATATCTTCCAGGCTTTACACGGTGCCGTTAGGATGACGTCATCTTGCAAAATGAGATTTTAGATTGTTTTTGAAATTACTGTTACTCTGTTTAATAACTAGCAGGATCTTTTCTATTCGCATTAGAATAGTCCTTTACAGATATACATCACGTTCGCATTGTGTGTAAACTTGCTGTTATCCTTAAAAAACAGCCTCTGGCAGATGGTGACAAGCCATAAAGAAATCATTAAACACTTTTGCGCTGATGTGGATAAGAAGTTTTGACAGCTTGCATTGAACTGCTTTTCCTTGTGGACGTGAACAGCGGCTCTTCCCAACGATTTGCTTTGGCAACATGAGAGGATTTGACGAGGCCGTCCCGACGGCGAGTCAGAGCGACGTGCCCACACATGCTCCTCAGAACGCAGCGCCACGCTTCCAAACACCTTCCCCGGTAATAATCTGTTGAAGCTGATAATTTATTCCCTGTCTTCCAAACTGGGGCCCCCGCCCCTATTTTAGCTGCCTGCACTCCAGCTGGCATGAAATCCACCGCCGGTGCATGTCACATGGGCGGGGCGTTCCACTCGTTTCGGGTTTCAGTGCTGCAGATGAGGCGTAATTGTCTTGCGTTTGCTGCCTGACGCTGTGGGTGCTTTCGAATGCAGAGCGCCTCCAACCCCGCCAGCTGTCAACATGCGGCCGAACTGCACATTTCCACTGGATGCCGGCCAAAAAAATAAATAAATAAATTAAAAAAACCTGGAACCGGGCCTGGCAGTGTCTTCGACAAACAGACAGATAGAAAGACGGGCGGCAGGAGTGAGAATAAAATATTCATCAGGTGATACCTCCAGTAACACTCTATTATTTATTAAGTCTGAATCAGCTCTGTCATCATCCACACTCTAACAGGCTGAGCCTCGAGCGCAGCCACAAGGAAACTTTTTGCAATATATAGATGGATTTCCCAAATGAATCGCTGGAGCCAATGCAGCCTGGTCCAAATACAACTAATGAGAGGCCGGGCTTGGGCTTCAATCTGCTACGAGGGGATTACACCAGGTTCCCGTGGACACGTCTCTCCTTTCGGTTTCTGCCCCTCCCACTCCCGTTCTCAGGTGGACACCGTTGTCGTGCCTGCGTAATTTGTTTCTGTTCCTGCGAATGGCATTAATCGACTCATATGTTTGTCTCATGTGTTCCCACCGCTCCATGTGTTCAGCCTGGCCATTAACACGTGAAACCTCCTGTCCAAATAGTTAATACGCGCAGCTTTAAATAGCCATGGGATGGATTAATGATGGAGGTAATCATTTACGGTATGCTTTATTAATCTGCTCTCCTGTTATTAGGACGGTTATTAAGGCTGTCAGTCATTACGGGGTGACGGCGGCAGTGGGGGTGCAGGTGGGCGGGACAGTCTAATTTAGACTGGACGGATCTTTACTATTGATCTGATGTAATGTCTTATCCTCACCGTCGCGCACTCTGCCGTCATTTCTATTGCCAGTTGCTGACAGCTGAGGTGACACGCTGGCTTCATGTGGACCTGACCAATCAGTGGGAGCTTCAAGAAGAACATTTACCGTGGGATCAGATCAGGTAAAATCATTTCAACTGACTAGAGTCAAGTAGACACGAACTACTCAACATCTTAAGTGCACTCATTGAACTCTGTACTTTCATACCTTCAGGTGTGAAAGCGCTCTTACTTCCGACCTAATTTCCTCATGAGAAGCAAAAGCAAAGTCTTTCCTACTTGTTCAGGCAGTTCCTTAGCACGACAATCAAACTGACAGTTTTAGTGTATGCTGGACGTGCCCCAGGGTTCAGCTGGTGAGTCAGCATCTGAAATATTTTTAGGCTTTGATAGGAAGTGCTGGCTTGTGATGTAAAAACCCTCTTGATCATTTTTTTTTGACATTTATTTGGATTGGAGCTGCAGATAAAAGAACAGCTGACCCAAGAACACAGGATGCTGGCTGGGACAATCTAATTACACCCTATGCACTGCGAGGATTTCATGGGCTTGCCAGGTTTACACACATATATCAGTAGCACTGCACGTGTGCTTAAACTGATTAACCCCGCTTCTCCCAACCACAAGATTAATCACCTCTTTTTCGGAAAAAAGGAGGAGGGGACCTGACCGGGAATAGAGAGGCAATGAAAACCTCAGGAACAGGATAGCACTTGCATCAGACTTTTTATTGCTGCACCAGATGCCCCCAACATCCTGCTGAAGATGGATATCTGGCCAAAAAAATATTCGAGCCTGGGTTGTTTTTACTGTCTTGTCTTTGATTACCAGGACACAGAGGAGTCTTAGGGCGTGTGCTGATGGCATTAGGTCCAGCTCTTAGAGGAGGAAGCAGAGGTAGACCTACACTGAATAAACATAATTCATAATTAATAATCCGAACGAGCCACTGCTACATGGTGCACCTGACTGCCCACTGCGATGAGCTTTCAGGCCAGTCAAGTGTTCACTGTACGGACGGCTGTGTGCCCATACACTATGTATGCAGTTATGCTTCACTGCTCCTGAAGCTAATGAGGCCTTGGGAGATCGTGCACATCTACAAAAAAAAAAAAAAAAACATTTCCCTGTTTGCTTGACGCCGTGTCTGTTTATCTGTGCACGGAGCCATGCATCATATAGATACTGTACATGCAGGACACTTCGCGATGTGCACCCATTCACCACACTCGCTTACCCCCGTTTGCGTTCCCCCTGCTTTCTCCCATTACCATCTTTGCATCTTCCCATCACCGGTGTCAGTGAGGCATGTGTGGTTATTAGAACATTCCTGTCTGCGGAGGAAATAAAAGGCAAGAACCAAACACGTCCTGCTTAAAAGACAGGCTCCTGTCTTATTACTGCATGCGGCACTGCTGCTAACGTGCATGCAGAGTTAATGATGAAAAGCCCATTTTCACTGCAACACACTTGCAAGATTTCACATGTGGAGAAAGAAGAAGGGCTTTCTGATGGGGAAGTGCATTAATGCAAGTGGAGGCACATGCAAACACACAAACACCGAGTCCAAGTGTCATAACTATTCCACATCACCAGAGAGGCCCCCGACTGCACTTCAAAGCTCTCTGGCTGACAGTGGCTAATGATGAACACTCAGATGAAGAGCAAAGAGACAGCGATCTAGACTCCACATTAAAAGGGCCTCTTCCCGTGTTTTACCCCGAGATAAAAGACAAGAACTCACGCCCGACTGCAGCTAATGTGCGTTTAGGCACTCATACATACATACCCTACATAAATGCGTACACAGGCAGACACACTTATCATGCAAATGTATAATAATTACAGTCTTGTCTGAGGGAGGAAAGCTGGGTTGGCTTTTGAAGATAGCGATCCTCAAAAGATTCATTGATGTTATGCTGGGTAATGGAGGCGAGGCTCCAGGAGACACAGAACTAGTGTCTGCCATTCTTTTCTCATTCTCTCAAATCAACGCGTCCTGCACGGTTCACGACAGCGAGCTGTGTTTTCGGATGCGTTGCAGATGAGTAGGACTGCGAACAGGTGGACAATGAGACTCCCGGGAGCTGCTGGGTCGGGGTGCAGGTGCTCAGGGACTGAGGCTGACATGTGAACATGTGGAGGCTCCACACAGGCATTTTGAAATCATTCTGCATGGATTACTGGACTAAATCAAAACCCCCAAACAACAGAACCTTCAGAGCTTTCACACTTCGCACTGCTCAGGCCTCAAAGACGTGTGGCTGTTGTTAAAAACTCACCCTCCTTTCCTTCTGTGTGCTCCAGCGTGTCACATTGAAAAGAGTCCCCAGTGAAATGAAGTCAATATATAAAGGTTCCGGGAGGGACCACATGGGAGGATAAGGAAGGAGGTTTCTATAATGGATTTATATTTGAATGTGGGTGTGTGCTTTGGGGTTAATTACCTGCAGCAAGCTACACTAAGACATTTGATGTGTCCTTAAGCTAATAGTATGCTGTCCACTACTCTACACTAAGATTGGAAGAATGAGTGAACCCCTGTATTTGGTCACTTCCAATTAGTTTACCCAACTACACTGTATATAAGGAACCAGCTGATCATCATGTTTTGTTGCTGTTGAAATTGCTTTTAGTTGCTTCCTGAAATTTTGCCCTTGTTAAAAAGTCAAAGAAATAAAATCTACAAACTGATACTGAAACTCTCTGTGATCATACCCAGTATGAAGCTATGTGACAAAACTGGTTTCCAGCACATTTATCTTTGCTGCCACACAGCCAACCAGTATCCTAGTAGTCTTCCCATGTTGACTCTCCTTAAAATCAATGCCCACATAGAACCTATGGTGAACACGCAGACCCTGCTCTCTCTGGTTTGACTGCACACTCTCAGGTGTTAAACTCAGATGGGCCCATAAATCAATGGCAGGTAGGAACTGCAATTACCCTGAGGCAAATGGGCATGAACCAGTGACTTCCAGGAAAAGTTTGATATTTGTTCTTTTGCCAAGAATGTCTTGGGAAGATTGATAGCACTCTCGTGTCTGGAAGCTGCAGTGAGTATGGAGCTGCAGCCCAGACACATAAAGACTGGATGCAAAGGGGAAATAACTATCTGACTGATGTGCAGATGAGTCAATCTGCATTATTTGGAAATGAAAAAATTACACAGCATAATAATCACCCTGATAATCTCAGATAAATAGACACCGTTTTATGTGCAATGTGGACGAACTCTGACAGTCAAGGGTGAAGGCCGCTACTGCCAGCTCACTGCCAACCTTGATGTGTTTTCATGGAGAAAACTAAGGAGACAGCAGAGGGGGGGGGATACACACACGTGCATACAAATGACCTGGCAGGAATTTAAACTCAAACACTGGCGCTGACACCCACTCACAAACACACACACACACTAACACAAACACACAGATGAGAAGCAAGTCCTGCACAAGCAAGCACACAAGCTGATTGGCCACCCCATTAGTAATTTATTAAGCTTGTCCTTGTAAATTTTATCAGGTATCCAGCAGGGGAATAGAATTATTGATTCACTCTGCATTCATCAGGCCCCGGAAAAAAAAAAAAAAAAAAAAAAAAAAAGAGAGAGCAGAGGAGACGGCGAGAGGCAGGAGAGGAGAGAGCGAGGGAGAGAGTACATTTATCAGGGCGGACAGCATCAGGTTCCAAGCGGCTTTGCAAGAGATCAGGCTGGAGTGTGTTGTGATTCCCCCTGGGTCATCACTATATCCTGCTTCATTCACAACGCCGCCTCGCCTCAGCTCATCAATGTGCGCCTCTCGATCAATGATTCCTATAAAACACCATCCAGGCTTTGGCTCGCACCTTCTCACGGCCAAAAGAACACAACAACGGAGGGGGAAGAAAGAAAGAAAAAAAATCTGAGATGCTGTCAAACTTCATCTTAACCCAGAGGAGGCACGGATAAGCTGCAGGGCAAAC
Organism: Pseudorhombus dupliciocellatus; assembly: GCA_016785235.1. Classification (NCBI taxonomy): domain Eukaryota; kingdom Metazoa; phylum Chordata; class Actinopteri; order Pleuronectiformes; family Paralichthyidae; genus Pseudorhombus; species Pseudorhombus dupliciocellatus. The sequence goes on from JAFBJW010000542.1 coordinate 571,292, forward strand.
AAGTACACGCAGGGTCACGGATATACTGGAAATGTAAAAAGAAAAAAAAAGAAAGAAATCCAAGTTGAAAAAAGGCAACTGGCGAACTCACTATGTATGAGGTTGTGACCTCATTACTACAACACCTCTGGCCTGTGAGCTCCCAGTTGTTTCCCAGTTTTTTTTTCCTCACCAGGTATTGGCAAGTATCGACTGAGCAGGGAAGTGTGTTGTTATAGTATTAGCATTAGTCTCTGAGGCTCATCCACCCTGGCCATCATCCCTCCAATGCTCCTCTCTGTTTGTGATCACAAGCCGTCCAGGGGGAGGAAACCGACCGCTGCTTTCTTACAGCAGGAGAAACAACAGGAAATAAGTAGGAGGTGGAGAGGGGAAAGTGGAGAAAAGAGAAGGAGAAGAGTTGGAATCGCTCTTGCTGGCAACAGCGGCGATAATTGTGGAGTGTGTCTGTGTGCCCGAGAATATATATATTCACCTTTGTGGGCGAATGGATGATTTTCCGCGTGTGTGGGCACGTAAGTTAAATTGAAGTGACAGCGAGGAGGCTCGACTGTAAACACTGGTTTCTGAAATGCAATCCTTTGTAAACACAAAACCTCCCCAGTTATTTTCCGCTGCGGGTGCTTGGAAGCAATCTTTTTTCGGGGTGGGAATCAAGAAGAAACTCTGCTCAGAGATCCATTTGCCTTCAGGCGTCGCCTTGGTGAGCATTGTTCCCCGATTCTTCAGCATGGATCACCAGGAGGCCAGGGAGCTGCCAGCAGCGCGATTGGTGGAGGAACCTCGTGTCTGGGATTTGGGAATGCTGATGCCTAATCCTCTACATGGCTCCCTCATTCTCTGGACGTCTCAGGTTGGAACATGTAGGTGGAGCGCTGTAAAATATGCATACGCACACAGAGACACACTAAGACATATGAACTGGAGCGATAAGGCCTGTGGATGCATTATTGTATGGATCCAACCATTTGGCCTCAGGCATTTGGCCACTGCACTGTATGCAAGCTCTTCAAATATTTGTTCCTTCAATTCAATTTCTTCCACTGAAATGTGGATTCCTATAATTTCTTCTTTTCAAAAGTCCATTCAAATAGGCTAGAATTCAGGGAACACAGAGAAATTCCTCAAATTCTAATATTTAGTTCATGTTTTTAGCCAGTTAGCCCATAATGGTGTATTTTCCCCTATTTATATTTTCTTTGTGTGAGGTCAGAAACTGTGTTTTATACACATCTTACAATTCATAGAAAATGTTCCCTCTGCGATGTTCCAGTTTATCTCTATGTTCAACATTACATTTAAAAAGGAAAGGAAGTAAATGAGGGTGGAGGTGGACACTGAGGCTGACAGGAGGGATGGAAAGAGGAGAGAAGAGGGGGAAGAAGAAGAAGAAGAAGAAGAAGAGAGGAGGGGAAGAGGAAAGGCAACAATCTGTGCTGGTTAACTTTTCCCTGTTGACCCTGCAGAAGAGGCCATGGCTCCCTCCATCTGCTTGAATAATCTCACACACACACACACACACACACACACACACACACACACGTGTACACACCTTCCCAAATGGCAGAAAAAGGATTAATGATATTCCAGCACACAATCAGCCAGAATCCATCACTCCAGTTCCTGCAGGAGGCCAGGCATGCCAGTGTGCGCTGTATGTGTGTGTGTGTGTGTGTGTGCGTCTCACTTTGAAGACTGACTGCAAGTGTCTATGTATTATGTGGGTGTGTGTCACGTCTGGGGCACCATATGTTCCCCACAAATTTGTTTTCACCCCTAAAAAATCCTAACCATACGCATATTAACCAGCTTTAATTAAGACCCTCTCTTCCCACACACACACACACACACGCACACACGCACACTTCCTGGAAGATGTAGTGTGAATTCCATGTAACTCATTGCTGGTGAGAACACTTGAGAAACCATTTAATTGACATTGACTATCCGTGTACTGTACAGAGAGTGTTGGCCGGGCCGTGGGCAGATGGTGTTTGCGAGGCCCAATTTAAAACCAGCAGTCAAAAGAGAGAGAAGAAAAAAAAAATGCTGCCTCAGTTTTGTTCCCAAGTGCTTCAACTACAGGTGGAGATGGAGAGGGTTTCTGGGAGCGTGTGCATCCCATCACAGCTGAGCAGGGTTTGCTAACCCAGGTGGTCAGGGGCACTGAGGAGTGCAGGGCAGCTCATAAACAGAAAGTTGCTGTTAAAAGTTTTTATTTAATATACTGGGTCCCTGAAAAAGAATGAAGGGACCAGGCCTGAGTGACTTACATACAAACACAATTATTTGCATTATAGTATTATTAGTATAAAAAAAAGTGCATTTTAGTTATATTGATTTGGAACTTTTCATTAATGTTGAGAGGAATTTTACATTCAGGTACTGCACAGTCTTAATTATAAGTGTGATTAAACGGCCAGTAGCAAGTTTCTAGACTAGGTTACAAGTGGTTGTCACTTCAGATGACTGAGCAGCTGTTTTGGTGGAGCAGCATTGACTCTGTCATGTGCAGTGACCCACGGCTCATATGTTAATTTTCTAAGACATATGATTTCTATAGAACTTAATGAGATGTAGAAGGAAGTGGAGAATCACTGTTTTACAGGCAGACCATAATTCCTCTATGGCTCTTTAATTTAAAGCAATACCCACTTTATCTGTAATCACTTTCTTTTGGTTTCTCTGGGGTACTTTCTCCTTTTCCTAATTCTAATTAAACCCTGAACTTTTTTTTCTTAATTTTTAAATAAATGATAGCACACACAAACGCCTGGAGTGCAGCAGCATCAGTGATGCACAATGAGAAAGCAAAGGCATCTTAGGCTGTTTTAACCCTGAACCCCGCCTCTTCTCGCGTCACGTCTTTTCATCGCGGCGGCAGCACCTCTCCTCGTGAATGGATGTGCTCAACGCGACCGATCGTGTTTTCTCGCCTCGCTCCAGGGTCAGAGGTATCTTGGGATTATGGCAGAGTGCATTGTGGGAGAGGACACCGAGTACACCCGGCGCAGGTCGCCGCTCAATCACTGAGCTAACACACGGGTGACAAACACATTCATTCTCACACTGACAGGCAATATGGAGTTTCCACCGTGCCTAGCTGACATGTGCTTGAACACAGGAGGCAACCAGAGACACGGAGAGGAGAATAAACTCCACACGGGAGGACGAGGACTCAGACTGAGATTAGGCCTGAGATCCTGAGTCAACCTGGGATTGCATAGATTCAAGGTGGAAGTCTTAAACACGGTGCCCCCCCCCTTTAATTCTATCAAAGTCTGCAACCAGAGGATCAATATTTGTATTATTTGCTGTTGTCCATCTTTCCTGTGGTGCTTTCTGCATGGGTGCCTCCCACTGGTTATTGTCCAGGTTGCCCACAGTGTCCACGGGTCAGTCTTCTCCCCTTGACTCGTCTTATTTACATTGTCTTCTGCTGTGATGCCTCTAATTATGATGCACGTGTCACGTTGCATCTGAGTGTGACACTGCTGGACAGTGCCGGGATGCAAACAGCCTCTGAGAAGAGCTTTGATAGTCTTCATTAATGCTTCAGAGCTTATTAAGTGTTTTGATTCAGAGCGTGAGTGTCTCGGTTTAATGAATGGAGATGTACATTGTGTGCGTGCCGTCGTAAAGGGCAAACTGCGGCGAGTGAGGCGAGGGGATCGGAGGAGTTGTAGTGTCTCTACCAGCCGTGAAAATAGCTGTGGCACCTACAAGTCACACATTTCCGTCTCTGATGGGGAGGCTGTAGCCATGGCAACATAGCTTTTTGGCTTTTGCAGGGTGATAACAAGGTGGAAATGTGCATAAATAGAGAGGGGGGGGTGAAGTAAGCTGGGGATGGGTGTGTATAGAGGGATAAAAAAAAAAAAAATTGTCAAAATGCTGCACCCAAAGTATTTTAAACCCCCAACAGCCTCTGCCTCGGACAAAAAGAGGAGCCGCATGAGGGGATCCACACACACACACACTTTCTAATCGTACACTACACATTGACGTCCTCGCATTCAATACTTTAATCTCTAATGCCTTTAACCACACCATAACTGGATTTGGCATGTGTGTTTTTGTCAATATTAATAATATTATTACTTTTTTTTGCCTGTGCAGGAATTTTTACACACCTTCACTGCGCGGTTGATTATATACCATGGCAATGATTTTCGCTGCCCAGAGCTGCCGACACTGATGGATTCGTGCTCTGAGATTTTGTGACACAAAGTGCTTCAAACGTACGCCGAGGGAAAAAAAAGTCATGGTTAAAAAAAACCCTACATTAACATGCGTCTTCATTTACACCGACCTCAGGCTTGTTGATGGTTCAGCCAGGTGTTGGCTGCTTCCATCACAACATCAGCACCGTTGTGCTAAAAGAAGAGCTTTCAGAGGGTTGGTACAAATTGTTTTTTATGTCGAATTGAAGTCGGTGACATTCTCAGCACAGCCATGATGATGTGAAAGCTAAGAAACGTTGCAAAGGTTTGAAAAATAATCATTTTCTGGTTCGCAGGCAATACACGGTGAAGGTGTCTTGCAAGGACGACTCAATCCCGATGAGCAAACATTCTGCAGAAATGCTGCCTTAAAGATGTCAGATGTGCCACATCTAAACAAATGCCCCATGGCCTGCATCGTTGCTTTTGTTGCTGTTTCCACAATGAAGACCACATTCCCCTTAAATCAAACTTTCGTATCAGTTTCTCGATTTGTTCTGTAAATGATCGTCTTCGCGAATTGGACAAGACGAGGCCCAAAGCACAAACGGCTGTGTCAGGGATAGGATCTCATTCATCTGGCAATACTGGCATTGTTTAAAAGACAATGGCACGATTGACAACATATGGATGTATTCTTAGGTTATATATTTCAAAATGCTTCGTATAACTGAATCCCTTGTTTAGGCGTTACTATAAATTCGAGCCTTAACCTCTAAACCGGGGCCTGCGCAGAGGTCTGGACAAAGGCCATCACTGCCCACATCTTTCTGTCATTGTCAGGACATTTGGTCTTCATTATGTTAAAACCACTCACACACAGGCAGGCACACGCACACACACTCCCAAACCCGTCTGCGAGTGGGGGCAGATACAATCTAAGTCTTGTCTCAGTAATCAACTCATCAGCTCTGCTGGCCTCACGCTCTCACACTGACCCTCGCACGTACACACCGCCACACACGGCAGCTAATCAATAGGGTGACTGGGACAGCGTGCATGAAAACTGGGCGACAGGAAGTTACAGCCATGTCACAGGAAATAGGATGTGTCTTTTGCCGGGGTCGCAGTATCCCCTCGATTAGAGGGAGCAGATTGAGCTGTCTCTTCGCATTACGTACACATACAGGAAACACGTGCACATGCACAGACATGCGTGACCATATCTAGACAGACTTATAAAGGAGACAGACAGGGGATGGAGTTACGACATGAACACACACACACACACACTGCACAAATAAACAAGTTGTTTGTTTTTTTCATCAGTGGTGGGGACTTCCCATTGGCTTTTTAGAGGAGCAGCAAATGGAAAAAATTTGAGAGAATGAGTGACCATTTCCTAATGTTATGTTATCAGTGCAACACACACACACACACACCTTCAGAAACACTTTTCCTAGAGGCGAGTCTGTTGAATAGGATTTTGATCGTTTCTTCTCTAACAGTTTGTGAAATGCTGTCTCAGCTTTAATATTAAAATATTCTGTCAAATATCTTCAGTTTTATATTTTAGTTATTCTATTTTGATCTCATGTATTTATTGCCCAGATTAAAAACTTCCATTTGGGTTTTTCTTGCACCTGTGCCCATGCGTTCATTGTTACCAAAACATTACATTTTCTCAGACTTTCACAGACACTGATGCTCAAATTGACTTTTTTCTTTCAAACTCTGCACTGAATCATTCATTCAGTCATTCAGATTCAGAATGATTCACTGTATTCACAAAGCACATGCCAGTCTCAGTGGTGTCCTCCACCGCCCTTGGTGCTTGGAGCACAGTGGGCCACATACATTTTTTTGACCAATTCCGACCGTCAACAAGCTCCCTGACTGTTACGGCGGTTGGAAAAAAAACTTTTAAAGATAGTCAGGCTGGGCTGGTCATTAAATAAGAGTGAGGGACAAAGTAACACAGACTCAGTGCCGCTTATATGAACTGCAATTGCGGCTCCGACACGGCATCAGAACGGCTGTCAGGTTTGAGACAGGCTCAGTCATTCGTATCTGTGACTCGGACAGGATCAGAAAAATGTGGGCCAAGCCGCACAGAGACATTCAATATTGACTGTTCCATCACTTAGCATTCAGTGCCTGGCTAGATGCTTTGTTTCTGCTGGATGTGCTAGCGCGGGTCACACCACACCGCGCTGCTGAACTCAGCGCAGTGAAAAACCATCCCTGCGTGGCACACGCCATTGAACAAATGGGTTTCAGAGCTCAGCGGTGCAGCTGTCGTGTCTGATCTGAAGGGGCCTTCGGGGTATATCCGAGCTCATTCTGCATCCAAACTGTCAGATACTGACTGAACACTTAATTTTTGTGTCTCAGCAAGATCGCACACGTGTTCTGGCTTAACTCGATCAGTTAAAGCACACAGAACTTTACACCTAAATCATTCCAATCAAGAGTTCAGGTGCAAGTCATTTGAGAATCTGGATCAAGAGCAAGAAAAATCCCAGTTTTCTGCTGCTTGCTGTATTCCAAGGTTCGAGCAGGTAGGCGACAAAGCAGGGAGGCAACAGATCTGAACTTATCCACCGAGTTTTAGTTGTTTAACCCTGGCTAAATGGATTCAGGAGGAGTTTTATCCGATGGGCAGATGCAATGCTGGATTAAGATTTGATAAGGCTATTGAACTGCAAGTGTAATCATATCAAAGGTGGATGTCTCAGCTTGACAAATCCACAAACCAATTTATCAGATCTCGAACACAAACACCAGTAGGAGACATTCCCTTAAGAGGCATTTAATAGCATCAGGGTGGATCTGATTAGCATTCATCACACTAGAATGTCAAAGAGAGCCCCGTGTAATCGTTTAAAACAGGCCGGGAGGCGGGACGGCGGCTGCAGTAGGTACTTCACATGAGGCTGCAGATCAGATGACGGCGTGGGACAAAAATGTCTGGCTCCGAACCAGGGAAAGGGTACAGCAATGTCACGGTCACAAAGCACGGAGAGAAAGAGAGGAAGACAGAGAGAGAGAGACAGCGTCAAGCGACCCGGAGCGAGAAAGTGCTGCATGGTTGGCAGGTCACGTCCTGTTTATGTCGCGCCATACTGCAGTGCTTTACCTCACCCGCCTTATTTAGATTCTGAGCAGGCCCTTCCTGTGTCCTCAGGAGACCCCGACGCAGTCCTAATCGTTACAAGATGTTTTCAAGGAACAGGGCGAGAGAAAAAGAGGCGCAGACAGCAGGAACAAAAGCACGAATCGCGCGGAGATGTGGGGCGTGATAATCTTTTTGCTGATGGAATATGATAATCTGATTTCCAGTCAGATCTCAGATGGAGGAATGTCTTCTTCACCTGTGGTTTGAGTCAATAACAGATCATATTGCGCCGCGTGCAGTGTTTGTGGTCTCATACCAGATGCTGGTGTTTAAAGCATATCAACAACAACAACACACACACACACACACACACACACACACACACACACACAAAACTCACGTACAAAAAATTCCTTGTTTGTCAGACAGAAGGTCCTCTATTGTCTTTCATCGCACTGAGACGATTTTTCCGATACAGCTAGTGATAAATGACATTTTGATGAATCGGGTGCGTCAGGCTGGGCATGAAAAAGAACTACACCTGATTGTGCGTCCTCAGACATATAGGAATGTCCACGCTGCCGGTGGTGAAAAAGCCACCACAAAGACATTTTCTAATAAGCAGGCCAATACATTGACAAAACCCATTTCTCCGTCCCCAGCCCCACCACGGGAACCGTATAATTAGCGCGGTGCTAGGTGTCCGTGGCTCTGATAATGAAGAGGGCTCGTTACACGGATGGAGAGACGCTTAAAAGGTGCTAGGGCTTTCATTAGGCTTTGGTTAAAGGGATTGTTAGCCATGCTGGCAGCTGTTAATTGGTACTTGGGAGGCTTGAGACTATGGCGTAACAATACATGTGCACATATATGGAGGCATGAGAGGCATTCAGGTTGAACTTGTTGTCAAAAGGTGAAGTAAGGTCAAGGCCTTAGTTGTTCTTTGATTCAGACCGTAGTAGGTCAGAGCCAATAACATGTGCAGAGCTGCTGTGCACGGCTTGTGAATTATCCGTTGGATCTCCCCGGCAACTACAGTCAGAATGTTCATGAACATGTGAATGAATTATTAGTGGGATTGGAGCTCACATCTGTACACTTGGCTGCTGTGGCTCATTATTATTAATACTGTAGGTTTCTGTTCTGTGTATATATGGTCCTTTAGGTCCCGTTCAGACCCGGCGCTAACAGCCGTCCTGAGAGATCCGATCACGGCTCTCTGGACACAGCGCTACATGCGTGAGTTCACACCTGGCATGAGAATGTGTCCTTGAGTGAACACTTGTGATCGGCCCTCATGTCTTCGCTCTCCGTGAACAGGTCAGAGGACGTCTGGCAGAGGGACACTCAGGTAACCAGGGGTGAAGGGATAAAAGCGGCCGTCTTTACTCACAGTGGTCATACATAAAAGCCATTCCAGACAACTAAAACACCTAGGAAAGGGCTGGAATGCATGCACTCAGGGGAGCAAGACAATTCAGTGGGAAACAGAGGGAAGGGAAGACTATTACAAGAGTCTCTATATGGGGGGAACCAAAGAAAAGTTCGAAGCAGAAGAAGTCTAAAACAGGCTTTGCAGGGTGATAAGTGTCAGCAACGTCCTGCAGTGTAGCCTGAGACACATTAGCATTCCAGCTGATGAAAGAATCCAGCCACATAAACACTGACCACATCCAAATGTTTTCAGGATGATCCCGTCTCTGTCGTTTAGGTGCTTTCACATTTCAGACTGTATATAGTCTGACTAACAGAATCTACCATAGGAACAAACGTCACCTATTCACTGATCTCCATATATATATCTCGGTACAACCCAATGACACTGTGCTAACAACAGGCTTGTTTAACAGCCAGTCCGAGGTTTTACTGCCCCACACAGACAAGCGAATCACTCAGTCAGTTAGCTCACGCTCGCTACTGTTGTAATGCACAGTGACAACACATATCAGCAATTGTGCAGCAATTATCATATCCAGTGTCCCTGTCGCTATCAGTCAGCTGCCCTCTCAGTTCCGGGAAGAGGATGACTTGAGGGTCGAGGGCTGAGGGCTCGGGTCGCAGGCTTTCACAATAAAACATATTTTTTTAAACATTGTTTGTTTTTGATACTTCATATTTAGCTCCCCATGTCTTCACGTGAATGAATATAAAGTATGTATAAATATGAAGCTAACCAAAATAAATCAAGAGTGATTTTTTGATAAATGTTTTCTGGTAACCTGGTATGAACTCTATCAAGACTTCTATTCCTTAGGCTTGAGAATTAAATATTGCACACACACTTGACACCTCTCTATATAGACAATATAAATGGATCTCACTCATGTAAAAATAGAAAGTAAGTCACTGAACAGCCGTTGAAAAATAGATGCACAGGAGAACATGAAAATGTCACACATACCGACTGTGCAGTTAATCCAATAGGCTAAGCCTTGGGAGATGAACTCAGACTCAGGTCAGTGGAGCTGGGATCACTTACCTTGCTCTCTGTGTGTGTGAGTGCGTGCATGCGTGCATGCGTGCGTGTTCCCTAGAAACACAAATCAGAGTCATAGGGCCTGTCCAGACCTGATTTACATCTGATGCAAGTGATCTGATCTCAAGTGCCGAGCTCCAAGTACAAGTATGATATATACTTTACATCCCTCCATCATTATCTACAGGCTACTGCTTCTCCTTTCAGGGTCACAACGAGAGGACGAGAACCGGGGAACGAGAAGGCCAACATTTGACATTTACACCTGGTGTCAACAAGAGCCTTCCATCAATCTAACCTCAATCTGCATGATTGCGAGGCACTGAGAACAAAACTACACATCTGAAGAAAATCCTGGGTCAACAGTGTCACCACCTTCATATACATATTATATATTAATACATACGAAGTCTTTGTTGTACTGCAGTACTATATTCTGATTCTACCACTGCACGGTGCTTTTGTAGATATTTGTAGATATGCAGATGTATACAACTTCTAAATAAGATGCTGCAGATGCTTCCTCTGGTGTCTTTTGTTTGATACAGCATTGTTCTTCTTTGCCTCATTATACCTGCATGTTTTTATTGTCACAATAAATCATAAAACCCTTCCCCGGCTTCAAATCCCTCGAGATTGCATGTAAATAGGCAAAGTTATTCACAGCACTAAGAAAGAGACACACAATCAAAGACGCAGAGCACATGCTGGCATACATAATGCAACACAAATACATATGCACACTGCAGGCGGAGTCGAACGCACACAGGCACAGACACCAGTGCACGCACGCATTGATGGAAAACTGCTGAGTGTGCAGAGGAGCCTTGACCCGGTGGCTCTGACTCATAATGACTTCAAACACCAGTGCAAATACAGTGCTGTGAGGCATGCATAAATAGGAGCATGCACACACACAGACACACCTTCAGAAGCACACGTAGACATTCAGGGAGTTAAAGCAGGGGCGACTGCGATAAGGCAGCATGTGTTTGCACAGTTTCACCAGCCACTTAAAGCCTATCAGCCGGAGAGGGAGTATGAGGAGAGAAAACAACGATGTAAAAAAAAAAAAAAAAAGACGGACAGCCCACTGATGATTTTAGCAGGGGTCTTATCTCACCGGGTTTTGTTTTGGACGCAGGGAGTTTATCAGCACTAAACATTCAGGAAAAAGGAGTGAGGCAGAGAGAAAACAGTCTTGGTCATCCTCCAGGGAGTTGCTCTGAGTGGATCCAGACTGTGCTTCCACATAGTGCAAGCGGAAACTATTTCTATTTCTTCTCTCTCTCTCTCTCTCTCTCTCTCTCTCTCCCTCTCTCTCATATACAGTTCATTTAGTGTTTCTCACCCCGTTTACCCTTTTCCCTCCCTTGTTTTCAAGCACCATCTCTCTCCTCCCACTCCCTCTATCTCACCTCAGTTCACCTCGCGTGCTTGCCCTCCTTACCTAAACTCAACCATGACGTTTGAGGGAGGTGGGAGGGAGAAAAAAACAATGAGGAGGTGGGGGGGGCCTTACGAATCAGCAAAGATGGGAGGACAGGGGAGGAGGGAGGAAGGGCATTGAGGAGGGTGAGGTAAAAGCAGGTGATGCAGGAGGATGAAACATTGAGGTGGGTGCACGAAGAGGAGACAGAGGGAGGAGAAGAGAGGAGGATGAGGGGTATGGCGGAGGTGGGATGATGGGAAGGGAGGAGGAGGGGAGGGGAGGGAGGGAGAGGAAAGGGAAACAGGGACAGAGGAGTTCAAATGAGTCCAGAGCAAATGAAGAGAAATGAAAATAAAAAGTATGATGCAGACAGAGATAAAGATGTGTTTACAATGAAATACCGCTGTCAAACAAGATGAATTAAGGGGGCACAGGAACATACTGTTATTTCTACTCTACTGTATTTCTATAGTTTTCCCTCCTGACGCTGTGCATGTATAATAATCAGGTAAACATAGCAGAAGCAGAAAGCTGAACAGGAGGAAACGTAAAGAAAAACACAGTCAGGGGTGAACCTACAGACTCGCTGCATGTAAACATGCAGAGCTGCAGGGACTTATCTAAAGTGGCTGTAACCAAGTTATGGAGGGGTGACCTGAGGACACACTTACTGTGTAGACACGTGGCTCCTTCAGCTGCTGCAGAAACAGGCTGTTCTATATGCGGTGCGCCTGTGTGAGTCACTGCAGTATGGATGATGGGTGGTGCTTCTTAACAGGATTCACCTCACAAGCTCCCACCCTGGGAAAGCACGACACACAGGTTTTAACCTGATTACAGCCACAGCTGGCTTGTTACGCCTGTCTGTTATTCTGGTTGGCTGTATTGTATGTTTTCCATCCTCCATGTCTATGTGAAGTTGGTTCATTAAGATGAGCCGTTGGCGGAGCTAATTGTGGAGCCGGCGCCACATCAAACCCTTGCACAAGAGGCGCGTGCCACTGGATGGCGTGATTAAAGGAGCGTCCATGACATTTAAAGGGTGTTTCATGTATTAATTCAAGAAATGGAAGAAGGTTCAACCTACTTGTTATATAACCACTACCAGCCGTTGTTCTCACTGTAAAGCAGGAGGTTAGGAAACCTACAGCAGTGTAGTTCACGTACTATTTCTTCCTAAACATAATCAATCAGCGGCTGCGCCCTAAGCTCAGCGACATTTTTATTATTGTAAACATTTGGATAAAGGCCAGGAATGTCTGCTGTCACAGTTGTATAAGACACACCAGTGACCTACATGTTTGCTACATTAAGGGCCTTTTTCCAGCTCACACAAGTATGTATTCATTAATCTGCAGTGTTTTCACTCTTCGTTTAATCGGAAAATGTCATGTGAGTTGACAAATTCAGAGTAAAACCAGAGCCTAGACTTTTTCTAAAGAAACTGAGACTGAAAACTCTCAAAGTGACTTAGATACATTCTTATATTCTGGAATTAAATAACTAAAAAAAAAAAAACTGTCATTTTACTTCAAATTGCATATTCAAACGATTTTGAAAAACAGCGTCCATCTGTTATTGTTTTGCATCATCTCTGGCTATTGGCCTTCGACGCCCACTCCTTGTTCCATTTCTACTATTGTTCCCTAACTCCCTGCTGCTGCACTGTGACCTGACACCTCTGCATCCACAGCTGCTGCCACATCCAGCAGCCATAGCAGCCGCTTGACTTAAATAGCATCATGACGATTCATTAATCTCTTCATTAACAGCATTACTTGCAGTTTTCGAATTGCATTCCTCCTCTTGGATGTCATGTGATTGTAGCGGCCTGGAGTGTTTCCACTGACCAGGTTTAAACTTTAAGCAGACGAGCTGCAAGAATGTCCAGCTGCATGAGAATCATCCAGAGACTCTTGTATCTGTTGGCCCCATTTCACACTGCTCCCACTCAATAACAGACCTCTGCTTTGCAGCAAACAGCAATTGTCACACAGCGACAAACGGGTGCTCTATAAACGGGAGCAACAGATGGCAGGACATCGCTGGGAGGTTGTTGTGGACACGTTTGACAGATTTGTCAGAAAGTTCAGAGACACTTCTAAACAATAGAAGTGGCTTGCAAATCCTATTTATCGGACAAATTGGCTTCTACTTTAATTGAATGCACATATTTCTTTACACCGATAAGTGTTGTAAATAAAGTGTCTCATCCTCATAGCAGCGGGGCTGTAGGAACGCTGGAATATCTCAATAACTAGTGGATGTATTGCACTGAAATGAACAAGAGGATGCATTTTACTGATTATGCTGTTTAGTGGGAACCAGCCAATGTTAGCATTTTTATCAACACAAAAGCTTTGTGTCAAGATGGACAACATGTCCCACTATCCAAAAATAATGCCAACATATTCAAGATACAAATGCTGCCATCTTGAGCCAAAACACAAATTGGAGCCAGGGTCTGTTCAGTAGCAGTTGTTTTTGGTCCACGTTCCATCGGTTGTTATGCAGGAGGCTTTACTACAGCCAGCCAACAGGGGGCTTTCAGGGAGATGCCATCCATCATTATATATTGTTTAAGGGACAGTACTGCGCCTAACTGTGTAGTCACTGGCTCATAGTATTGCTGGGCTCACACTGTATAGAGCAACTGAAAGGCATCACGCCATCCAAGACACAGCTGAGAGAACTACAACCGCACCACGCCTAAATTTTACCCCTGCCAATGTACTCAACTTCATCAAGGGTGGAATCGGACTGAGGATCAGCAGACACATATATAATATCCTAAAAATACCAATATTATAGCACTCTGTTTGGGATTGAGGCCAAAAAAGGACATGCTTATTAGAAATCTATGGAAATATGGAAACCTTAATATCCTAGAATTAATTCATCAAACCATTTCCTTGTACTTCTTGTCTCATTTCTTCTGCACAACCAGCAGATTTTAGGCACGGCACCATGCTGTATAATGTGTGTGTTTGCGTGGGCGTGGTCGCTACTCTCTCATACCCACATACCCCTTTCATATTTACACACTCAGCCCCCATGTGTCTTTCTGCCTGCTCGCCTGTCTGTCTATCTGGAAAAAAAAAGTGGGCTGTTTCCACGGCGACCCGTCTCCATGACAACAGCCGCCCCATCCTCATCCCCACTTCTGTTAAATCTGTTGCCTCCCATGATCCACCCCCCAAATTCCCGGCTCCAGTCTGTCATCTCACCCCATTTACACCCCACCAAGCCCCATCATCTCCTCCTATCTCTCTCTTTCACACACTCTCTCTGTGTCTCTCGCTCTAAATCCTCAAGAGAGAAAGAGTGAGGAAGCTGAAGGGGGGGGGGGGACTGTTCCTGACAAGATCCTCTTTGTCTTGGTCCCCTGAAAGTAATGAGAATGGCCGGGAGCAACAAGAGGGGACAGCGATGGCGAGCAGAGGGTATAAGTATAGAGGTAGGGACGGATGGAGGCTGCAATCCTCTGCACAGCACTGTAACGGTGACCCTGTTCCCTTATCCGCGGAACAGCCGGGAAAATGCAGAATTTGTGCCAGAAAACACACACACACACACACGCACCCACACTGAGAGATGGCAGCGGGACTGTGGCCGCAGGGCATACATCTGGTGGAACTGTGGGCCAGCGGACACATGTTGGAGAGGGGAAGATGAATCAGGTCGCACAACACTGCCTAATGATCTCAGAGGGAATGGGTGGGGGGGTAGCAAATATCCTTCATGTCGGTGTCATTAACCTGGGCAGTGTGTGTGTGTGTGTGTGTGTCTGGGGGGGGTTCCTGCAACTAATCATCGGGCTCAGGTGTGACACCCCACGTCCCCACCCATCACTTGCACACACAGGGATCCATGGGATTTTCCTCCCCTACGCCAGATGATGAGTGCAGATAGAGAGAAAGTAGGCCAAACAAACAGCCAACTGCTGACTACCATTACATCACAGGGAGAAAAAAAAAACAACCCAAACACGGAGGCACATGCGTTCACATGTACAGCCATAACACAGACGGGATGGGATATCCTGTTTTTGTTGTGCCTGCAAAGGGAAAGCACTGGAGAAACTAAATGAAAGGGAAAGAAATAACAAATGAAGACAACTCTTTGGCTCCGGAGGAGACTTTCCACCGGGTGCATGCACAGGGAGCAGTTTTAATAAAACGGCTTCTCTTGACCATCGTCCTCTACCATCTGTCTACATCACAGATTTCCATCCAGAGACAACAGAGTGTTTTCCAAGAAACAACAGAATGTGAGAGAGACAGAAGAGGCAGTCATGGAAAGAATAACATTGGATCGTGCATTTGAACCATCAACAATTATTAGCCTCAGGGAACGGGTGACTTTTGTGTTTGAGTGTGCACTGAGCAACAGCGAGTCCACATACTGATGCGTTTCTCGATGTTCATGGGTGGATTATCCTGTCAGGAGGAAATGTGCTGTTACATCCCTCTGCTTTTGTGATTAATAGACAGTCCACCCGACCGTACTCGTCGTCATTTGTACCTTTTGCACCCTGATTTCATTCGGACCACAGAGCAGACTATTAGAATCAGCCAGGTTCCAAAACACCACAACTTCTAATATTTCAGCCAATCGACCAGGTCTGGTGTTGAAAAATCATCGGTGCCACTGAAACCTCTGTGGGAAAGATGATGAATGGGGACTTCATCCTCCGGAGCCACAGCAAGTCCAATAGTGTCAGAAAATTTTCCACTAAACAGAAAAAGTGTGGATGAGCTATCGGCATCTCAGAAGGCTCGATCGGAGTCTGTGACTCTCGACTTTAAATGTGGTTCCATAATGGAACTCTTCTGAGTTGTATTCATATGAATTAGTGGTGAGCTGAATATGAATAGAACCCAGCTCTTTGTCAACAACCCACAGTTTGTGTGAAGAGTACTTCTAAAAATGATTTGACACATTTGTCCTAGAACTTGACACTCACACGTTGCCACACACACACACACCGTGAGCACAGCCTTGTTGTCTGACTCGGCAGTGACAAAGTAAGAAGCGGGAAGCTTTACGTTTCCTGGCTCTGAGGTTGGTGTCAGAGCTTTGCAAACAGCCGGGAATTCACACGCTCAGTGACAGATGCAAACAGTTCCGCATGCGCCTCACAGCTGGTCACATAACCCCCGTGACTTGGCAACTATAAAAACTTCAAAAGAGCAAACACACTTGTTTTAAACACGGCTCAACTGCCAGTGGGTTGGCAGTTAAATTCCAAGCTGTTTGTGGAAAGGAAATGGCTTGTTTTTTCCCCCCTCATGTTCCCTCCTGATGCAGCGGTCGCTAGCCAATCAAAAACCAGCAGACAGCCGCGCCAGGGTGCCAGGGTGGTGGTGGTAGGGTAGTGCATGCTGGGAGGGAAATGAGGGGCATTGTGGGATGGATGTTCTGGCAGGGCGGCGAGTTGTCGGAGCCCTGTACTGACCCCGTCTCCCCCGCTGAGGAGTCGCAGGTTAGGGATTAGGGCTGATGGATGGGTGTTGAAGGAGGGGAGGGGGTGAGGGAGCCCTGCTGAGGCAAAGAGAGGGAGGATAGAGGAAACAGCTGGGGCGAGCGAGGTGGAGGTGGAGGTAGGGGAGGAAAGGGAGGCATGCCAGCATTTTGTTCGAGCTTCCTGGAGAGGCGAACACAAACAAACACTACTGGATACATGGAGTGAGTTAGGGGAACTGAGTTGAAACATCCAATCTTATTATTGTCAGAGAAAAAGTTGTACTTTTAGAAAAACTAAATCTTAATTGAAAGGAAACTTTACTGAAAGAGAAACTTGTTATTATCACAAGAAGAACCGATGTTGAACCTGAATCACTCTGGATCCAAACTCTTGAACCAGTCTCATTGTGCAAACAAGACGCCCTTTTAAATACCATGCAGACATAATTGATGACAACCACACTTTGACAAAGACACTTTCTCTCTGTTTTAATGTGGAGCCTTATCATTATGTGGAGCTGATGAATGAAATCATTAACTATGTGTAACTGAACAAAATGCTCCACAGACGGATCCTCTAACATTCTCAGCCTGTAATTATGACTTCACTCTAAAGGCTTACACAATTTATCTGCACTCACAAGACACAGAAATGAGACTGAATGACAAAAAACAAAACACCAAAGGCAAAAAATATTTGTATGATACACTCTTCCCATAAAGCAGCTGGATGTTATTTCCCCATGCCTGCTGCACCAGGCTCCCCTTTATAATGCAGACTTTGTGTTTTTAATTTGTTGTCCGGTCCAATAAAGCCTCAGCGATGCCACTGTGACGTCATCAGGGTTTGTTTATTTTTGCTTTCAGAAGCTCTGGGAAGCCACAGACGACACGACACCACTGTTGTTCCAGGCTGGGAAAAGCTAGGAGATGAAGTGTGAATGGAACCATGCGTAAAATCCGTGGTTTGTCACGATGGTCCGCCAATCAACTTTATACCATGTGTCCATTAATTGATTCAAGTGAACAGGAAATGTTGTTGTCTCCTTTATACACAGGAGCTGAGCTGCTGCAGCAGAGCGAGGGATGACGGAGACACGGGGGTTGTGAGGGTCGGGGAGTTAGTCTAAGGACATGGTGGTGATGTAACCCACTGAATGCTTTAATGTTATACAAAGGCAGATTGAATTGGCAGCAATGGAGTTAGCCGACCTCCTTCAAGCACACCAACTAATAACCTCTGCTCCTCTGAACAAGAGCCGGTCGCTGAGGATCTGAGGAGTCGTTTTACCCACTGTATCAGCCACGAATGTGTCACTGGGAACGATTCCATCGTGGCCGTGCATTGTTTTTGTTTTTTTTCTTGTCTTCCTTCCTCCACTGATGAGGCGGCATTTTACTTGATTAACTCTCTCCCTCTCCTGTGCGCGCCGGTTCACTTGTGCAGATTAAACCCAAGTCGTGTCAAGAGGGTTAGGCGGCATGCTTATATATTCATTTAACCACTAGCCACCGGCCGAATAACAGTGACTCATCGCCCAGCTTCCCATCACTCCCTCCCTCTCGCACCAAAGCCAGACTGATCAGGCTAAATCCAAGACTCATCAGTTGGATGCCCTGGATTCATCCCCTAGGATAAATATATACAATGTGTTTAACGGCTTAACAGGCTTGTGCACGTGTACACACACAGACACACACTCATGTCTGTCTGTGTGTACATTTAGCAGCGCTGGCTGGAGACAGTGAGAGATGGTAAACAAGGCAGAGAGAACCAGCTGACCTCCATCCACTGTGCTCTCTCCCTCTCTCTCTCCTGCTCTGCCGTCCTCGTTTACTGCTTGTGCCCTGACCCCAATTAGCACTCGAAAAAGCCCATAAATCAGGTAAAACTATAGCGGCTCAGCACTGTGTTTACCAACACTCTCAGGGCAAGTGTTTAAGCTTGCATGGTAACAAAAGGCAATGCCGAGATCAGCATGTGCCAGGTTTGTGTGGAGTGAACATAAATTATGGAGCTGAAGGTATGTCCAGGGCTGGGTTACGTCACTTGTCCTTGCTCCTGTAGTCTTGGGTAAAACCTCTGGTCCCCCCCCCCCCCCCCCCCCCCCCCCCCCCCCCCCCCCCCCCCCCCCCCCCCCCCCCCACCCCCCCCCCCCCCCCCGCTGCACAACAGCGCTCGGCTCCACTACAGTCTTAAAACCACTGAAGAAAAACGTTCAATTTGACCGTGTTGAAAATCTCACCAGCTTTACATTTCCTCTCAGTGATAAAACTATTCTTACGAAACCCAGCCACCAGCGTGCAACAGTAGCTGCGTCTCAATTAAGGGCCTGCAACCTCCGGAGGCTGCATTCGATGTGCGATTGCGTCACAGCGGCGCAAATAGATTGTCCCATTTCGAAAGGCTCCCTCAATTGCCGATGACAAATCCTTTCTTTCATGTCCAAAGAAATGAAGGCTACTTCCCCGGCTCAAAGAATCCTCCGAGGATTCAATTCAATTCAATCTTATTTGTATAGTGGCAAAGCGTAATATACATTATCTCTCCAGGCACTTTACATAGAGGGTCATCGTGTTTCTGCGACAAATCATTATTCAAGGAGGTTATGGCACCAGCAAGCAACAACACGCAGAGTGCTTGAGTATCGCCCACATACCCCCCCCCCCATATGCAGCCGAACAGTAAACAGCACACATGGAAAATAAACCTATGGGGCATTCAAACTTTCTTGGCGTGTCTGACTTCAGCTCTCTCCCCAGGCAACGGCAAGAGTGACACGAGTCGGTGACGCTGATCACAGACAGCAAGGATGAAGTCTTCATGGGTAGACTGCATCCTGCGAAGCATGCCTTCCCTGGAGTGAGACAGAGCTACTGGTTGCTCAGTGATCCCAGACCACAGGGCCCAGTCAGACCAGTGCTGCAGAGTCTTGATATTCAGCAGACAGACATCATCGCATCATAACATAATGTCACAAAGTGAGCTACTGCCTAAGACGTCAAAAATAACTGCTCATAATAAAATTTCCTCTGTAAAATATAATAGTGAAGGTTGAGTCTTGTTCAGTGATATCATCACTTGAAAGTTAAAAATTAACAGAGCTTATAACATATGCTAACCCCCAGATTTCAACCGAAATCCCCTGAGGGCTCTCACAAGGTTTTCTCAGCAAGGCCCCACTTAATGAGATTTTTGAAAGAATTTAGATGAAGGAAAGGACTGACAATGAACACCAGCTCTTCTGCTGAGGAGCAACTCAGTGCAACGGCGAGGACGGAGCCTCTCATCAAAGCGGGTTGCTGAGCGACGCTCTCCGCCGGCTAACGGCAGAAATTAGAATTTACTGTTCTCGCTGTTTTGTTAGCTGTTTGAGCACTAAAGAAAGATAATTAGCTCGTTAGCATGGTAACAACCAGGCCGTGTAACAGTGTAATGGTGCCTGTGTAACGCGCACCGACCTGAAGGCAAAGCGGCACGTACAGTTGTGTCCCGTTGTGATAAAGAAGAGGTGAAATCGCTGGGCTTGATGATTTTTAAAGTCAAATGAACCACTCAAAATAATTTGAGTGGTTATTAAAACTAAAAAAAAAAGCTCTATGTCAATGCAGTCCATTTAAATTTCATTTTGGTAAATTATTAAGAAATGTATTATATAGATTTTTTTTACAATAATAAAAGATAAAAAATGAAAATATATAATATATATATTTTTGCATTTTTTTCAAAACTGAATCAAAGTCAAAAGTGTTCACTCTATCTATTTATGCCACTGCCATGAGCATCAGCCTATGCATGTAATCTAATCAACACCCCATATGGTCACAAACTTCCCACCAGCCCTTTAGTGGCTGCTGCTCTGCCCTCAGTTGAGATGCCCAGTCGATACATCCCATCAGGAAACGGGAGGGGTGGGGGGGGGGGGGGGGGATGTAGGGCATTTACGGGCCGACAAAAACCTCCCGCCTATTCTCAACAGGCATCAACAGCAGCAGGTCTGTTTGGAGTGAGACAGCGGCTATTGTCGTAGAACCGCAGTAGAATAGACAGCCAATAATGACAGGGGAAATGGAACCAAGCACACTAAATGTCACACTCAGTCTCCTGGGCGTTGCACAATGCCGCGCCTGTTGGTGGACCTGTTTAGAGCCAAGACGGGCCGATGTAGAGGTGGAAAGAGAAAAGAGGGAAATAAGGGAGGTAGATGGAAGGACGAGGGAAATAAGTGAGCAAGTGGCTGTGTGTGTGTGTGTGTGTGTGTCCGTATTGTTTGCGTGTCTGTGTCTCGCCTATTTCCATCTCCCAAATCTCTGCATGCCTCTAATTCATAGTGACCTCTCCATTGTTACAGAGCAGATGAGCTGGGTGCAGCTCCACGCTGATTGAATGGAGTCCACCGGAGCTGTCTTTCTGTTTTCTACACCATTCCCCCGGCTGTCTCACTTCATTCTCATCGCAGTGCATTGTTAGAGCTGAGGTGCCTGGGTAGCACAGACACACAGACGCACTCACACACATGCATACATATATAGTGCCTAGGGCAAGAGAAAAGGGGGCAGAGAGAGGGGTCTCTTTTTATTGCTCTGATCAAAACATTCATCCATCCTATCCGTCCCTCTCGCCCTCCTTCTATTACACTCTGCTTATTAAATCATTCCCCTCCTATTTCAGCTGGAGTTATCCACGGGTATTACCTTGCCCCCAGACCTAGTGTGAGGCACATGGACTCAGACACAAGTCTCAATTTCAGGCAAATTTGCCCTCGTAGTTCTTTTTTTTCCCCCTCACCTTTCTACCCCGAGATCAATTAGGTAGAAGTGGGAATGTGAAGAGGTTGCGTGAAACAAGAGGCGACCTTGACACACAGTCAAGTAAAACGCACACATTTTAATGCAGCCCGCTCCCCGAACAGTAGGTCAGTACATGCTGATGCAATCAGACCGAGTGCAGCGTTGGAAAAGGGAGGCAGAAGACGATGGGGGGAAATTCTCTCTCTCTCGCTCGCTGCTTCTTTTTTTTTTTTTTTTTTCTGAGGAAATGGGTCAGAGAGAATTAGACTCCTCGCCGCTGCCACAGCTACTTGTCAGCTCTTCTGGATGTTTCCTGCAAATCGACAGTGTCTCTATTGTGAATGTCTTGAGGAAAGTTAAAATGAGAGCAAAGGATGAAGCGCCGAGCCGCGCGGTTGCTGAGGAGGCATAAAATGGTACTCGGGGGGGGTCTCAGCCTTTTGCGTTTGAGGAATTCAGTAATCCAATTACCCAGCATAGAACATACACTACTTTGGGGTAGAGCCTGCACAAGTTTATGAGCATGCACATACAGCACACACACATGCACACATCACATAACAACACTTCAAAGACTCTTGTTCCCAGTGATAATGCTACACATGCTCCCTTTGCTGTTTTAAATGCATACATTATTCAAGTTTAAATGCACACAACGATATTAGAAATTCCGTGTTTGATCTAAAATAATCTTGGAAAGGGTCAAATGAGCCCATTAGTACTTTTCCAAGGGGATGAGTGAAACATCCAAGAGAGCACTGGAATAAAGTCCTATGAAAACCCTAACCCCCACCATGTACAATAAAATGATATGAAATTACTAGACTGACGATTTTCAATTCACAGTAGTTATCAGATGTTATCTACGCCCACTTCTATCTCATTTCCAGTTGATTGAAATTAGACCTCAAAATCATCAAGTTGGGAACAGTGGTCTCCCTCTTTTATTTCAAAGAAACTTCACATTTAATCCATCCCTAAAACTGCAGCTTTACTTTCATTTAGAAGCATGGGTGACATGCCTGTGCTAACCATAGACTGGATTTAAGATGGACCACATGACTGCTTCCCAGTGTCTGCTGCACTCAACTGCATCACAACAATGTCTCCTTCCACCCCTACAGCATTGGAGGCCTCAGCAGGTGGGCCCTGCTCTCGCATATCCCATGATTCATCATACTTCAATGACAGATTTTCAAAGAGCTAATGGCAGCAAAAGTGTGGAGAAAACATCAGAAGAATTTATTTTTATATGTAAGTTCTTGGCTAGTGGTACAGAAGTTTCAAAAACAGCCGTATGGGCCTGCTGAATCAAGACACAGCTCTTATCTGACAAAAAGTATGACAATGCTCCCTCCAGGTGTATACACGTGCCTCACACCACAGCTTTGTTAACTTAACAGCGTGCGGGGGGGGGGGTTAGTGATGGGGTCAGGTTCAAAACCAGAGGAAGTGAAGAATGATACAATGTCCATCACATGAAACACAAAGCGCCCCCAACAATCATCATTACATCAGAACTAATCGTGGTTATTGACTGTCAGTAATTTGAGGTCGACATCATGTTATATAAGCTCACTGACCAGATGCTCTATAGACTGAGGCACAGCTGCTCACAGGGATTATCTCACTGGGAACACACACACAATGTCCTCCATCTAAATCATATACATCCAGATTTGACAGAGGTGTCCAATATAAATAATCTCATCATGGGTGCAGATTTGTGTATTGTAGACACATCTGTCACACCTAAATGAGTAACCCCCCCCCCAACCCACACAGTATCCCTGAGTCACACGTGCAGTGATATTGATAAAGTTTGGGCAAGGGTGGGGGTCGTCACTGATTGATCTCTTCAACATAAGCTCCTGAGTCGCTAAGAACCAAGCAAATGCAGAAGCACACTCTCAATAAATGCACAGGCAGATTTAGAGTGAATTGGTTTTGACCATAGGAACCAATCAAACCTCCTTTTATCTAATCCTGGCCCCGGTCATCACATTACCGCTGATGAGGACCATGTTGTTTCCGTACATCCTCTCACCCTAGGGAGCTCAATCTATATCTATCTGCAGAATTATCTGCCATGTTTTTCCAAGTGTTAGCCTACATAACGGCTATATACGGTTTTAAAAACCTGTATTAAAAAAAAACTGGGATAGAGTAAATCCCCGGTCTTATATGACTTATTCCTATACATCTCAGTCCAAAACATGGTGTGTTTGGTATGTGCCAGCAATTTGTATTAGTCCGCGTGCACCCGTATGGGAGAATCAGGGATTTCAGTCAAGGCCGGGATTTGAAAGATGGAGGTATTGAGGGTGGCAGCGAGAGGAATAAAGTAAAGCTTTTGTAATGATTAAGGGACTATAAATATAATTATAGTGATTTATTAGGATGGTTAAACTTTGATTACGGCGCTTTTGTGCAGCAATCCTCCTGAGAGTCAACAAAATCACACCGTTTCATTAGCTTGAAATGAGCATCCCGATCATTTCCTGGTGACTTATCATTGTGACATGTTATGAAGTGGGACACAGCCCACTGACTCAGGAGCAGGGGCTTTCTCATTGGGAGGCGTATGGTGAATGGGGTCATGGGATCTGTCACAGATGGTGCAGATGGGGGGGGGGTACCTCAGCCCCTCCTCCGACCCAGCCTCAGACCCCCTGCAATCCATTCTGTCATGGCTCCTGCCCCAACAATGCTTCAGACACGGCGCCCTAAAATAAAACCTTTATGGGATGCATCATGGGATATCGATCAGGTGGGTTGACCGTTTCATCACGCGGGAAACTGTCAAGTAGCCTCTAATGCATCACTTTCACGCCTGATTGTTTCCTCAGACAAATTAACTTTTCCAATTTTTTTACTTACATCACAAATGTCTGGTTTTGTCTGATTTTTCTAGCCAGCATTTGTCTTGCAGGACGGTTCGTGCCAGCACAGTATGTCGCATGTTTCTCCTGCCATCTGACACTCACACTCGCCGCATTTTAACGGTGGCTCTCGAGCTCTTGGCTCGCACTCCCCCGACATGATTCAACGCCTACTTTCACTCCAACGTACAACAGTTGCAGGTGTTGAGATACAAAACATTAAACTTTGATACCAAATGACAAGTTTTATATTCCCTTGACAGGCGATTTCACTTTTCTAATTATAGGGAGAAGCCTGGAGGCTGCAAATACTCATTACTCCACAGCTAAAACTCTGTTATTACCGTGATTAAAAAAACAACTTTGCACATCTGGGATATATTTTTTTCTCCAAATTCAATAAATCTCTTCATGGCTGCTGAATATAAAGCTATGAACCCATCCCCCCTCCAGTATTGTAAAATTTGAAATGAATAACAAGTCCGAGTGCTGGCAACACATTGCAGTTAACAATTTTTATTTTCTATTTCTTCGGAAATGAACATGGCAGGTTGTTAATCTTGTTAAGAACTTCATCTGGAGCCTGCGAGCCTCAAGCTCCTCACCTCATTTTGACTCTTAGCAGCCCCATCGGTTACAGCCCATCACCCCTTCTTATGCTGCAGGTCATTTTAAACTCCGACCAAAATCACCTCCCCCTCTACGGTACCATCTGCCGGGGTTCAACCAGAATGAGCTTTTGAAGGCTGAGACCCACACTGATGCTCAAGCTATGAACCCATCCCCCCTCCAGTATTGTAAAATTTGAAATGAATAACAAGTCCGAGTGCTGGCAACACATTGCAGTTAACAATTTTTATTTTCTATTTCTTCGGAAATGAACATGGCAGGTTGTTAATCTTGTTAAGAACTTCATCTGGAGCCTGCGAGCCTCAAGCTCCTCACCTCATTTTGACTCTTAGCAGCCCCATCGGTTACAGCCCATCACCCCTTCTTATGCTGCAGGTCATTTTAAACTCCGACCAAAATCACCTCCCCCTCTACGGTACCATCTGCCGGGGTTCAACCAGAATGAGCTTTTGAAGGCTGAGACCCACACTGATGCTCTTAGTGTCGGATATTCTGAGTAAAAAAAAAAAAAAAAAGGTTAGCAGCTACTCAAGTTGTAAAGTTTCAATCTTTGCTCAGAAAGCGTGAAGTTGTCAAACTGGGGTGTCACTTGAAATAAGACGTGACAATCTAATTCCAGGAATCTGTCTCTGTCTGTCAATATGTAGCTCTGATAGCCAGAGAACCGTCGCTCTCATTGACTTCACACTTGGCGTGTGTGTGTGTGTGTGTGTGTGTGAGACAAGGGCCCCAGGAAGTGCACTGTCAAGTTTGATGTGATTTGGACAAACATTCAACAATAACAAACTTTGCAAAAAAACAAACAAACAGGTGACTTGTGCTCTAAAGTGACATCCAGAACAACAAGTCCATAAGCTCAGTTAATTCAGATCATTTTCAGAAAGAAGAAAGCTGCATTTACACCAAAGGTCACGTAAACTGCCTTTTACAACCAGGTAGGTTTAGATAGGTTTAGATGGCTTGCACCATCTCTCCTTCAAAATAAAAGTCTGCTATTAACCCACATACTGAAAGACACACAAATGCATCATGTTCTTGTTATAACTGTGATGACAAAGCTTCATTACAGTGCCGGTGTATAAACATATTGTTGCTGTCAGGGGAGTCTCGTTAAGTCGTGTTTTTTGTTCT
Organism: Pseudorhombus dupliciocellatus; assembly: GCA_016785235.1. Classification (NCBI taxonomy): domain Eukaryota; kingdom Metazoa; phylum Chordata; class Actinopteri; order Pleuronectiformes; family Paralichthyidae; genus Pseudorhombus; species Pseudorhombus dupliciocellatus. The sequence continues at coordinate 597,381 of JAFBJW010000542.1, forward strand.
TCTCTGCGCTCGCTGTCTGTACATGTCCAAAAAAAAATCAAGTGTATGAAATGTCTGAGTGTCTGTTCGGGATTCGTTGCTTCGCTCTGTTTTTCTGTGGAACGTCAAGTGGACACAAAAACTCAGTATGTAGAAGGGTGATTTCATCCGTACTTGTGTGGGGATGTGTTCGAAAGGTGCCATTAAAATTCCATTCAAGTACTTCCCACAGACAAAAGACAGACTGTGGCACTCATCAATTTCCCGATAAATATGTGATCAATCAAGCTCCACCATGTCCATAACAGCACAGGCACTGACACGCTGATGAATGATTTTTAATAAAGGACCAATACCAGCAGAACGACGCTCCGGTCCAAGACAACGAGGGGTCCACCCTCCCCTCCGACAATCATTTCCCCCTGATTCTGACGCTCTGCTGCCCCCTTCCAACGTCTCCACCCACCACCACTCCATCACTCTCTCTGCCCCCCCACACCACCCCACAGCTAAACCCTTATCATTGTCACCATCACGGCCCTCATCACGGACCCCACCCTCCCCACTGACTCCCCTTTCTAGCCTCAGTGGGAAATGTTGATCTGATTATGGCATTAAATCTACTCTAAATAAACAAGTGCGAGGACGTTGTACACACTTTTTTTTTTCATCAAGTAAAGTGCTCTTCAAAAGCAGAATGAATAATATTTGGACGTTGTTTGCTTATTGTCAAGCATAAGAACCTTACCGGGAAACATAACCTTGCTAACATCAAAAGTCCGGGGACTTGATGATGATAAGTCAGTAATCCTTTGTGTAGGTATGTGGCTTCAATCAGGTCACAGTGGTAAGAGTGGGTTTTTTTTCGTGTGTGTGAGTGAGTGTGTGTGTATGATACAGCATTGCATCTGCCAGAATTTGAGTCATGGTTCCTGAGTGTGGTGATGTTTACAGGAAAACACTCACACGAGCAGGTGCCCCCCTTCACAACTTTCCCGTTCGTGTGATCGCAACATGAGAGAAACAAAAGCAGGAAAGAGAAGAAAACACACAAACAACAAGCAGCCGAAGCTGATGCTGTCATAATTTGGATTGGGGACAGATTAGAGGAATATTAGGATGGGATTAACTGGCCAGGTTAAGCTATTTGATCGTCAACTAAATATGGCTTAGGACCCGAGGAGCCACAGACGAGCTGATGTCACATGGAATTAATCCAGCCATGATTTCAGTTTGTGATTTAGAAACTCTTTGATAATCCACTCGTGATTTCAACATGCTGTCAAATTGGTAGAACTGAAGAGAGCTCTGTGTTTGTGTGTAAACCCCCAGGGCCCAATGTGTGACCAATCGGAAGAGGGTTTTCTTTTATTTTGGAGTCTATTTTAGTCAAAAGATATTTAATGGAATGACTTTGTGGCACAACGATTAGCACAACTAACCTCATCAAGTCAAGTGACAACATAAAAGTCATTGAAGACTGCGTCTGTGTTTGTTTCCAGTATCGAATGTTTGTCTTTGGTGACGCTGGAGCTTTAATCCAACAGTAAATTGATGATGTAAGTTGGTATGGAGATGCAAATAGAAACATTATGTGTGTGTGTGTGTGTGTGGATGGGTGGGGGGTGGGGGGTAATAAAGTCCTTCTTATATGAGGAAATCTGGGTGCCTCTCTCTGCGCATGATTAAGTGCAGCACACGTGTGAACGTGTGCGTGTGGGAGGTTAGTGCGTGCTGTTTTTGTTTTTCTACATTCACATCTGTGTCAAAGCTCCTAGGCCCCCCCCCCCCAACACACACACAAAAGGACACACATAAACATACACACACTCACTCTTACAGTACACAGATACCAGCTCCAAAATCCCCTGAAAGCTTTTGATCCTGCAGAAATGTGGAACTCCCCCTTTTCTATCTCTCCCTCTCCCTCTCCCTCTCTCTCTCTCTCTCACACACACAGTCTCCCTCCCTTCCTCTCATTTGTTCACTGTTTTTTTTCTCAGAATTGGGATTAAAAGTTGTTCAAATCAAGTCTTGATTGGTGAATCTCTCCTCCTGTCTTTTATTTTGAAAAGACATTGACATGAGAAGGAAGGGAGAGAGTATAGGCTATGTGTACGTGTGTGTGTGTGTGTGTGTGTGTGTGCTATAGTGCTCTATAGGTGTGTTTGTGACAGCTGTCTCTACTAACACCAGAATTCCCAACTTCAAAAGGAAGCCAGCGGGAGCGTGCGGGAATGCCGGGAGATCATCGTTTCCCTGATGCTCCCCAGAGGGAATCCTTCTGCACCTCGCATCACTCAGCCCACCTTGCACAGATCCGCGCCACAGATGTGCACATGCCGTGCCAGGGAAAAGACGATGAAAGTGACTGAGGGTTGACCTAAAAATGTCACCGCAGGAAAACGGGGAGAAAACATGGTCGGGGCGTGTGAGATGGAAAGAAATAAGGGGGAAATACCGAGGAGGAAGGAGTAAGAGAAAATAAATTTGATCCCATTTAAATTTGTCTTTTTCTGCAAATTATCTTTCTGGTGTGCACATGGGACCCACATCCAACCCCCCCGCCTCCCCTCCACTCACACACTCATACATATATAACACTTCTGCCAGAGCGACTTTTTCTTTTGCTGACTTTACATTTAAATGAGAGAGGGGATTATCCTAATGTTTGACGCTTAGGGCCCCAACACACCCTGTGCATGTGCAGGATGGGACAGTGGTGTGAGTAGCGTTGTCATGGCGACAGACTGCCAATGAGAGCACAGCGGGGTAAATCTTGAGTCAAAACATTTGACGCGTGCAAAGCGAGTTAAAGAGGGTGAAAGGGTTTGGTTGTTTTTTTTTTTTTTTTTTTTTTTGGAATGCCAGGTTATTGGCACTGTGTGCGTGTGCTCAAGAGTGGGGCGGAGAGGGGTGTTCCATTAGGAGGTTCACACACACACACACACACACACACACACGCACAGCCAAGCCTTATCTCCACCTTACTTCCCCTTCTCTTCCTTCCATCTTTCTCTTCCTCTCTCGGGCAGAGAGATGGAGCAGAAAGTGGCGTGTAATTACATCCTAATCTTTGGCTGGTATCTGCTCTGCCACAGGGGCTGTTGGTACAGGGAGCTGTTAGGGACACACTGACAGACACACACATACACACACCTCGAGTGATTTTTTTCCAGGCGTCCTTGGTTAAACGACTGTGTATCTGTGTATATGATTCACTGCTTGACTGATGGAGGAAGACGTTCACAGAGACAGATGGGCGACTGATTTGACTCCAGCATATATGTGCATTTAGTTATATAATTGTACTTTTAACGGCAGCCAGCTCCGCCACAATGTCACAAAGACCGATAGAGTCTTGTTCTGCTAAAGCTGAACATCTTTAAATGAGCGCGGGCTTGTTATCAGCCTATTTTATAAGTCATCAAGTGCATAGCTGCGTCTTATCTGCCCCAAGTTCTAAGTCTTCCTGAGTGATGGAGATCTCAGAGCCAAAAGAGGTCACACTGCAAGGCTATATATCTTCCACTAAGACGAGCAAATGTAAGCCGTCTCTCTCTCTCTCTCTCTCTCTCACACACACACACACACACACACACACACACACACAAAGAGCCGGGTCTTCTTGAGCATGCAGCTAAAGATATCTCACTCCCCCATGGCTGGCAATATATGGATCTATAGCTGAGAAGTTTTGCATTATACATGCAAAGCTAATTTGTTGTGTACACACATGCACCATGCAGTCAGTCATACAAGCACGCACACACACACACACACACACACGCCCACATGCAAATCTACATTTAACACCATTTAAAGTGCACCAAAGTTGTTAAAAGTAGGCCAGGGCTTGGTGGGGCCAAAGAGTGTAAACAAGTCCTGAGCAGTTTGGTTCCCTTCCAGTGGAAGGACTCTGAATTAAACATAACATAGGCTGGATGTGTTTATGCAGGGGCCAGGCGCAGACCTGAGGCAATGTTCAATCAATCTGGCTGCAAATTCAATCAAAGGATCCCTCCCCATATACAGTACTGCTACTTTTACTGCCAGGTAAATTACCACGGGAGCGTCTTATCTGGAAATACAGCAGGATGTCAACATGTGTAAGTTCGTAATTAGCATTCTGATGTGGCATTACAGCGAGAGGCACTGAGACAGATTCAATGAGCAGGAGAGCAGCACAACTCCAGATTTGACTCACATGGGTGACTCACATTTTTTGGGGGTTTGCTTGAGCTCAGTTTTCAATGAAGTGAGATTCAGTCACACAGTCACTGCATGCAGAGGTCGCCAGTGTAATAAAGACAGCTCACAGTGTAGTTGTCCACCAACAGGATTCAATGCAAGTTAGGCTGTTACTCACCTCTGGCCTCATCAAATAAAATACGACAACTTTTCACTCTATTCTAATATCGACATATTCGATGGGGTGTTATTTTTAAATTACAATAGCAAGGCTTGTAATTAGTGAATAGCTTGGATTATTAGCAATGTCTCAACAAGCTGTGAGGTGAACTGTGACCGGCAAGTTTCATACGACTGTAGGTAATTAACTTTAACTCATTAACAACAGGAGTTGACCAGGCTGCCACACAAACGCTGGCCCTCTTTGTGTGGTTCTGATGACTGACATGACGGTGGGTCAAAAGGTAAAGGTGAGGGATCACGCAATAATTAAACAAGTGGCTACGAGCTGAAAGCAAATGACACACGAGTGATGAGACAAACTCACAACTTCCCTGTTATATTTAGACGCACAAACCATTATTTCCAGCTTTTCATCTGTGAAATGAGGTCGTCCGCATTTTGTTGCTTTAAGTGACTTGTTGTGTCAGTTCCATGGATCTGTACAGCTGCTTCACAAATCATTATTATTTACGGTGTCGTTACGAGTCATTAGCAAAGGTATTAAAACCATAAAAGTTGGAGAACAGGTCTCCACTTCCTCAAAAGTGAAACTAAAAGTTCTCGGAAAACTGTGTCGCAGTCCTCTTTATGTGTTATTTTATTCATTTTATTGTGGCACGACCAACAGTCGAACTAACCGCAAGAAAAATAGTGTCGTTACTGGAAGAAGCCAATGAGCTCATTCAAACAAGAATCTCCTTAAAATGATTGAGGGTCACAAGCGTTGATTTTCTTTTGTCCAATTCCCAATTCTACTCAAGTTCTAACTAAAGCAAAGGCCTCAGTGATTCATACTCAGTTTATGTAGTAATGCTGGTTGGAAAATACATATTTAGCTTGAAAAACATTTCCTTTGGCTGGGGTACTAGAGGTTACTTCACTTTAACGTACACAGCTGACAGATATGATCATCTTCCAAATGCTCTCATGTTGGCCCTGCACCATGAAGAAATGGCGCGCTGCCCCGCCACGGTCCGTCCCTCTGTTATTTGCTTTGCATCGCGTCTGCACGTGGGACTCGATGTTGTTGGAGCCGGCAAACTCCGGTGACCCGAACAATGAGGATTAAAACTCACAATAGCACATTAGTTTGTATCCAAGTATGTCGGAGGCCAAGATCAACACAGAGGCTAAGTCTCTCAGATATACTGTACATAAACACAGACACTCAGAGCAAACCCTTTTTTTAACCATAAAACAGACAAATATACCCATATATATACACACACACACACACAAAGCACTTCTCCCTTCCTGACTATTAATCTCTCTGGGTCAATGTGAGGTCACCTGGGCTGGATACTCGACCTCTTGATGTTTTGTATCCCGAGTCAACCTTGGCTGTGTCCCCACTCTGGTTCTGTCTCTCCTTGCTCCACACTGCCCTGGGCATAGTCCTATCTTCCTAGAATGGCAATGAGCCCAGCTATTTCGAGCTTCGTTATGCATGCATTCCCAGGCAGACCTATAGACCTCTGCTCTTCTTCATGCAGACGTGGACATTACTTTGCACTAAGAGAGTCAGATACTTCAGATGGGATGAGAGCCCATTTATCGTCTGTAGAAAAAATAATAATAAAATACGGGTGAAGAATTGTGAGCTTTAAAACTGCATCGACGGGGAGAGGTAGAAGACGGGAAGAGTGTTTTTGCTGCGGCTGCTCCGGAGCGAGCCGGGCCAAGTGTCGATTAAACACGCCAGAAATACAGTGGGAATACGAGACGGAACAGATAAGAGCCTTCCAAATATAACAGCACACACAGATACACCCATGTACACACATTCATACACCCTGCTCTCCACACGAGTGGAGCAGACAGTATCTACCTCTGCAGCGCTGGCGCTGTTTTCATGCCAAGGAATTACAAATTATATCTATTTAACTCTCAGGGCCGCAGAGAGTCTTTGTGAAGCCAACAAAGTTGAAGAAGAATTCAGCAGAGGAACAACAGGCAAGGCTGAGTGTTCACCCTCACCCCAACTTTACCCCAACAAGGACACAGTATTTCCTTTATATTCCATAGGATAATGCTTTTATGAAAAAAAAAAAAAAGGTGAAAATCCATTTGACTGTAAAGCCAACAATAAGGTAGGAAATGCATAGAAATTGACCATGTGATGGCTGAGAGCACAAGAGGTAAGATCCCTTATAGTTCAGTCCAGTAATATATTTCAAAAAATTCTCACACAGAGGAACCAAGCATCACATGTGTGCTGCTAACATCGGGCTAACAACAATAGCACCCTGTGTCACGCTGATAAATACCCTCTGCCTCTCATGCGCACAGCTTCATACACACCAGTGTCAGCGCTGACGTCCTCCAACCACATTCCTAGAAACGACACTGCATTCCGCACGAGTCACCCCGGGTCAAAAAACGTATGCATTTATCGCCGGAGCCAGTTTAGCTGTTCTGTTCCTTGTGAGTCAGAGTGACACTTCAGTGTCACTAAAAGCTGTAAAACAATGATCGGGGAGGTGGGGGGGGACTGGGTGAATTTTTCATATGGCTGTCGGCACTTTTGGTTCATACTTTGTCTGCGTGTCAAGTCGTCTTGTCGTCACGTTGTCACATGGAATGTAATGAGGTTGGACAACTGCATGAGCAAATGAAGAGCGGCTGCATGGCTGCAGTGTTTAGACTCAGCGCTGAAATGGAATCAACCGATGCTATAGAGCTTCTGTATATATTCATGACATCAGAGAAGTACTACACACCTAAATGCGTTCTTTTGAGATGTAAAATAACTAACCAAATTAAACGATATCAAAATCCTATTCATGAGTTGCCTCATATCGTTGAATAGTTATTCTAGCATGCTGTAATAATCCCAGTGTATATGCGCAGCGTATGGGACATTAAAACATCATAGTTTAGATGGAGCCTGATGATGTCACTGGAAGTCTCATATCCAGCCCCGCCCCCCTCGCCAGCTTTTAACATGTTTCAAAATGATGCAGTGGGCGTGCTGATGCTGAGAGCTGGTGGGAGAAGTCGCACTTGAACCGTCCATTTACTTTGTCTGCACAGACTATGAGGTGCATGGAATCACTCGCAGGTGTCTGAGGATTGAGGTCAACAGGCATCAAAACGATCAAATACTGTTTTATCTGCTCCTGTGTTTATACTGAACACTTGCAGTCATACGAGGTTCCATGACAAGTTTTCATATTGATGATAAAGTTCTGATGATCACCTTGCCACGTGAACTCTGGTGTAATGTGATACGTGCGCACATCTTTCTATTTGGTGAGAGTAAGATGAAATTCAGAACTCACACAAAGAGACGACGAGGCTGACACGGTTCAAAAACTACGAGACAAGCCAAGCAAATACTATCAGAGCACTCGTGGAGGCAAAAGTTAAAATTCAAATGGATTTATTCAAATTTACACATGCAAAACTCAATCCGACCGGCCTGAGAGGCACCTGAACAAAGACTCCACAATTCTCTTTTTCATTACCTGGAAGCAATCTGAGCTGACCAAACTTCACTTCTGGGAACTCATTCATTCTGCTGTGTGGCTTCTGGTGCCTGTGAGAGCTGCTGCCTGGTGCAGGGAGGCCACGGCGTCAGTGTTGGATCAGCGGAGGCTGCTGGGACAGATTCTCCGCAGCAGCCGGCAGCCAACACTGACTTTTTAACTTTTACTCGGTTAAACAACTTGATGCTGTTTCAGTGAGCGGCTGTGGCCTCGTGCAGCTAAACTGATTTGGTCATGACGACTATTGTCGGCATGACACCATCATTGTGTAATTGTGTTTTGGCAAACACTTGTTATGGCAGAGATTTAGATGCTCAACGTCACAAGAGGCGATGCAGAAACCTAGATTTCATAAATCTGACAGAAAGATACATGGATGGATGCTTGATACTCGACTTAAATAAACCACAATCATGCTGTCGAGTCTTTGAAGAGACAGTTGTGCTGCTCCAGGTAAGATTTTCACAACTAATGACCAGAAAAGAAAAAGTGCAACCTAAAAATCAATGGAACAACAGAAATGTTGACACTCAGATGCACTCAGGGACATATTTCTACTCTCTACATCCCTGAAATAAACACACACACACACACACACACACACACAGGGAAAAGGATTTACAAACTCTTCAAATGAGGAGAATATAAAGTACAAACTGCCTATAAATCCCAGCGACGGGAAAAAAAAAAAAGCGATAACAGCTCAGAGACAAATAAAAGATTAATCTAATAAGTCTTCCTCGCTCAGGCAGCCACATACAGAAGACCCGGGCTGCACAAACAGGCTGAGGTAATCGCGTCTGTTTGTATATGTGTGTGTCATGGCCTGACGGGCAGCGATGCCGTGCCACACCAAAGCTGCCCTCACCATCTGGCCTCGGCCAAATGAACACAATGTTCCTCCACAGTGTCTCTCTCCTGCTCTCTCTCTCTCTCTCTCCCTCTCCTCCGGCCTCAACCGTCCGCTGGGGGATTTGATACTCATCCACCCAGAGAGATTAAGCGTTTCCATATTCCAGTCATATTCGCCGGGTTGTTTTGCTTTCTAAAAATGATATTTGTATGCCAACATGCTCGTGTGGGTGAGTAGCCGGGCAGAGAGAGAGAGAGAGAGAGGGAGCGTGAGGACCGGGGGGTACAGACCAGAAAGAGACGGGAAATGACACACGAAAAAAAACACATTTCAAATCTGGAGAGCAGGACCAAAACCGCATGATGAAGGTGAAAAAGCGAGCCGGCCACGGGTCATGTTGGTATAATGAGCGTAAAGGTGAATAAATATAGGCTAAGCACACACGTTCACAGCTCCAGGAGACACACCTGCGGGGAGCCTTCAGGGTGTTGAGGGCGTGCGTGTTCGTGTTTGTGCTCCGTGCCTCGGGGGCTGAGGTTAGACCGAGAGTTCACAAGTTCACAGCTTCCATCGCTGCGGCATGAGTGTAAAAACACATGTTTGTAACACTGTACCTGCGAGGACTTTCCACTGGCGTACGGTCAGGCCTCATCCTGCAACCGAGACGAGCCAAATCCTTTAACCCCCAAAGTCATAACCCCGAAGAAAATGATTTCACAATACCAGACTCCACTTTGAAGGATTTCACTCATCCTTGTATCCTAGTGAGGACATGTCAGAGAAAACAAACACACAAAAATACACACACACATAAAGCCACAAATCACTTGACAGGAGTGTTAACCCACAGTGCTCTAAGAGGCTTTACCAGAAAAGATCACACTCTCATGTACTCCCCCGCCAATCTTATATTTTCCATTTGCTTGTTTGCTCGCTCCGTTAAATTCAGAGAAACTGACGACGGGATTACAGAGTGCAAATTGAGGCCAAATGAGCTTTTGGTCAATCTCCCTGGATTGAGTCCGGACTCTTCTGTATTTCCTGCTTTTCGTAAACTGTATGACTCATAAAGTCGATGCTGCGCAGACATATGTGTCTCCACGCTGTAAAGTCACACATTCATACACACTCATGTCTGCGGTCGCACGAGCAACCCGCAGTTGTGGCGTTCGCTCATATGCTTCCCCGTGTGCTAAATTATTCAGGGAGGACAACAAGACTCAGCCCATCTCAGGTCTTAACCCCCTGCTGTTCTTCATCCCCTCACACACACACACACACACACACGGATACAAGCAATGAAATGTATTCAGGCTTTCCAGCAAACGAGAGCAAACCCATCAAGGACACGCAACATTGCTAAATATTCCATTGTGTGGAGTCGCATGTTTTCCTTTATTCAAAAGAGGGAGAGCGTGCTCATTACTGAAAAGCATAACGATGATGAGAAACCGATTGGAAGGCATAAGGGAAAAGGCATAATTACATCAAAGAAGCCTGAAAACAGAAATCCACATTTAACACACAAACGCACCATGAACGAACACCAGACGTGTTTGGGTGTTTGTTCCGTAGCTGAATATTTTATAGGGAGGCCCACCCAGTTGAAATCTTAGTTTTGGTGATTTTTGTGGACTATTAATAAACTACTAAAATCTCAATTTGCAATGTCAAACTGTTTTTGTTTTCATTAAAAATGCGAATCAGTTTTATTTTTATAACACTTGTCATTCAGTTGCTGAGTCCTGCAGAAGGGTCAGGGGGGGCTGGAGGTATCCCAGAATGCACTGGACAAAATGATGAGGATAAACTATATTAATAGCAGCTCAAAGAGGGCGAAATGCCATCACATTACGAAGGTGACCAGACCCTTCCTGGATTAATGTCTCTCTGCTCTAGAAGTTAACAAACCTGAAACTCAACCTCCTTCACAATAAAATGCTGTGATGTTCACAAACTGTGCTCGTTTGGACAACAGATGTTAGTATGTGTTTGTTTGTCACGTTATAGAAACGTCACCAACACGCCCCCTAACTGGAGGATCTCAGGTTTTTTTTCTTTTTATTATTCTGTCGACATCTGCATTGTACAAAGTCTGAAATCTTGGTCTGGTGACAGCACCACCAAATAGCTGCTATTTATAACTGTTATCTAACCGATGTTCTTTACGATGATAGATGATCTAAATTAGATCATTACTTGACTGAAAGTGAAATAGATTAACACGATTAGCTGGCCGCAGACGTCAGAAACTCTGCGGAGGCTGGAGCTAATTACAACAGTGAAACCTCAAACACCAGAAGAGACACATCGCATGTTCAATTTGCTTTCAACTGCTTCATTTGAGGGTCTTGAATCACTGCTGCATCCCCGATTATGTCTCGCTTTCTTTAATCCGTCAATAAACGGTCATCTCTCTCAAAATGTTTGAATCATTATTTATTTAAATGGATGTGCCAGACAGCATTTAACATTTTCTGTCCAGGCAGCGTGCCTGGGATGGAATCCATAAATCCCAGTGATGGATTCTGAACTCTGTACAGGTGGCTGGTCCAAGTATTCCCACAAGTGAGACTAGTTGTGACTCTGCATGTCTGTCTCTCACGCTCACACTCACACACACGCACTCTCACACATGCTGCGATATCTCAGCCCACACCAGATGACCAACTGTTTGGCTGCCTCTTGGCGGCCAGCCTGTGGTTCAGAGATCACCACACGGCTTCCAGACATTAACATGACTCACCCGATACTGCAGGAGCCTTCACACCGAGAGGACATCCATGCACACACACACACACACACACACACCTTCAGGATGAAGTCAGTCTATGGCTGAAGTGTGGGAGATGAAATTAGAAAAAAAAAGGGAATAGATCGTGGAAGATGTAAAGGTTTAGTTTCGATCTAACCTCAGAGGATCTTATTTTTATTACAACTTTCCATTCTTCTGTAATGGTTAGTGGTGAAGGACCTTTCCAGCGTGACAGACAATTCTTTTTTTTTTTTTTTTTTAATGACTTTAAACTGTTTTCCAGTTGTTTTAACACATTTATATTTGTTACTATTCCATCAGTCCTATGGTTGTTTTTCACAAAAAAAAAAGAAATGCCGTGCAAGTATGAGGACCTTTTTCCTAACAAAGCCAAATTAACATCCATTTCATAAAGTGGGGCTTTAATTTCCATTTAGTTTTATGGATTACAGCTGCCAAAATGTTCTGTTTGCCTGCTGGCTAGAGCCGGGTTTGATTCACAGATGTAATCAAAGTGATTTGAGGTATTGGTTGAAAGATTTCTTTTGGCAAAAGGAAAAGCCGAGAGTGTACATGAAGTGAACCTGAAACTCAAGCGGGAGCCAGATGCTCGTCTCATCGGAGCTGAGGAACTTTGAAAAATACATGCATCAAAATGAGGCGCTGAGTGGAAACGCAGACGCTGCGCCACAGAGATGATGAAGAAAGTTTCTGGGCAACGCGTCGCTGCGTGAACGTCTGCAGAGCTGATTCCTGTGCTCGCCGGCAATGCACGCTGTCCTGTGAAGCTGCTTTGAGACGTGCACTGAACTCACTGTCCAAATCGCACGTGTTTCTGTCACAACATTTTGTTCACAGTCCTCTCCATGCATGATCTTCTTATCTCTCAATAAGTACAGTCTTGAAGTAGCAGATCAGGACTTTACAGTAGCACTTTGCTGCAGGTCCTTACTACTAGAAGTAATATACTGTTGATAGTAATAATACATTATTCTGTGCTTATTTAGACCAGAGAAAACGATTCTTATCAAGAATCTGCCTCTTGCTGGTGAGTTATCTTTAATTTGCACACATTAGCTCGTCACTGCTATCGGCTATAAAATGAGACTCCGTTCAATTAAAAAAAAACATCAAAGGGTGTTTCTGAATTGAAAGTTAGTCAGTTACATCATCCACTTCCCTGATACAAAGCTCAGGCTGAGACCTTCAGCTGGTTCGAAAACTGAAATTCAACATTAGTTCAAAACGGAGTGTGAAGTGCAGTCGACCAAAAGAGAAAGTGAAAAGCAGTCGCCTCAGATGGAAATGTTTGCAGTGGATAAGGAGCAGAGGGGGCCGACAGAGGACTGGCAAAAAGAAGGAAAGCGTACACACACACACACACACACACACACACACACACACACACACACACACACACACACACACACACACACACACACACACACACACACACACACACACACACCGGCCCGAGGACTAGTGGGGAAGTTAAATTAAGGGTGATTGTATTCTCGGCGTAGACTTGTCTTTGTCCCTAAGCTCTGTCTAAATATTGAAGCAGATCGTGGTGAAAAGAGTCGGCTATCCAGAGGATTCAACCCAATCTGCATATTCATCACAATTAATTAGGATTCCTCTCTCTGCCATCACTTTTTATCTTTCCTGCTTTATTTCTCGAGAGGCAACTACGAGACAATGCTGGGGCAGTGATCGGAATCAGTTAGTGGGGGGGTGTAGATGCACGCAGACACACACGCACACACACGCACACACAGTTGTGCCCCAGCTCAGGCTGGAGAATGATTCTGTCTGCATCAGATATGATGATGAGTGTTTTACAGGCAGCAGCGCTCATCTCTCTGTTGATACAAACTTCCCTCTCACTTTGTCTTCCTCCCCTTGCTTTGTGTGCGCTAAAGTCACAGAGAGAGAGAGAGAGAGAGGCATTGTAGCTCCGCAGCCTTCTCGCAAGGCTAATTCTTTTAATTGCTGAAAGGAAAAGGAGCAGAGGCGAGAGATGGCGGGAAGACTCGGGTGAGAAACTTCGGAAATCCGTCTGCGTCGCGCTGCGAGGTCGCTACAGTCAATTGCTAATACAAATTCATATGTGTCTCCAATATGCAAAACAGTTTTTTGACGGTTTTACCAACTCCATATCATTAAAGCTAAACAAGTAGCCATAGTAGATCCAGGCCACAGTAACACAGTGAGTCACTGTTTGTGTTTACAAGTCTACACTTCTCAGATAATGACATTAAATCTGACATTAGATCAGTGAATTCAATAAAGCAGCACTGCAGCAGGCAACGGTGGTGACACACACACACACACACAGAGCGAGGTAAGCGGTGTGGACCAAGTCTTGCCTCAATCAGACAGACCCATGTTGCTGCTCATGTGCAACACAGTCATGAAAAAAGGTTTTAATCTTCATAATTAACCACCTTGCACAACAGCAAACACTCATATTACACATAATCAAAAACATTGGGGGGAAAAGAATCAATCTCAGCGTGAACATATTTATATTCATTAGTCCGATAAAAAGGTAATGTGGTGAGACACGCCGGAATGTTACAAGCAGCAACATCTTGTATCAGGCAGCCGCGCAGTTTATTGGAAATGTGGCCTTGATTTTAAGAAACAGTTACGCTAACAGAGCCATTGTTGGGAAGAGGATACGACTAATCAGCCCCAGCAACGCTGCGGCACGTGCCCTGTCATTCTGAAAATATGATGATATCTACAGCGCGCATCGAGAAAAGAGCCTTGTTGACCAGTTTCAGAATTTGGGGTCGGTGATGAATTTGCCATCTGGCATCCGAGGGTGATGCAAGTGTGGAAAGGATCAGACAAAAATAAAGGAAGAGGGGTAAAAAAAAAAAAGGGAGGGGGTGGAGGGAGGGAGGGTGAGACGGACGACAGAAGTTGTCCATTAAGCGAGCGGAGCAGCCCTGGTGTGAATATTGCATTTCCATGTTTACTGCAATTACAGGGCTGTTCGCTGGTTCACCTCCTACAGAGGGTAAAAATGGAAAAGGGGGGGGGCGCTCCTGTGGGATCATGAGAACGCTCCCTGCCCAGTCGGGGATACCGCCACTGCTGTCACATCTCCAGCGCCTCGGTGGTTAAACTGATCCTAATCGGTGTCTGTGTACTGCAGGGAGCTTAAAAAGTCACTTTGTCTAGCCTCGGCACGAAAAGCTGTTTCCCTCCGAAGACTAAGAGGGGAACTCACCACAGAGACCGAGGCGCTCAAAAAAAAAACCCAGCATTTCTTCTCTGGGCAAATGGAAGAACAATTTAATGTTTGCCGAGTTTCCAGCGTGTTCATGGCACTCGAGCAGATGAAGCAGACAGTCTAGCGACTACGCAGCCTCTGCATGGGAAGGAGAACGGATCAGATTCAGGTCCCCACCGAACAACCAGAGGACAAATAAATATCTAGCGATGTCTGGGACAGCTGAAAACCATTAAAGTATTGCTGTCGCTATAACACTCTATTAAGAATGAGCGTTTCATGCCATGAGATCATTTTCAGCATCTGTTCCCCTCCCACCTGCTCACAGTCATTTCTTCCTCATTTCCACCGTGGACACATATGAAGTATGACTTCAGCTTCCATACTGAAACACACGGTGACATAATTAGACGTTTGTTGTCTTGTGGTTCAACAATGCTCTTTAAGAAAGAGGAATTCAACATTAAGAGCAGATTATAATCAAGGGCATCGAGACCTCACAATGCACCTGAAGAGGGGCTGATGTTCAACGCGTGGCATCCTTTCAGATTAGCCCTCCAACTTTCATGTAATTATCTTTTTTTAATTATCTTTGACCTTGCTTTCACGGCTGATTCCGTTATCATTCGTACATCGCTGTCACTGACTTTTCTCAAAAGGGACCTTAAAATGTGACCGTGAGGTCGTGAAAAGATGAATCGCTCCACGATGTGGAGTTGGCCCTCACTAACACTTCTTTCCAGTTCTCACTGGTATATATATATGTTTGCAACTTCTTCTTCTTAATAAAAAGAAAAGGCTTGTCATCATGGTTGTTCTGTGGTCAGTGTAATGAAACACCGAATGGGAATGAATCCCATTTCCAGAGCTCGTAAGTGTTGACATTAAGGTCACACAACATATTGTATTTCAATTCTGCCACTGAAGTATTGAACATGATGGTTGGTGGAGACCATGTGCGGTTGTGCTGGTGCACATGTTTACAGGCTGGGCTCGGCACCATCGGCACAATCTGTCGTCCTCTGGCAGATTCAGACGGGTTTGGGAACGGCGTCCAGCCCACTAGCTTTAACTCAGACCATGATCTTTCCTCGAGTCGTACTTGTCCCTCAACTGAACCAAACCGCAGCCGCATCAGTGTCACAGCACTTTTATTTTTGCAACGGTGATTTGCTCCAATTACAGGAGCCACTAACAAACGAGGCGGACAGCATTTCTAACGGTCTGACTGACAGGAGAACCAGTCCACCTGCGTGTATTGATCCATAATCCTTCCACTGGCTGGTTGGTCAGACTCTTTGTTGTCATTTTCCAGTTTACTCCTTTAATTTGCCACCTGCTTCTGCTCTAGAAGTCATCGCCTCACCCTGCGTGACCACTGCAAGACCTCAGACTTCCAGTCACAGCTGCGGCGTAAAGGGAAACTTTTGCGTTTGATGGGATAAGCCCCGAGGCCTCGGGGGCAGAACGAGAAGCAGCACGGTCCTAATGTTTCGGTCACAATAACACGGCGGATGTGGCGACTGCTGAGTAGCTGTTACTGTAAAATGCTGCGAGTTTGACATGACCAAAAGCTGAAACCGCACTTTTGCCACTGGGAGCAACAAACAGAGCTCGCACTGCTGGGATGCATCCTGAGCCCGACCAAAGGGTGGAAGCAATAAATTTCAATTGCTCTCCTCATCTGCGAACCTTTTTTTCCCCTTCTCCCCCCCTGTTCTTGCAGTTTGTAATTTTGCTCAGAGGTATGTTTGGACCAAAGTATTTTTCTGTGCTACATTTCAAATTGCTTGCAGGCTCCTCGTACACGTCATTAACTGGCCAGCTGCAATCACACTGAATGTGCCGTGCTCAGGTTGTTTATTCAGTTTATTTTGTTGACTTGGCTTGAGATGGACTACTTGAAACTGCGTCCTCTTGTCCTTGTTCTGTTATTTGGTGAAAATCGACCACTGTGGCGTCTTTTCAGAGACTGTTTATCATCAACAACATTGCAGACTCGTGTGTCCCGAAGGTTCTCTGCGTGTCCTCACTTGACAGAGACGCATATGTCGGCAGGGAGAGAGAAAAACAGCAGAAAATGGATTTTGTGACCCTTACGTGGACCCTTTCTTTTTCCCTTCCTGTTCTCATATGGCACCTCTCCATATTTAGGATCATTTCAAGCCTCTGTTATACAAAACTTCAACATGCCCCAATCCTCTGTCCAGTCCCTGCCTGTTCATAGGCCCATGGGGAAACAGGCAGCACCCATGGAGAGGATGCTGTCGGTGATTCGGACTCTGTATCACAGGCCTGAGACTGAAAGAAGAACTACGGTGCCGCATCCTCCGCCTCACCTGGGGTTCGCCGTGTGGTGAAAAACACCCAGCTCTGCCTCTTTTACCTCGCAGATGCTGAGGACGGCTGGCACGAGGCCCAGAATCCGGCGAGCTGCCTCCTTCTTCAGAGGCACAACAGAGAGCATCCTGACTGGAGGCATCACTGTGGGGCTGTGGGAGCTGCTCTGCCTCCTCTGCTACTGGGCTACTGGGGGGGGGGGTTGCCCAGCACCTCAGTGGAAGTGAGCCTCCCTCCAGCTGCGCACACAAACACACACACACACAGTGCGACGCAGCTGCGCACACAAAAACATACAAACATGCAAACAGCGCATTTGCACCGTAAACAAACTTCATGTTATTTATATTATTTGCATTATATTCGTGCTGTATGTTTCTGTTTTTGCTGCAATGCATTGGAGGCAAGAACCTGAGAATAATGAGACAATGAGGGAAATCTAGCTGTTGTTGTTAATGAACAGAATAACATTTGTTCGACCAAAATTAACCTGAAAACGTATTTAGCGCATCTCTCCTCAAGGCTAGCAGCTCAATGCTACACTCGCAATTACTCGCAAAACCTGTGTGGCTGCGCAGTTGTGCACAGAGAACTGAAATGCTGCCTGTCCTGTCGCAGCTGTTCTGTGGGATGGTGGAGAAGAAATGCTTATTCTGATGCTTAAGCCGATTGTGTTTTCACACAAGTCAGTCAACTTATCCTTAGATATTTTTCTATTGTAATATGTTTTGATGTCAATAACATTTACAGAAATAGGACATTGTGGAACCGGTGCTGTTGAGCTTCCCACCCCTGTTCCCCAAATCCCACATGGATGGCTCCAGCTTCAGTGTTCTTCCAGTAAAGGAGCTGGTGGTACCAGCCGGTTTCCAGTTCACACACACATACACACACACTCACACAGTGTCAAACCACAACACATTCACGTTGCCAGGAAGGGGTCAAATTAATGGCTGACTTTGCAGCTTTTGGGCAGACGCTCAAACGCACGCGCACGGACCCATTTCCATTCCGCTTCTCTCCCTTCTACGCCCTTCCGCTCACTGCCACACTCTGCTTTTCTACTTGTTCTCTCTCTCTCTCTCTAATTTGCATAATACACACTCCCCCTCTGAAGCTCTGGGTATGCACAGACACACACACACGCACACTGAACTGACAGATGGCACCACTGGCTTCAGACACAGTGCAGAGCGGGAATGTGAGGGCAAAGGAGGAAAGAGGAGAATGTTATGGTAAAATAAACACATACACACACGCAATAATACCATAATTATCCTGGGCACTGGCCTTGGCACTAACCTGGGGAAAACCCTGATGTGCCAACTCAGTGCACCCAGTGACCTACCAGAACCAGCAGGGGAGGGACACACTCACACACACACACACACACACACACACACACACATACAGCCATGCATAAGCTTATTTATGCAAAGACATGCATGCATGCACACACAAAGTCAGCTGAGGAGAATGTGAAATCGTGTGTACACAGACGAGATAAATCCGTCCACCTCGTCTGTGCTTCTTAATCAATCCCTTTTCTTTTCTCTCTTTGCTCTTTCTGCAGTTTTTGTTTTTTTGTTTGTGTCTTTTTACGGGCTGCTGATGGTGGGTTAGAGCGTGTCTGTGCTCTTGGGCTGAGTTATCCTCGTAAAGCTCTGGGCCTGATTATCCTGCAATGACTCATCCAGGGAGAGAGGGAGAGGTGAACTCAGTGCACAAGAACCCAACAACCAGGCCACTGGTTACATAGCTATAAACGAGGGAGACAGAGAGAGAGAGAGAGAGAGACGTAAGAGAACTGGGCCTTGAAAATCATCAAACGGTGCAATATCTGGTTCAGGCATGTGAGCACTCAACTAGGACAAGGACAAATCACACACAGGTTTTGTTGTCACAGACTACACGCACATAAACAGGCAGACATCCATTATTTAACCTGCCTTGCTGCAGCTTGTTTATCACATGCTCACAGAGATGGACTCGCCGGCAATCGAGCGCCACTGTTCCCGATGCGATCCTCACCAAGCGGTGACACGTCGGGTCGCGTGATTAAGTTGCTAATGTACTCGGCAATGACAGACAGGGAGGGAAGCTACAAAAACAACAGGCTGCCCTGGACAGATCTGCAGCGGACAGGCTTTGTTGACACCGCAAGAGACGCAGTGACTGGGACGAAGTTGCATAACATCTCCCGCACAGCACAGAGGGGGGGGGGCTGACATTTAGAATCGGCCAGACGAGGGGTCCGGAGGGGTGACAAACACATGTTGACGTGCACACACAACATCTGGAACAAAAGCTTCGTACTATGCTCCACTAATTAAATGTTTGTATATAAATTCACATTTCTTGTAATATTTTTGGGAAATGTCCAGCTTCCTACACAGACACACGACCCCGACAACCTCTTAGTCCAGTGGAGAGTTTATAACACGGGTGGGTTCTGTGTACATGTCCTACTTGTGCATTCATCACATGTGTACTCACAACGCTTGGCAAACACACACAAGAATGTGAAGCCATTTAAGCCTTTTCCAAAAGTCCACGTCCATCCTGTTTAACTTTCAGGACACTGAACGTTCACAAGCTTCTGTGACTCACCGTACAATTTTAAGGATTGTACTTGATGGGTTTTCTATGTTTTCCTCAAATATAATTTCCCTAAGGAGCACTTGCAATTCTGCTCGTCTGCAAAGTAATATTTGCTCTATTTGGGTTGAACATTTCAGAGGGCCTTCCACTTATGCACATGAAAACACAGACACACACACATTTGTTGAGCCTGATTGAATGGGACTAGGCAGCATTCTCACAGCACTAACTGTCACCACAGTGAGGGGTCAAACAGAAACAGTAACACAGCTTATATAAGTCACAATAACAAGAGCAGGGGGGAGAGCAGACAAGAGGGTGTGTGTGTGTGTGTGTGTGTGTGTGTGCCTGTCTGTGTTTCTCTCCCATAAGTTAGAGATGGGTCATGTCATCAAAAATAAAGATTACTTTAAACTAGTGCATCCTCTTCTTTGTGTTTTGTTTGAAGTCAAAACATGAAGATGGTGCAGATATAGAGTAAACTTTTTGGAATGGAAACAACGAAACCTGTCAGCTGCGGCCTCTGGTGCACAGTGAGGGGCTGTCATGTGAGGGTCGGTGATCTTAGGATACACACACAAACACCAAAACACATCACGTTCATGAACGGCATTCAACAGACATGGGAACAAAATGTTAGTTCACTGGTTATTCACCGGTTAAAAAAAAAGAATTTCTTTTACATTCGATGTTAGGGGACACTTGTTGAGCTGTTGAATTAGCTTTCCACTTATAGAGTTACTGCACCGTGGCGTGCATGTGAGGGAGTTACCATAAACGCAACTAATAATAGCAGGAGATGAATTCAGTGCACAAAGCGGCCATTAAGTTACATTGTTTATTGTGTGTTGAGTAATCAGCTGAGCAACAATCTGGAGTGGAGCACTGGTGTTTATTATAATCCTAATATAATATTATCTGCTGATAGGAGTCAGGGCTCGAACATTCATTTGATCATAGTGGGGTTTGTGCAATCACTTGTTACATTCCTAAATATAGATTAGAAAAGTGCTTTAGTCTGAAGTAGTTCACCTCTTGAAGCCAGTCACTTTATGTCCATCGACATGGAGGACGCTACCATGCAAAGCCGTCCTGAGTGGACAAGGACTTCACCAGAGAATGTGAGGAGCCGAGCATGGAAGTATTCTGGTTTTTAAACCATAGACTGCAAAGCAGCGTGGAGTAAGCGCTACACTAGCGCAGCAACAACAGTAAAAGCAACTGATCACGTTAAATCTGTTGGACACATAGGACCTTCAGGATCACAGCTTTGAGAAGCAGGCGACGTGTTACAGCAAAAAAAAAAAAAAAACTGAAAAGACGCAGACTCTGGAAAGTTCAAGACTGATTTAGAGAGACAGTTTACAGGGAGGGGGAGAGGGTGTGACATCACATCACAGGAGGGGAGAAGGCCGAGGCAGAGGGAGAGCGACGAAGAGGCGTGGAGGGGAGAGAGAGATTTTCTATAGGCAGAAGGCAGAAGCTAAAGAGGTCAGACTGCCCGTTTCTGGGTCAGAGCGCATTCAACAAGCAGCCGTGCTGAGCCGTCGTCCTCGGCCCTGTGGCGAAGCAGCAATGTGGACAGGCTTCTACCAACTGTGACCACACATTAGGAACTTACTGCGAGCCACGCAGCCACTGCTCGGGGCATCAACACATAAAGTTGCCCTTTATTCTAATCCACACCATATAGGGACACACACACGGACTGACATCTAAAGAAGCCGGCAGCCAGCGGAGGTGTGTGTGTGTGTGTGTGTTAACTTTAACTCTCATCAGTAACGGTCCCAGGAACTCATCTGAAGGCATAAACATTGAGAGGTAACACAAACAGGACATGCTATGGAATATATATATGAGCCGAGAGTGATCTGCACGTCAGAGTTGGCAGCGGGACGCACCACATCCATTGGTTTATTTTCATGTCACATTCCTGCAGCTATTTAGCCTGCAACTACTCTGAGAACCGTGCTGGGACTTTGTCAATCAGTCTTGGGTGGCACCATTTAGCCCAGCTGCTGCAAATAACCAGTGCATGACTGTCACGCAAGCAGGACTGACATGTGGAATACTACGGACGAATCATCCCATTTAACGAGGAGCAAACTGGTGCTGATGGTTTAAAGGGGTACAGGAGAAATTTAGGGCTGCACGTACAAAAAGGAGGAGAACCCAGATGTTTAAAACTGTCGAGACGATCCACTGACTCGAGCTATAATAGCAGCTATTTCATTTCATTTTTGTGACCGTGTTGGCTCAAAAGCTAATCATAAAATTCAAAACTGTTGGAAAGAAAGAAGGAAACGGACCCAACTCAAAGGTTCACCAGCAGCTGTAAAGTAGATGTGTTGACATGTGACCTCGGCTATTAATCAGGGGGCAGCTTTGGACTGAAAGACTGGGATCCTGGTGGTTATACTTTGATCTGGGTGTTTATATAAAAACACTTCTGTGTGAAAACTTTGATCCCTTGATTTTTTTTTTCCTGATTAATTCATTTTCACTGAAATACAATGGCTTCTTTGTGCTCGAGCCACATTAGCACAAAGGAAACACATCTACATTAGAGACGATGTTGTTATACAAGGCAACACAAGTTAGTTTTCACATTCAAGCCGTGTTTGCCGCTGATTCCATCTGATGAAGGACTGGCACCAATGCCTTTTGACTACGTCTGAATGGCTCCCATTCATTTGCCGTCGCCATTAGGCAAAATCTGACAAATGTTTGAGTGGCAACTACCAGAGAAGTAAACATGCCACTTTCACCTCAGCCGAAACATGCGCTCTGAGCAGAGGGCTAAAAGTGTGACTATGAAAGAGGAAGAATAATCTTTCAAGGGCAAAATACACCCATCTGAACTGAAAGCAGCTATTAGACAAACGAGACAAGAGAGAGCAAGAGAAAAGGGCAAATATCTTTCCAATTATCAGCTCTGGAGCATTTTCTTAAGAGCGAGCTGAAAGGACAGGTTATTAAGGTTTAATGCATCACAGCATAGGAACCATTCAAGGCCTTTTCCCTCATTAGACCGACCACCAGCCTCGCCACGTGTGTCTGAGCGTGTGTGTATGCAGGCTCGTGCGTGCGACTACGCACAGCTAAGCCGCTCACACACACTACTAAACACTTAAACACTGGTAATGAGAGTGTGAGTGCTGGCTAGTCCACTTACAGACGGAATAATTGCAGATTTAGCCAACAAGGCCATTTTCATCCTCTTGTATAGATGGGATTAGCACATACGGAAAACAGGAGTTACATTTCCCCCCAAAAAAACACTCAACAGGAGCAAATATGCTGCTGGAGCCCTGCCCGACAAGTGTATGCGATATATATGAACGAAAGCATTCCATAAATCCTTTAGAGAAAGAGAGAAAATGGCATTTAATCATATCCTCTTTTCTATAAAAACAGCCGTACAACTGGAGGCGATGCTTGTAGAAAAACACTGAGCAGAGCAACAATTCCTCGTGGAACTACGGCCCAATTTCTGACTTCTAATCCTTACCATTTGCTTTTCAAAGCAAACAGACAGCATGATGAAATTTCAGCGGATGATATATTGCCCAGGTTGTTGTCTGCGTATTAGTTTGCAGTGTGGGTTGATTCCAACAAAGCCCGCATTGATTCTACTTATTGAAATCCACCGCAGAGTATCTGACAGAATCCGTCTGCCCATAAAGCGCCGCTGCCCTCGATAAATAAAAGGATAAAAAAAAATAAAAATTGAGATGGAGGGAGGAGGGAAAATAAAAGCCCTCTGGGGGAAGAGGAGGCGCTGATCAACCTCAGCCGGGGCAGGATGCAGGAGGTAAATGATTTGGCCTGCACGTGAGGCCGCTCGCTGGGACTTTCACACAGCCAGGCTCTGCCATGTGAACACATTAGCCACGCGAACCACCGGCTGACGCCCAGTCCAAGACCCGAGGATCAATGAAGAAGTATCTGCTGTGGAGCCTCTGCTCAGTGAGCCACTAACTCTCCTTCTGTCTGTTCCTGCGCCGGGTGATCATTGCCACGTGGGCACACTGTTGCCCCCGAGTCTGATGAGGATGATTTTCCATAGATGGGATGATTAATGTGCCTGCTCTAAGATGCTGAGTGAGATTGATGCCGCCCGCTACCCCCTCCACGCCTAATCTTTCATCCTTACAGTAAATATGACACAATGTCCATATGCACTCAAAAACAGCCTGATTACAAACAGCTTGCAAGGCCTCATTCCTTTTAATGATTACATCCAAAGGCACTCTCTCAGTCTAACAGCAGCTTCCCTTAATGAAATTAGCTGATCGTGCTATCTGCCTCTTCTGAGCGCTAGGTAAGGAGTTTCCACGGGGGTCACTCGGCTAAGTAACCCTCGTTAAGCAACTCGGATGCAAATGAGATGCAAATCTGGCTAAAACGGAACACTGGTTAATTTGGCCTCTTGACATTGCAAACAGTCTCAGGGGGCTGCGATGCAAATTCCATGCAAATGACAACTGACGGTCTTTGTCTCCGATGGCTGAAGGGCAGGAGCCTGCGGGCTCGGGTTCATGGCTGTTTAGTCCATGCAAACATTTGATGTACCCAAGTGGAACTAAAGAAAGTAAATGCCCACTAGAGAGCGAGGTGGAGGGGCAGGGGCGGGTTCACGACAGGTCAGGAGGCTGTCATCGCAACAGCTGAAGGCATTATACGCCCACGCCGCGCGGGCCCGGGCGCAGGAGACGGAAAAATAGAAACCTCAAACCCAGAGAACAAGAGGGAAGTAGACATTACATTCCAACTGCTCCGCATCTGTACCGCAGCCAGGACCCAGCTGTGTATAATCCAGCCAACTCCTACATCATCTGGAGGCCTGCCCCATTTATTCGCTCCTCAGATCCAACCCTCAGTGACAAGCTCACATATAAATACAGCAATCTGGGCAGAGTTCTGTTAGCACCTGACAGAGGTGGTATCCAAGGCCAAAGCCTCCTGTGAAGAGGACAAATCTCAGTGCTGACAAGTCCTGAAAGACCTTGTGGTAGAGGAAAATCACTTCCTCTAACGCTCAGGCTACGATGAACAGACAGGAGCAATCTGTCAGATTTTGTATTCAGCACGATCCACAAAATACACACACAAAAATTAATGTTCTAAATTGTCGATGTGGCTGCCCTGGATGAGGTTAAACTCTTCAGACGCGCTGCTGCTCGCTCAACTGATTCCACAAGGCTCGTGGAGAGAACCTGCTGTGGGTGTGAGGCCGTTTCTGCTGGTAACTCGTGGAAAAGGTTCAGCCTCGATTCAGCGAAGGCCAAGCACTGAAGTGGAAAGGTTAAACACTGAGGTCTGGAGGATGTAACCTTAGATAACATGGACTGTAGTGAAGTTTGTTTGTTCAAGAATGAATCACCC
The DNA here is from genome assembly GCA_016785235.1 of Pseudorhombus dupliciocellatus. Lineage (NCBI taxonomy): Eukaryota > Metazoa > Chordata > Actinopteri > Pleuronectiformes > Paralichthyidae > Pseudorhombus > Pseudorhombus dupliciocellatus. The sequence continues at coordinate 622,442 of JAFBJW010000542.1, forward strand.
ATCAACGCTGTCCTGACGCGACCTTGGCCGTTTCTATAGAGAAGTATGAAGAAGATTTGCTCTGCGAAGTAAGAAAAGAAAGAAAAAAAAAACAGGACATTCTTTTCATGGTTCATCACAGCCATGCATTGGACCACGTCCTCTGACGTTTCGGTGACTCTTACCTACTAACGTGATTTGTTTGACCTTTTATTAACTATGTACCTTGAACCCTGTTCACACTAGGAATTTGAAAAGGTGAACACTGGTGATAATCAACTTGCAAATGTGGAAAGTTACCACACAACTTGACACTGCTGACCTTTGAGAGTACGGTCAGTACAGTCCAAATTGGAAAATGAAATGAGCGGACCTATTGTAAAGGGAACGTGGTTTATGGTCTGTACTTGTGCTGTGTTCCTCTAATCTAATGGACTATTCAAAGCAGTTCACTCAGTATATCATGAACGATCCGCTTCAGCTGCTCAGCCCATACTTCTAAGCACCCTTATTTGGCAAAGATGCACATTTTAACTTTGTGAACAACTGCTCCATCAAAAAGAAACATGTTTTAAGTTTGTGCTTTTTTGTTATTTCCTATTATTCAGACCAGAAAAGTGATGGAAGAGAGGTCAAGAGGAGGCTCACACCATAGCCACACACACATGCAGTAATGAACCCCATGGAAGCCCAACACTCCTTCAACATTTTTGAAAATCTGCATTCAAACCCGGACGCCACGGAGTGACTCCACAGAGACGCTCCCTCGCGCCTCCGACAGATTGATGCTCCAGCGTCCTCCCACAGCTGAGTCACAGATGGCCAAGATGATGTCCACGGCCGTAGTTTTAACGACAGCGATGTCTGAACAGATGCGTGCAGAGCGAGCGGCGGGACAGCAGGTCTGAGGGATAGAGACGAGGCAGATTTGCCAACTGCATATTCAGGCAATCGTTCGGCTGCCGTCGTGGAAGGGGGCGCGAGGCCATAATGATTCTAATGGGGCGTACCCTTTCTAATGGCCTCCTCGTAATCAGCCAGTGTCGCACTTGTGCGAACTCAGCGGGCGAGGGAAGAGTTATAAAAACCTGGAGAGGAAGGTTCTAACCTCTCGCATGGCTGGTCCGCAGCAAAAAAAATAAATAAAATAGCACGTATGCGAGGATTGTTAAACTGCACTCGATGTAAATAACAAGCAGACGCCTGCATGTTCCTGCACTTCACAGCATCGTGCAGAAAAAGTGCAGCTTCGGCGTCTAGACAGCATGAGACCGGCGCGTTCGCCAGGGTGTCGTGTTTCCATCACTGCTCATAAACGCCGTCTGTGTCATTGGACCCTGAGTGAACGCCGTTTGTATCCATTCACATTACAGACAACACGCAGATGATTGTGGGGGTTTTGACCAGAACAGACAGGGACAGTCTCTCACCTGGGAGCAGCCTGCGTTTGGTTTGTCCTCATATAAGGCTGCGGCCAACATCATTAATACAGAACACAGAGCAATGACAAAGGCGGCTCAGACGCTAAATTAGAACTCGACAGGAACGACAGAACAGAATAAGTTCATAGCCTAATAAACTGTTATCAACTCAAACGTAAGTTCAACTGGAGACGTCAAAGAAACCGGGTAATGCAGCTCCTCTGCATCCGAGCCCATCAGTGATGGGACCACATGAAACACGCTGACATGCCAGGACAGACAGCTACAGGTGCCCGTGGGTGCCATTTAGCACGTCCAGCCCTGGTCATCTGTTGATCGCCGACTTTGTATCCGAGCGCACCTTCCACTCCAGCATACTCAGTGTGCCATGAGCTGCGGGTGATGAATCAAACTACTCTTGTCCTGCTCTCTCACTACTCATTTCATTCATAAACCCAAAATATTGCAAAGGCAGCCGATTGGCTGGGAGGGCGCTACGCAAAAAGACGGCATGCTCTCGGCAGCCAATGGCTGAAGAGTAGTACGCGCTCTCTCTCTCTCTCTCTCTCTCTCCCCCCCTCTCGTGCTCCCTCTTTAACCCTCTCATATTTTGTTCTCTCTCTCTCGCTCCCTTTCCCGGCTCAGTGAATTACAGCTCGACTGAAGCGATGCTAGTGCAGCACTGTATTTTCGGGGACGGGTGGGACAGCTGGACAAGACCGTCAACCTACACTTGTGGAGTGGATTGCGCTTGCTCCTAGTCCATCCCAAATCCCGAGGGGCCAAACCATAAGTGGTGACTTAGTCCTATATCACCGTGCAGGCCTCACCATCTGTATATTTTGTTTGGAGCTGAGAGAAACCCTCCGAGGTGACAGGGAAAAGCACTTTAAAGATGAAACTTCATTGAGCGATTGATCGGCTGATTGACAGCTATATTGGCAGATCTTTAACTGGGCCCTCTTGAGATGAGAGCGTGCTTACGTCAGTCCTAACTCAATATGACCCAATTCAATATTCACTTTGTTTTTTTTCCCGTGTGCAAATCTTTGTGGCAAAGCGAGGACAAAAAAAAACAACAACAGAAAGACACATGAATCAATAATTGCAGTGATCCAGTGACTCTCCATGAACTCAAAGTGAGCGTGCTGCTGTTTATGGGGAACTGGGTTGACAGGGTTTAAGTGGGGTTTTGAGGTGCAACACTGCCATCTATGGACGGCTCTGGGAGCGGCAGTCTGTCCACACATTACATCATCATGTTGAGGGCACTGATGTGTTTTTCTATGATGCTGAGGCTCAGACAAAGAGAAGCAGGGACATGGGAATGAAACTGGATTGGAACGAGGCAAAGTTTCAGAATATATGTATGAGCACATACATGGAAATAAAGAGGCAACAGAGAGTTGACATAAATCCTCAAACGATATTCCAGTGTACATTTACATGATTTCAAATCTTCCAAATGGACTACATCATTCAACACAACGTAGCCATTATGTTTACTACTTTTCCTTTCAGGTTCACAGGTTCAAACAAGCATTACCTTAAAATCCCAAGCGTGCACTAATCTTTTCTTCTATATTATGTCTGATATTTATCAGTATGCTTAGTCTTGGGGGGGGGGGGTCCAGCTAAAAAGATAATTTTTGCCTCATTTTTTCCCTCCTGACAAACAGCCAACTAGAAAGCTAGTTCATTATGTCCAGTTTTCTACTTTGGACATTTTGGGGAAGAAGACTTTACATTTTAAACATTTGACCTCAGGTAGACCTCTGTTCATTTGTCTCTTCTCAGCTGTAGATGAAGGTCTCAAGACCGATTCTATAAACACAATTCAACTGGAACGATTATCGCTCAACACAATGTGTCAGAATGTCACTATGGGCACTTATTCTGTATGCAGTGTATTTATTATTGCCATTGCATTTATATTTGCTAGAATCTTTCATGTCAACTTATTATTACTTTCACAGAGATCTTACTTCCTTATTTTGGGAATGTTTTTTGTTGCTTAAACAGAACCCAACGTTCAGTTCAAGGGTATTTTCTCTCTCCAAGCTCATTGAAGAGGGTCCGTAAAAACATTCTCTTATTTATTTACATACACTGGATTCAGAATGAGGTCTCTCTTTATGTTGGAAACTAATGCCAGAGCAGAGGTTAAGCATCTTAACTGTGTGTTGAACTGGAGGAGAGGTCATTTCTACTTGATGCCACATACATAACAGGTCGATGCTCGAAAAAAAAACACGATGGACAGATTCACACCACAAGGGTTTCAGTATAAAGGATTCAGTGGGATCACACTGCCTCCTAGTGTCCACGTGTGAACTACACCAGAGTCAGATTAGTTCGCTGTGGATGGGTTTTAAATGTAGAAAATTAATTTACTGTTGTAATGCCACAAAACAGCACATGACATGATTACTGACTGCCTGGATATTTAATGGTTTGAAAGATTTCATACATGGTGTATGTCAAGATTCAAAAGGACAAATTATCTAAAAAAAAAAAAACACTGACAGGCATTTTCTCAAACATGTGCAGAAGGTGGCAAATAGAATACATTCATAAAACAGTCGGTCAGTGTTGATGATCAGTTTTTAGTGTAAAGACAGATTTTGCTCCTGAGTCAAGGTTTTGGTTTGAACTCTTCATTATGAACTAACAGTCACAAAACATTTTTCAAATCTGAGGTAGATGTGTCACGAGCCCTACACTGTGATTACAGTGTATAAGCAACACATACGATTACAAATCTTGTAAATTCTACAAGAATTGTCACAGGATTTTTTCTCTTGAATTAATACAGCAGTGAGTGAGATGATTAACATGTCGCACTTGAACATACCTCTGAGGTGAGATTTCACTACACACCGTCTCTGAGATCACTCCTTATTCATGCACTTGGGATCTGAAAGGTCCTGAATCAAAGCGAGAACTCTTGTGTTCGCAGCAAGTTGGGTCGTGTAGGCCTTCTCCACTTTGGAGCCTTTTTTCGGGTTGATGGAGAAAAAATACCTTGAGGAAAAGAGCAGATTTATAAACATGAAACCAGATGTATAACAAAAAAACAACACCTTATATAGGTTTTTATTCTAAACTTGATGAGCAGAACTTTTTGAGACAAACCTGTCTCATCTTCTACCACCTATCCCCATAATACTAAAGTGCATGTTCACTCACTCAATCCCCTACTGACATAGTGTTCCCAGTGCAATACAGCTTAAAAAGAACAACACACACCTTTGTAGAAAGTCCAGGGTTGATGCCAGCTGTGCTGGGTAACAAAAGCTAAAGCAAAAGTAGCTTCCAAACATCATGCACAACGCAGAGACGAAAGAGGGGATGCAGTCCTGCACAATCTGCCGATCCACACTCAGCATGAAGCGTCTTGAGGAGAAACAGGATTGTCCTATGGAAGAACAACAAAAACCTTGAATTCCCAAGTACTGAATAGTGAACTCTAAATATTCTGTATAAATAACTCTTTAAAAGGTATAGTATGCAGGATCATTTAACATGCTGCTCTCTGAACTGTCACTTCCATTAGAAGTGTCGACTTAACATTCAAAAAAAAGAAAACTTACCGCACGCAACAATTGTGGGGGTCACAGGGAACTGGTCCATCTGCACATCTCCTGCCAGGCATGTGTCCTCCACGTGCCGGAACATAGCATCTTCCGGCTCGTTGAAGTAGGACAGCAGAAGCAGCACCATCTCTTTTACATCTTCTGAGCAGCCACTCTGCTCTCCCCTCATCGCCTTTATCTTTGTTAGGTCCTCCAGGGGCTTTGTGTTGTCGCTCACACCAACACTGCGCAGGTAATCGAGAAGATGCTCCCCTTTCAAATCCATGTTCAGCATGAACGTTTCTATTAGCTCAACTCCAGTCAGCTCCTTGAAATGAAGTGCCATGCCCGCTTCCTGAAACCAAAAGGGCCACTCTTCCAAGAGGTGGTTTATACTTGTACGCTGGTTGACCTGCTTCCGTTGTGTGTAGTAAGTCTCCAGCATTAGGAGCTTCATCTCCTCTAGATTTGCATCCGTTGCGTGAGACATCATCTTTAGCTTCTCTATTTTTTGTTGTTGGCCTTGTGGGCATTCTCCGGGTGGCATACTTCTCACATTCCAGTTGATACATCCATAAATGTCCTTGACGGTTGGCCTGCAGCGACGCTTTCGGGGTTTTTGTCTCCTTTTAGTCTTGTATCGCTTGACATCTAAAAATCTATAATGCAACTGCTTGAGTATAGAATGATATCCTAAACCAGTGTCACCTCCTGCTGTGACGTCCCGCAAAGATTTTGGATATTTTGCGACCATCTTTTTAGCAACCTGGATAATGTTCCTCACAGGAAAGCGAGAGGAGTGTCTCAGCATTTCTGTCGCGACAACACCAACTACCTCCCTTCGCATGATCGGACTTAGCCGCTTCCCTCGCTCCAAGATCTGCATCAGCCACTCAGGGAGCTTCCCCCATGGAATACTGAAGGCACCGACCACGTCAGTCTGAGGCCTTTGGTGGCTGTTGGAGCAGGGAGAGAAGGAACTTGTGGCTGAAACGGACTGAAAAGACGCGGAGGCTCCCAAAGACTGACAAACGGACGAGCTGCCCGTATCAGGAGTTAGCCCTACACACACAAACATGAGAATAAGTACACACCCTTATGATTTATCACAACGTATTTGATGGTTTTGACATACATTTCTGCCTCCAAACTGCAACGGCATGTCTGGCTTGAAGTGGCTTCAACACAGGCTTCAAATCCGCTTGCCTGACAAGCCTGAAGTCAATATCCGCCTCCACTCCAATAGACAGTAGGGTCTCCTCTAAAAAGCCTTTGTACGTTTCTGAAATTTCGGGCAATGCCTCATTGATGGCAGTGCGTATACATGTTTTCGCCAAGTCAGCCATTTCTGGAATAAAAGAAGAGTGACGATTATTTGTCAAGTCTACTGAACAAAAGAAAGTGGTCAAGTAACAACAGTTTAAAGAGGGAGTCCTGTTGTCCATGTTAGATCTAACAACACAGTCCAATGGTGGAATGACTTGGTGCCCTTTAATACTGTACTGTGTTGAGGCATGGCAGCCTTCTGCTCTGATTTGGTATTCATGACCATACTCAGTTGCATGTACGTCCATCAAAACAACACATCGTAATCCCCATGAATTTAAATAATTACAAGTTCTCCAAACTCTACGGTTTCATTATTCTTTATCGCAAGGAAATGCCCTTATTCATACGATGTCAAGCATGCATTGAAACTGAATGCATGTAACGCCAACTTGGGGAGGGTTCAGGCGCATTATGTGCACAATAAAAATGCCCCTCGAAAGCTGCGTAAGAACAAAATGTCTGCTTGCAGGGCACATTTGAAAAAACAATTGTCATCGATCAGACAACTCTGAGAACATCTCATTATCACCATCTTCATGGGTAACTACAAGTCGGAACAATACGAATATACAGTGTGAGCTTGTGCAACCAGGCATTTATTTCAGTTTACCCATACTTCACAGCCATTATAAAACTTGCAGATCACTGCGTAGTTCACACAGCACTCACTCAATGTGATTCACCAGGAGTGACACAATCATATGTCCTGGACGCAGCACTGCTATCAGATGATGAAGTCAAAATATTTCATGTTAAACTTTAGGAACTGCCACAAATGAGTCAAACAAATGTAAAACTGCGCTTCTCGTAAAACATCCTAAAGCCCTGAGAAAACTGAAGCCAAAAGCCAAGGCAGCTGAGCTATGCCGCAGTTTGTGTAGAACAGCTGACAGGAGAGCACCAATTCAATACAGTTAAATGGCTCTTTAAATCCTCTTTGTGTCAGTGTGATTGAATTCATTGGATCCATATCAGGTACATTATTTCTGTCAGTGCAAAGAGATGAGGGACAAACCCTTTGAAATCAGAAAAAAAAAGTTAGCAAACATGCCATTGTTGTCCGGGTCACAATCCAATCAGGTCCAAGTCAGAGGATTAAAAATGCCAGACTTGTAAATCTTCTGGCCAATGTGAGAAGGAATGTTCATGTTCATGACAGGAACCCTGATCCATAGTTTCCTCCAATGTACAAGTTGTAGGACCTCTACCTTAGAACACTACGGTCACTGCAATCACGCTCTGCAGTAAAATGTTTGTGTTGCAGCTTCCTTCACATGCTTGAGTTACATCTTCCAGGATAGATCAACAGGGATATTTATTAAACGATCCTATTTAGAGCTGTGATATCCTGTTTGTGTGAAAATATATCCACTGCCTGATTATTTAAAAACAGAACAGCTGCTCAGACAGGGGGCATCTTCTCCTGGTTGGCAGAGGAGAAGAGATCAGTGATGCCCCCTTTCTCAGCCAAGTTCAGAAGGTACTTTTCCGCATCAGCACAGAGAGCAGGGGGGAGGCAAAGCTCTGCTGGTCTTCAGTGGGGGGGCGCGAGGGAGGCGGGGACAACAGTAACCAGTGCTGAATGTTGTCTCGGCGTGTTGCAGATACTATTGATTCCAGGTGTATTGTTAGTGTCATCTGGAGAGATAATGGGAGTGTGGATGGGGAGACAATGAGTTGGGGAAAAACATGAGCAATGATGGTGGGAAGAAAAATGCAGAGTAGATGTGAACCAGCCATCTAACAGTAGGGTTATAATGAAATATATCATCTTGTATGATCAGAGGCTCATAGGAATCATCTCTAACAGTTCACTCCCCCGGTGCATGAGTGATATCAATGAGCTCGACCATGGCATCTGTAAGTGTGGGACTCACCTTCAGGAGACAGAGGGGCCGAGGAAGAGTGAGGCGAAGCTGGGTCGGAGTCATTCCCATGGGTGGACACGACTGGTTGGCTTTCACTGGCCACAGGGTCGTCTGGAGGAGGACAGTCACCGGTGCTGACTGTTGTCTTGGACAGCGTGTTGCAGATACTATTGATTCCAGGTGTATTGTTAGTGTCATCTGGAAAGATAATGGGAATGTGGATAGGGAGACATGAGTTTGGGAAAAACATGAGCAATGATGGCGGGAAGAAAAATGCAGAGTAGATGTTAACCAGCCATCTAACAGAAGGGTTATAATAAATCTGTAAGTCCAAGACTCACCTTCCTGAGACACAGGGGCCAAGGAGGAGTCAGGCAAAACTGGATTGGACACATTCAGTTGGCTTTCATTGGCCACAGGAGCATCTGTGTCGTCCGAAGAGACGGGGACATCAGAGCAGAAGAACACTTCAACAGGTCCCCGGGTGCTTCTGATGTGGACCTGGAACCTCTAAACAAAAGGCAAGTTGTAATAGGTTTATTTTAGGCACAACTGAAACCACAGCCTGGGTTTAGTCAAAATGTAAAAAGATAACTGTTAGGTCATGTGTTGAGAAACATACCTCCTCTGGATGTGCAACCTGCAGTTTTGTCTCTGGAGGAGCTTTGATGACAATCACAGTCTGATCTTTGAAACTGGGGATCGTCACAACATCCTCATGCGTCAAATAGATAAATGTTTACCATAAGGTCAAGGAGGACAAGAAGTTAAATGGATCTTTCCCTGAGGGTTTCTTCCAATTTTCCTGGAAATACATTCAGCTGTTTCTTACTTAAAAACAAACGAGCCAAAAAAAAAATAAACAAAAAACAAAAAGACAGAAATAGGGAATGAATCTGCGCTCACAAAGGATATTTCTTAGTGTTCTGCTTCTGCCACATCTCATAAGCTGTCCTCCTACAGCTTTGGATCTGCTCATCCAGAACCCTCTCCTGCTCAATGAGCTTGTCCAGTTTTGCAGTAGCTTTGGTAGGGAATGGAGTAGACCTGTGCACACACATTCAAGCAGGACCACAGGATGAGAATGCCATGTCAAACACCAACAATTGACAATTGTGTAGAGTCATTTGAAATAATGACCAGGGCAAATGAGCTCCTTCATACTTACAGCCACTCAAATGTGTTTTTAGACTTCTTTTGGATGAGCTGGATCCCCTCGAGGACATTGGTGATATCATAAATACGCCTCTTTTTGACATTGAGGTCATTGGTGATTGATTTTATGTTGATCACACGACTGTAGGATGTCCTCATCAAGTCTATAAACCGCTTTGTTAGAAAAACAAGTGAGGCCTCATTGCGTGCACACACAGGGCGACCTGTAAAAATGACAGAAAATGGGTTATAATTTCTTTTAAGACCATTTATTCATTCATAAAGACATTATAAAATGTGAACCTCAATTTACAGATGTCCATACCAGGTATGATCATTTGATTTATGTCTAAAAGACTCAAGTCCACAGGCCTCTTGGCTTTGGAAGCCCCATCTTCATCCATGGAGTCACTGGGTTCCTGCTTGATAGTTCTCTTTACCTGAGAGAAGGAAATTACACAGCTTGTGAGAAAGCAAAATATAATGAATCCATTGTGTCAGATCTAATTGGAGAACAACTGCTCTGTCTTGGAGAAGAAATTGATGTATTGAGGAAAGGTGGGATAACTGTGGAAAGTAAGCTTATATAAACTCTCATGTACATCAAGATAAACTGTCATGTTGAGATAGAAGCAGATAATGAGTGAGTCGGCATTGTTTGGGTGAACTATCCCTTTAAAGAATTCCTTTTATTCTGATAGGGACGTTCAGGAGCTTCCGGTAAGAAAAAGTCTAATGGCGAAAACAGAGTCAATATGGAGAATTTAACGTGAATGATAATCAACAAGCTTCAACATGTACTTAACAATAAATACTGTATTTTGAAGAGCATGGCCGGCGGGAGGGGGAGCTGTGAACAGCCTGTGTGATGAAAACAATGAAACATGGCTGGCATTGGGGTGATAGCCATGTTTATGTTGTTTTTAGCATTAGCTCGTAGCTCGCTCTTACCTGGACTTTCTCGCCTGGCTTCTGTCTTGAGGCGGTTGTTGTTTGGGTGGAAGGCCCGGGAGGTGCAGGGAACCCCAGGCCGGCGTGTGGTACCACGAAGGCGGCCTGCGGAGTGAGGGTCTCGACGGTGGTGGAGCTGTTCCTCGCACCGTCGGGTCCTTCCGCGGCCAACTTAAGATGCTTGTTCATCTTGCTCCGGGGGTTCTGCTCCAGCCGTTGTGTCGATGAGACATTTCCTCCTCTGCTTGGTAATAGCAGGAGACGTGCCCAGCTCCACGGACACACGCACGGGGCTGCCGAGGAGCCACGCGCGAAACTCAGGTTCCTGTGGGGCGTTCACTGCGCGTTTGCATCGGAGTTTCTACTGGCCGTCGCCCCAATGACGTAAAGGCGCGTACATGATTTCAACGGACGTGAACTTTACTAGAATACCACTCTGCTCACCTCTGGAAAACAATATAACAAACCTGTATACACATTTTATACAGTCAAAGCTCTTGGCTGAATCCTTGTGTGTGTGTGTGTATATATTCTTCTCCAATTAAATTAAACTACTGTCCTCGTTAACTTGACTTCTCCAAGAGAAATAAAGCACATGAGACTGTGGTTAAAATTGTAATGATGCAAATTCAGTTTCAAATTCAGACATTCCATGGGGTTCTATCTGTAAATACAACATTTATATTGTTCAAACACAAATAATGATAGAAAAAAATGATTTAATGTTGTGTCTTCTGGTCACTCACCTGTATCTCCTTACATGAGCTGTACATAATGTTCAATGACTAAATATTTATCTAAATATTTATCAAGTTAAAAACTGTGTCAGGCAAACAGCTTTGTACACTGCCCCCAAAATCCCAAATTACAAATATCATGCTCAATCCGTTGTAATCCGATACACCTATACAAAGAGATGCTATTTGCTTTTATGTTATACACTTCTCAGCTTGAATTTAAATCATATTTGCCCATACAAATATTTTAACAACTAAATTCTCATGTTTTAGAAAGAAATTTCAAAAGCAATTGTTCTTTCACACACTTTAAAAACACTGTCACAGAACATCATGAGCAACTACCTACACATTTTACACAGTGACAACAAGTATCACTGGATTCTGTTCAGTCGTCATCGTCAAACTTGATCTTCTTCCCCTGGAAGGCCAGGATCTGTCCTTGCTGTTCCTTTCTTTTCTTACTCGCCTCCCAGGATGGATGCAGCGCCTGCTGTGGTTCCTGCTGGGCGAAACCACCTCGACCCATGTGACCCCTTGGCCTTGTGAAGTCTCCTCTTCCTCTGCCCCTCCCTCTGCCGCCGGATGCAAAGCCCCGCCCCTCTGACTCACGCCGTCTGTCTTCAGGCTTGCTGTGCTTGGTCCCAGAGTCTCCCTCTGTTCCTGTAAACTCCTTTTGAAACTTTGATTGTTTACTGAAATCTTTGTTGAAACCCCTGCCAGCATTTGGCTTTTTTTGGCCCCTAAATGTATCACCACCTCTTCCCCTGCCTCCACCTCTACCAGCACTCTTCATCGGCCCAGAGAGGGAAGAGGTGAAGACAGACTGAAGCGACGATTTAGACTTCAGCCTGGACTCAAGCTCATCAAGTTCATCCTGCAACTTGTCTGAAGTTGCTGCCTTTTCACTTGTTGCTTCCTGCTCCTTCTCCACCCTTTTCTCCCCTTGTACATCCTTCTGCTTCTTCTTCTTCTTGTATTTGCTGACTTTACCTACAAAGAAGTCATCGTCACTCTCCTCAGACTGGGAGGACTGCTTGTGGAAACGTTCCTCTGTGCTGTCGTCGAAGTACTCCTTCTCTTTCTCATCAGATGACTCCAAATCACTCTCTTCCTCATCTAATGAGTCTAAGTCACTCTTCTCCTTATCTGATGACTCTAATTCACAAACTTCCTCCTTTTCCTGTGTTTGGATTACTGCAGCGTTCTGTTTCTTTGTAGCGCCTTTACTCTGGGGACCATTTTTCACAGTGTCCTTTACTTTACCAGCTTGTGTTGATACTGGACGCACACTCTCAGACTCTGGTATGACATTCTTCTGATCATCAGCAGTGACAGATAAATGGGCTGCTATCCCTGTGTCTGTTTCAGGTTTGGCAACACTTGAGTCTTTCAGAATAACATCTTCCTCCTTGTTTTCTGACATTCCCTCTGGCTGCACTTTGACACTCTCCTCTTCATTGTTTCTCTTTTTTACCGTACTTTTGTCTGGTGACTGCAGCTTGACTTGTTCGGCTTTAATTTGCACCTTTTCCGCTCCTCCCTGCTTTAGATCCTTCATCCTATCCTTTTTGAAGGCTTCCACAGCAGCTTTAATGTCCTCAATCTTCTTGCTGAACTGAGGGTGGGTGGCGATGCGAGCCACAGCCCGGTCAACGATAGAAGACTTGGGGTCTCTACACACCTGCTCAAAATTAAGATTCTTCTGCAAAGCCGTCTTGGTCACCTGGAAGTGGGAGAAATCAAGACATTTTGGTATTTGTTAAATAACTGACTTTCTCATTAAATGTTGCTGTATAATTTGTTAAAAAAGTATTGAAATTCTTTTGAAACCTACCACGTCTGGTCTGAGAACCTTCATGGCGTGGATCTCCTCTACCATTCTGGCAGCTTTCCTCTGACTCTTCTCGACCTGAGCCTCATTGCCCTTCTTGTTCTTCGAGGCACTGATCTGTCGTATCAGCCTCCTGATGATCAACACTCGCACCCTCTTTACCTCCTTTCTCATCAACACCACCTCATTGTTGAGGTTCAGGACACTGTCCTGGTTTTTGTCTTTAGGCTTAGAGGCTACCTTCTTTTTTTTATTCCTGGCTTTAGGCTTTGCCTTTTGCTTCTTTTTTTTCTCTTCAGAATCATTCTTTTCCTTGACATCTTCCACCTGTTCATCTTCATCAGCAGATAGCAGAAGTTTCTCCATCTTGTCCGGGGTATGAAATATCTGTTGAAACACAAATATCTTACACATCTGCAACACCTCACACACTCTTAGTTGTGACTTTGTGTCTGAAGAGTTTGTTGATTGGTTAACAGTCTAACATGCCAACATGCAGGGGTAGGTAAATAACCCAAAAAGGTTTGGTCAAGGGTCAACATTATGCATACTCTACACTCATTAACAGAGTCAATTTAGTTGCATTACTTGTTGTAGCCGTATTTTTAACTTGGTTAATTTGCTGGGTGTGTCGAACCGTGTTTTGCCCTGCTTTATTGATAAGTGAGAGATTTGTTCTGTTATTTAAGGTCGCAGCTAGAGACACTTTAGGAGAAATGCATTTCCAAAGACCACGTCTGGCAAAACAAACGTGGTTGGGTCAGCGTGGATACATTTTATCACGTCGTAATGTAAAAACGTGACCTCCAAGCAGCGTAAAATCAACAAAATACAGCACCTAAGGTCACATTGTTTTACATGTGTCATGTTTTCGCACTTACCGCTCAGACGTGGCTGCTTACGACACTTTAAATCGACAGAAACACTCTACACTCGTTGGCACTCACTGGAGGCGGCCATGTTTGATTCGTACGTCACCCGGGCACGGCGTCATGACGTAGGACGTCGGTGGCTTGGGGGGTGGGGGGCAGCGTGTCGTGAAAGGGGGCGGGGCCTGCGGCGGACTGTTGTTATTTATTTCTTTGTTTCATGTGCAGAAAACAACAACAGTGGCGGAGGATCGAAGCAGCGACGAGGCGAGGATGAGCGAATGACGCCCCCGGCCGCCGTTACCCGCACCGAGAGCTCCAGCGAATCACCGGGGGGAGGATGAAGCGGCGCAATGCGGACTGCAGCAAACTCCGACGGCCGTTAAAACGGAACCGAATCACGGAGGGTATTTATAGCAGGTACCGAGAGGGGGCCGGGGAGGGGGGCGTGAGTGATTGTGTAACAATGGCGCCGCTCTGCATATGCGAAGACAGCGACGGCGGGCAGCCTCTGTCATGTCTCCGCACGAGCGGGGCTACGAGCTAAACGAGCGCGCTAGCGTGTGGAGACCCACAGGCCTGACGGGGCTCGTGGAGCATCTCCTTCACGATTTTGCTCCCAAGCTCAGTGAATTCACTCTCGGGCTAAATTCAAACCGAACGTGGCAGTGGGACGTTGTGCGGATTGTACATCCGACTCGGACACACGCTGTTTGGTTTCTCTGTTTGTTGGAGGAGGAGCGGTTAATAAACGAGAAGGGCTGAATGAACTTGTGAGAAGAAGACGTTTTGTTCCTCAGATGACAGCGGCAATGTCAGGGGGCGCTCGTTTTGAAGTGCGGGGTGACGCCGCCGGCGGGTCTCTCACCTGTGTTTTGTCTGCCAGAGGTTTAAATAACCAACAGACCTCAAGTCATTACCATTATTTACAGAGCGCGCGTTTTCCTTTACACTGGTTGATGGCCAGTGAGGGGAATAAAACCAGCGTTGCTTTCCAGTAACATGTCTAGACATGACACACATGCACCCTCAGCCTCTCTCCACCAACCTCCTCTCTCACTCTTCAGCTGACACTTGATCTATTTCTTTGTTATCACAGAAACACATTACACGTGGAGGTTTCTACATTTTCACACACGATCCCTGTTGCACGGTTAATTCTCTGTAGCCAAACCTTGCGTGACCTTCAGGTAACATTGCAAGTCACGCTATCTGGTAAACACCAGCCTGTTGTACAAACCTGATGTCATGATACAATCTAAATCCTCAGTAAGTCTCACACTCCTCCTCTCCACCTTGTCCTCTCCCTGCAGCACGTTCCTGTACCTGAAGTTCCTCGTGGTGTGGGTGCTGGTTCTGCTGGCCGACTTTGTGCTGGAGTTCAGGTTTGAGTACCTGTGGCCCTTCTGGCTTTTCATTCGGAGCGTCTACGACTCCTTCAGATATCAGGGACTGGTAAGAGTTTTTACACAACAGTTTGAGTGGACAACCTCCTCTGATCCAGGAGTTAGTTCTGTTATTATAAAATACATCTGATGTGCATACAATTGGTTCAGTATGATCAAATGTTAAGGGACTATTTGGCCTAAGCTGTGGTACTCACTCTACTGTGTAACATTACTGATACATATTTGATCAGCTGTCTCATTTCTTCATCACTCAGGCGTTCTCTGTCTTCTTCGTATGTGTGGCGTTCACATCGGACATCATCTGCCTCCTTTTCATCCCCATCCAATGGCTGTTTTTTGCCGCCAGCACCTACGTATGGGTCCAGTATGTCTGGCACACAGGTGAGTCCAAGTTTTCCGTTGAATCTTTTTGTGTGTGTGCGCCTGCCAGCCACTTTCACCCAACAGAATGCGCACAAGAAATGTGTGGCTGCCAAATTTCTTCGGTGCTGGACCAGAAAGTGCTGAGGTATTTCTTTCTACATCCATGCAGAGAGGGGAGTCTGTCTACCCACTGTATCACTGTGGATTCTGTTCGTGTACATCGAAGCTGCCATACGGTTCAAAGACCTGAAGAACTTTCATGTAGACCTGTGTCGACCCTTTGCTGCACACTGGTAAATGTCTCATTGTGAAATGAGTAATGCTCATAAGAAGCAGTAAAATATCCACGTTATTACAACATGTAATGTTTGTCTTCGCCTCTCAGTATCGGCTATCCAGTGGTGACTCTGGGCTTCGGGTTTAAGAGCTACGTTAGCTACAAGATGCGACTGAGGAAACAGAAGGAAGTTCAAAAGGAGAACGAGTTCTACATGCAGCTCCTCCAGCAGGCGTTACCGCCAGAGCAACAGATGCTGCAGAGACAAGAGCGGGAGGCCGAGGAGGGTGAGAGAAGCACAGACACATGACACACGTCACTCATTACCACAGGCCTTGCAGAGCTAAAATCTCTATTAACACATATCCTGCAGACCGAAGATGACAGATAATATACTCAGACAAGTAAATTTGTAGTAATTTAAATAACATTTGCTGAATCGCTTCGTCCTTTCACTAACATGCTCGCTGTCTTGCAGCTGCTTTAGCTAAAGGGATCTCAGAGGTGGAACCTCCAGTGATATCCCAAAACGGAGCTCCTCACGGAAAGAAGAGCACGTCAGTCCCATTACCAGAACTGGAGTACAGGGAAAAGGGGAAGGACAGCACTGCGAAAGAGCGCGAAGGCAAAAAATCCAACTCCATTGGAATCAATAACAACAGTATTTTACACACACTGGACTCCAAACTACAGGAGGCAGAGTTTATTGAGAATTACGTTGGGGCAAAGAGACTAAATAACGACCTGGCTGGAGAAAACGCCCACGCTGACACTAACACACACACTACTTCAAAGGAGGAAATGGGCGGTGCTGGAAAGAACTATAAAAATGCCAGTGGAGGTGGAGGCAGCATTTCCAATTCATCTCCACGGAATCACAGCTCCACGAATGGCAGCGTGCCGCAAGGGTCATCAACGAATAAGAACGAGAAGAAGCAGAAAGGAGCTGGGAAGGGTCAGAAAGATCCGGTGGAGAATTGCATTCCCAACAACCAGCTGGGCAAGCCCGACGCTCTAGTGCGGTAAGACACACACAAACCCGCACTTTCAATGCACCTTCAGTTTCTCTTCCACATGTTTAACACTCTCAGGTCACTAATCGATGCTCTCCTCCCCTTCCATAGCATAATGAAGTGTATTTGTGTTTTGCCTGTGGCCTTCATGGCTCTCTCTTCTTCGGCCCTTTAAGGCTGGAGCAGGACGTGAAGCGACTGAAGGCAGATCTTCAGGCCAACAGGCAGCTGGAGTCAGACCTGCGGAGTCAGCTGTCCTCTCTGAGCAGCCAGGACCGCAGCCTTCGCTCCGAACTGGGCCAGCTGCGTCAGGACAACGAGCTGCTTCAGAACAAGTGGGTGGATCTGCAGTCTCCACACCAAGAACACTCGCCTATACTCTAACAACTTTTCTTTAGTTAGTTGATATCAGCACTTATCCCAGCAACATCAGTGTCTTTATCATATATTGTCACCAATCCTCCTCACACCTCAGGCTCCACAGTGCCGTCCAGGCCAAGCAGAAAGATAAGCAGACCATCTCCCAGCTGGAGAAGAGGCTCAAGGCTGAGCAGGAGGCTCGGGCCCTGGCTGAGAAACAGCTGGCAGAGGAGAGGAAGAGGAAGAAGATGGAGGAGGCCACGGCTGCCAGAGCCGTAGCATTAGCCGCTGCCACTAGGTACTAATTAAATGATTGTTAGGATGTTAACCTCTGAACCGTGGAGAGCTGAATATCAGAACGTGTTTCAGGAGATTAGTCTTTGTTCCCGGTGGCAGAGGAAACAGAGTACACCAGTGTACACTTGTGCCCAACTCAATTTAAGCCCCCCCCAGGAGCTTCAAGCAGCCTGACTCTTTATGTTCTGCCTTTTCCTCCTGTGTTCCACAGAGTGGAGTCTAATGACTCGCTCCGTGTTCGCATCAGAGAGCTAGAGACCGAGTATAAGAAGCTCAGCATGGACATGAAACTGAAGGAGGAGCAGATTAGGGATCTGGAGGGCAAGTGTCAGGTAAGAGTACGCTTCTTTCAACAGTTCATGTCTGCAAATGTGCAGCTACCTGGTCAGTCACAGGATCAAAAAAAAGAAATGATCTTCTGTCAAAAAAATTACTGTTTGTCCACATGTGGAACGTCTCTGGAACCATTTAACTTACTGAGTGATATATGAACACTAAATGTTTTGTCTTGGAAGTAAATTAATTTCCTATTACTCCTGCCACACTTGTTCCACACAGGAGCTGAGGAAGTACAAAGAGAACGAGAAGGACACAGAGGTGTTGATGTCAGCGCTGTCAGCCATGCAGGAGAAGACCCAGCACCTGGAGAACAGCCTCAGCGCTGAGACCAGGATCAAACTGGACCTCTTCTCTGCACTGGGAGATGCCAAGAGGCAGCTAGAGATAGCACAGGGTAAGTGACCACTTGAATTTAACTTTCAGATAATGCAGTCTCCTAATTTAACCCCCCCCCTGAGTCAAAAGGATACTAAAATATATTTTGAGCTCTGTTTGAAAGGTCACGTGTGTCCCGCTTGGCTCATAACTGTGATTAAAGTGTCTTTATCCCTCATGTCCTCCAGGCCAGATCCACCAGAGGGAGCAGGAGATCGCAGAGCTGAAGCAGAAGATAGCCGAGGTGATGGCGGTGATGCCGAGCCTGTCTTACTCGTCAGACGGCAGCAACCTCAGCCCCGTCGCCCCGCACTACTCTTCCAAGTTCATGGACAACAGTCCCTCCTCCCTGGACCCCAAGGCTCATAACTGTGATTAAAGTGTCTTTATCCCTAATGTCCTCCAGGCCAGATCCACCAGAGGGAGCAGGAGATCGCAGAGCTGAAGCAGAAGATAGCCGAGGTGATGGCGGTGATGCCGAGCCTGTCTTACTCGTCAGACGGCAGCAACCTCAGCCCCGTCGCCCCGCACTACTCTTCCAAGTTCATGGACAACAGTCCCTCCTCCCTGGACCCCAACGCCTCGGTCTACCAGCCCCTCAAAAAGTGACTCTGACGTCCACACTTTGTGTCAGATGGAACTTTCTCTCTTTCTTTGTTTCAGTGACGTTCTCAGTTCTGGCTTTTTGTGTTTCAGTTTATCAGCCCCGGACAGCTGTTGCACACACACACACACACACACACAGAGTGCACACAGCCCCTCTATTTATGTGCACTTGACCTGGGTTCTTTTTTGGTTCTATTATGAGAACTATTATTCTTAGGGGGTTGTGTACAAACAAAGATTTTTTTGGACTTATTGAGTTTTTTTGGGATTTAGCCATTAGACAGCATGATCTGTTTAAAGGGGGAGAAAGGAACACGCAATGTGTCTGCCAAATTTTTACTTAAGAGCCATCATGCATCACGTCATGTCAGTCTTCTTTTGCTGTACAGTTTGAATCCCCCCACAGCCATAGTCGCTTCTTTAGTGAACTCACACCAACCTTTAATTTGAGAAGACAATTGGCTTCCACGATGGTTTATATAAAGACAGAAGACATGTTGAAGTTTAGATGTGTAAAGTAAAACCTGGTGCGAGATACATGAATGTAAATCGATTCATGTTGTGATATTGCCAACATCTTAATTCAGTGATCGTTTGTTTTGTAATGTTTCAGTTCAGTTATGCCGATGTACATTCTTCCCATGAAACAGTGATATTGAGCAGGTAAACGTTTGCTGTATTCCTTAGATATTCCAGTACTATTTTGCAGCTTGATGCTGGAATACAGTGGATTCCCCAGGATCATTAGTAAGTGGATGAAGCACATTTAGTTTTGTCCAAATGTTATAAAAAATGCTGATAGATTCGAACCCGGCACTGCCAAAATGTTCCATTAGTGTTCACCCGTTTGCTGCAGATACCTCTCCTCTCCCTCTGGACCAAATTAGAACCTGTTCGGCCATATTATCCACTGGATTTAATGATGTCAAGGTAACCAGTCGTTACCATTATTTGCAGATCTCACAGTGCCTTTCAGTTTCTCTTTTACAGACGCAGAAACCACATACTTTGCAATCCTGGGATCTAAAAGCGTTGGCCTTCAAAATCCTCTTTTTCTCTCTCTGGCTCCGAATCACCTGATTTCTCACAATCCAATCCTTTCAACTGAGTGTTGAGTAAATTTAAACCAATGAAGTTTAACCTCGGAGATGTATCGACCTTTTTGAGTTAATTGATCTCCGAAGAATTAAAAGGGAAGACCTAACTGTGGACACAGTCCATGTCATTTCCCAGTGACACAGTATTGGTATGCCAGACACCAGCCAAACAGATCGTCTGTTTTCATGCCCTCGTCCCGGCATTCAGCTGTTTACAAAAATGTACATTAAGATATTGAGGAATGTTGCTTTGTTTGTTTCTTTTCTGTTCTTAAGTGCCAAGTGTTGATGTTCAGTTTTCATTCATACTTTGATCGATGTAGCTAGCATAACGTTTGCAGAAGAGTGCTGTCGTTTTATTTTGTCATTCGAACATATCAGGATGGTGTTGTGTTTACATGGTGCTGGGCTAATCTTGATGACGCAGCAGGCGATCAGTTGGAACGATTGTGTTATCCACGCGTTTATTTATTTGTTACAGACCTTTTGTCAAGAGGCCCCACTTTGATATCTCCCATCATGTTCAGTTGATTTCCCCAAATGTTCTACCAGGAAGGATTCAGTGAATGTGTTGTGTTGGGGAAAGGGTTAGCCCCTGAACCGTTTGATCATGTTGTGCTGTCATGTCTCCTACCTGGGGAAAAAAAAAGAAGTATTTTTTTTTTGTGGAACGCTCTGGCGTTGTGACTTAAGTTCTCGAGTTGATTTAACAAGTTTGTGTAGGAGGAGGAAACAGTTGAAAGCAAGTGCTTTGTTTTATCTCGTCTTTGTTCCACCATGCTTATTTTCTCAAAGTGGTGATGGCGGCTGTGTCACCGTCCTCACTTTGACCATCACTATTAAAGAAAGTCTTGCTGGTGGCAATGCAAGCTGTTCAGTCTGAGTGTGTCGTGATCTTTGCGTCTGGTTTTAACTGTCATTGTTTGTTTCATTTTTTTTCCTACAATATGTGCATAGGTTTTCGAACGTATCCAAACATCACTTTCCATTGTAATACCCAGACATTCATTGTTCAGAAGCTACATTTTTTTATGGAGCTGACAAGTTCTTCCAAACATTCAGTTGTTGTTATGTTGTCATCACTCAGACCTGCGCTCCAACAACACAGTCATTTCACACATTCTTGTTGCCCTGCCAGTGGTTAAAACCAGAAAAAATGCGGTCGCCCACTGGTTTGAAGCCGCTCTGAGGTTCCTCAAGGACAAGACCCACTGGAGTTGGATAAACTAAAGTCCCTGTGCTACTTTGCCCATTATATATTTGAAAGTGTGTCGCAATGGGCTGCTAAAAATATTTGGTAAATATTTTCAACATTCAGCTGCGTAAGCTTTGGAAGATTACTAAAAGGTACAGCATCAAAAACCTGAAAGCAGACAATACAAACACATTGGTCCACAGTAGTTACCATATGAAATACTGTTATTATTAAAGTTATTATAATTACTCAAATAAATGGCATAACTAAATAAGTAGAATTAAACGATCTAGAAGCAATATGCATGTGATGCAATTAGGAAAACGCAATAAGTTACCCTAAATCCTCGAGGTCGAGGTCAGAGAAGTCAGTGTGTAGAACGTGCAATTGAGACTTGAAATGTCCGACGCGACGCAAACGCAACACCCCTGGTATTTCTGTCTGCACGTGAAGGCACCACAGGTCCACCGTCGCCGGCATCAATAGTCCGGTCAACAACACTTCTGCTGCCGCCGCCGCCGCTCCAGCACCCCGGGACACATCCAGCGACCCTCCGCTGCCTCGCACACCGACATGGACGCCCTCAGGTCGGCTGGGAGAGCCATCATCCGCAGCCCGAGCGCGGCCAAACAGTCGTGGAGCTCCGGGAGACACAGAAGTAAGAACAGAGCTGTTTTCCACATTTGTTGCAAAGTTGACTTTTACCCGACTCACGGACACTTGTTTGTTTGGCAACTTCATCGAAGTTTCCGAACTTGAAGCGTGATGTTGAAAGCGACGGAATAAAGTGGACTTAGTGGGAACTTTTGGGATTTAAGAGCATCCGCTGCAGAAAAAAGAGAAAAACGGTTGTTTTGTCTTGTTCGGTGACTTTTATATTCCTCTTGTGCTGAGGAACGTTCCCAATGCAGCTCATCCTGTTTCCTTCATGTGCTGGATGTTAATGTTATTATGAGTCAGAAAGTGCGCGACGCAAACCGATCCTAGAAGCAGCTGTTTTCGTTGGTTCCATTTTGGACCAAATCTGTTCCTGTTGGGGAAAAGTCCACTCGCTTGTTTGTTATATTCGGAACAGAAGGATGAACCCTGCGATCCAAGGAGCAACTCTTCTTGTCTCTCGGTCTCTGGCCATTTTGGACCCAATATTCATGTGGAAATATTATTAGTTAGTTTGAATCCCATTTCTTTAGTATCTTGGAAGTAAATAATAATAACAAGAAATATGTCACCTAATTTAAGATAAACTCTGAATGATCGCTCTCTCTTATAGTGGTATAATTGTGTTACTTTGAAAAAACAAATGTAATGGATTTTAATCATCTAATAACTTGTTATTAACTTGTTTCAATGCCCAAATAAAATTCTGCCTTAAAACAACCAGGAGTTGATACGATTTTATATCCATGAGCTTTTTAAACTTGAGCTTGAGATTCCTTATCTTTTTTTTTTATATTTCCATCCTCAAACTGAGGAGCCCCAGAGGGACAAAACTTCCCCTTATTGCCTTGTACTCTCTTCAGCTGTGTTTTGGATTCCTGGACAACACCTCCAGAGTGTGAATGGAGGTCATGGTCAAAAAGTACAACTCCCAGTGACCCCGTCTTTGCTTTAGGGCTCTTCACATGCACACACACACACACACACACACACTCTGCAGCACGAACATGAAACAACTTTAAATGCCACTCTGGCGACCATTGTAGCTCTCAAGGGCCACTTTGTAAGCTAAATCTGACTTGATCCCGACCGGGTGGCGTGGAAAGCCTTGAAAGCACCCCCCGCCTGTAACCAAGAGGACGAGGCAGGAATGCTGCCTCGGGTCAGTCGGTGCACGGCCCCTGTTGGCCGTAGCTCAGGCTGCTCTATTTTAAATTCCATAAGAAAGGCCATTATAAAGCTACGTAGTAGTAAGCACAGGCCGGATCACATAAACACATCCTGGTGCATGTAACTTTAGGAGCGCACCAGGAAAATGAGTAATGACTCAGGAATCTGAGACTCTTACATGCAGCGCACGAGGTAGAGGGTTTATAATGTGGTTCCATCTGCTCAGCGATCGGTGGCTGTGGCTTTTGGTAGGCTAGTGCAGCATATGTGGTCAAAGGTCACTGTGAAGGCTGCACAGCCACCGGTCAGTGACAGACCCAGCACGCAGGCCCGGAGTGGAGGGTTCTTCACTGTAGCATCACTGTAAATATGAAGCAACACATACCAGGAAACTCTGCTGCTGTGTTTATCATCCAGAGGTCAAAGTGTCTTTTGGACCGCAGTGTTTCCATGAGCCGTTTTAGCTTCAGTTGGGCTCCTGCTCTGATTATGAGTGGAATTAAAAGCTCCTTATAAATGCAGCCAGTGTGACCCACTTGTCGTAGAAGTGGTGTATTGTAGTATAGATTACCAGGTCTTCTCTGGGCTGCAGGGCACACATTCCTCACCAGTGCTGACCCACATCGCCCAGGCCTGACTTCCAGGTCCCCGACGGGACCGGGTCAGGGGTTGGGTTTGGGAGCGGCAGGTACTGCCAGGACCAGAGGAACCAGGAGAGACCTGCAGCACTTCACACAGATATGACCACAAATGCGGCTCTACAGGTTTTTTCCGTTTGCACTGACCTTTTCAACCACATGATGACTAACCCCATTTTTAAAAAAATATGGCGGTGGCCTCCCTCCTCTGTAGCCGCTTCTCTTCCCTGCCCTGAAACGTCTACGCTGGCACGCTGCCCTCGCCAAGGACCGCAAACAGCAATTTTCTTCCTCAAATGGAAGCGTGCAACTCCAACTACTGCATAGTGACGTCAGAACCAGTGCCAGAATGGGAATATTTCACAAAGTGTAGGATTTGCTCTCGGGTATCTGTTCTGCTTCTGTGAGCAGCTCCTTCCCTTCCATTCTGTTTCCTCTCTGCCAATGCTGTCAGACATTAAGCAGTCAAGTATATATATTAACCTGCATTAAATTGACCTGAAGTCAACAAGAGGCAAGTGGAATCAGGAGCTTTCATCAGTTACTGATGCAGCAGGTTGTGATTTACCAGATTCAACCAGATTTGTTTTTTGTTTTTGTGAAAAGTTGTGAGAGCAGACAAACTGGCCTCTGTAGCCTGGCCTACACTGTGAGGACAAGTAGGCTGAGTGGAAGGAGGCCCTGCTGCTCCTGCACATGACCTCCTGGGGTCAAAGGGCAAGGCCTGTGATATGTTAACATATCAGTGCCATATCCTGGGTGTTTTATGGCTCCTCTGTGTGGAGATTTGTGTGTTTGCAAATGGGTTCCTACCTGTTGAATGAGGGAGTGCTCTCTCACAGCTAAAGAGATCTCAGTTTGGACTCAGTCATTTATGTGGGGAAAAAAATGGAAGGCACATGCTTGATTTTCTTTTGTTTAATATCCAGGAGTATTTTTGAATTGGACCAACAATCCATCTTTTGACCTAATTACCATTCATGCATTATTCCTGATTCAATTCCGTGCACGCTCCACTCACTCCTTGCTGGCACCACTGCGTTGATTAAAAGCCACAAATCATTAAATGTCCTTTTTTCAAGCACATTGTGCCCTTAAAAAAAACTTAATAAAATGTGCCATTTTGCCCCATTTATTGGTGTGTTCTTTGCAATGGAGTACATTTTCTACGACTAACAGAATAGGGGCAGTTGAGCGGCTAATCTGTTACCTGGAGCCCATGGCCCCCTCTGGCCTTGCCCCTAGATCCACCCCTGACTGTGATTATGATGTTTACATGAGTTGCACCATCACAATACGATGTCAAGCATGACTTAGATCTGCATGTCCATGCTGCAAAATGCTGACTAAGATTGAACGACTCCTCCATTAATAACAATATAATAATTTGCTTACTGATTATTCTGAGTATGAGCATATCCAGAGTGGATCCTTCATATTCAGAATTGTTTTATTTCAGCCTTGTGGACGTATATCAGTGGAGTTGGAAGAATAGTTCAATGGTGGCAGGTGTTGGTTTTGTAAAAAAGGTCATTTGGCTCAGAGGGCTGTTGTGGTTCGAAGTTGCAGGACTGCGGTTGGTGGTTTCCACAGTGACTCAGTGTTTGGGGCAGACACACAAATCAGCCCTGATGTGAATTGCCTGTCAGCTTGGTCCTTTTTGGATCGGAACCCTCGTTGTCGCCGTGTCCAACAAAAGGACTTAATGTGTGAACTCATCCATCAGTGTAGGGTTTGATGAAGGAGCAGAAGACGGCAGCGCTGTCTTATCTCTTTTTAAACCACCTCTTCTTTCGTTCTTTCCCACTCTCATCAGACACGGCCGCTGACCCGTCCATCACAAAAAAAAGCTAATTATGTTTCTTTTACGTCCAGTAATTCATCTCTCAACTGTCAGCTTTTATTTCCAGCACAGCCACCTGTTTTTTGTTGGACTGGTTCACATGTTTCCTTTCATGCGTCGCTGTGCCTGACCTTTGATTCCACAGCCCTCCACTCTCTGGTAGAGCAGTGCCTGGTACCTGCACTGCTGCTTTCATTTTTTTCCCAGGAGAGACAGAACTGATTCTGACACGGTATTACAATGATCAGCGCCGTCCTCCCCCGTAACGTAATAAACTTATAGTTCAGTCTCTCCTTGAACAGTCTGTAAAACTTTAATTGGAACCTGCTTCAGCCATTCTGCTAAAAGTGCTAATGCCCTTAATATGTTTGAATTTCAGCATGAGTGGCGGTTCAAGCTCAAACCAAAAAATAAAAAACACAACCAAAAAACGTAATAATTCAACTTTATCAAAACAAATAGAATCATGTCCAGTCCTGAAACATCATGGCAATGGCTGGACGAGCTTGACTTCTCTAGAAAATGTTAGTTTCATGGTCCCCAGAGGATAAATCTGACTGTCATTACAGTTAATTGAAGATAAATGCCTTGTATCTGCTCAGTCAAACTAAGTTTTCTAAACGTTGACAGAGAGAGACAAAGTGCAGCTCCCCGCCACCCTTCATTTAAAGTGTGTCCACAAGGTGTGCGTGCGTATGCGTGTCAACATGTGTCTGCATGAGTGTGTGGTATGCATCCCAGAGGAGCTATGTGCTGGGAGGATGGATTTCTCAGTATCAGTGATGTTTTTCCTCCTTTTGGCTCCCTGAGGAAATCTCTGTAAACACAGCCCACAGGGTCAGGGCCAGACAGCCCCACTCAGAAAAAGATAAGAAAAACTTCATGGTGGTAGCTGCTGTTCTTCTGGCACTCCTCGCGATTTTCTGTGCGAACATACCGGCGTGTGATCTTTTTAATTTCTGCCGAAGTTACAGTGGAGTTG
The DNA here is from genome assembly GCA_016785235.1 of Pseudorhombus dupliciocellatus. Classification (NCBI taxonomy): domain Eukaryota; kingdom Metazoa; phylum Chordata; class Actinopteri; order Pleuronectiformes; family Paralichthyidae; genus Pseudorhombus; species Pseudorhombus dupliciocellatus. Next base: position 648,781 of record JAFBJW010000542.1, read on the forward strand.
AGACAGTAACGCACTTTCCCAGTGGCCTAGTTTGGGGAATGCTCTCTTAGTTTTTCAGAGAGGAGAACCACCCTCTTATCACAGTATGTCAGGGTCCATGTATCTTTGCTCTCATCTCTTTGCCTTTTTATTGTCAGGCGCTATAAGTTGTTTTGGAGTTGAAATATTTACTTTACATCGACCATACTTCTGACCTAGATACCCTGTTTTGCCTTTCCACCTCAGGGAGCCAGCAGATGAAATGGTTCGGCTTTAAAAAAAAAAAAAGGAAAGACAAAGTGGGCTGTTTACATTTCCTCTGATTGGTGTTTTTCTCTCCCACACCCTTGAATGTTCTCACCAATTGAGAGAAAAGTGTAATGCTGATATTTGATGTTTTTAAGCTTGCAGTGGGTTAGCACATTGGCGTCGGCGTGGCATGGAGTATGCGTGTTTGCATATCTGTGTCATCTCGTCCTCTGGCTTCCTCCTGCAGTTCAGGGTCAATTTAAGATTTAATTTAACCTGCCAGCTCCCAAGTAAAATATCTAGAAAATGTGAGAGTGAGCCCATGTGAGAATACAGCAGCTGAGTGCGTTGATGATGTTTCAACCACACGACATGCAGACGAACAAACAACAAGAATGTTTATTGACCCATACTTCTTGTACAGTTTAGTCATTTTCTCTCTCCCGCTCTCCCTGCAGAGCTTCCAGAGAACTGGACTGACACACGGGAGACCATCTTAGAGGGCATGACCTTTAACCTTCGTCACCTTGGCATGACCCTGGTGGACCAGCCGAAGGGAGAGGAACTTTCAGCCGCTGCTGTGAAGAGGATTGTTGCCACGGTGAGAGCTGGAGCAACAATCACAATGACAGAAAGTCTGAAAAGGCAACAATAAAAATTAAGGTGATAAATTATGCCTCGACAACACAACATGATTGTAAAAGAATAACAAAACTGTGTCTTTAACAGGCTAAAGCCAGTGGGAAGAAGCCTGAGAAGGTTGCTCTAAAGGTTTCCCCTCAGGGAATAGTGCTGCACAACAGCCTGACCAATAAACTCCTGGAAAACGTCTCCATTTACAGGTACGGGCAGCCATTGGTGGCATATCAGCGGCTGTCAGTGAGATTCATGTGTAGGTGGTCCAGCATGTGGTTTCCTTATCCCATGGACCCTGTTTAAATGCTCTGAATGCTGTTTGTCTAACCCGTGACCTCTGACCTGCAGAATATCCTACTGCACGGTGGACAAGCTGCACGATAAAGTGTTTGCTTACATTGCTCAGAACACCCTCAACGGGACCCTGGAGTGCCACGCCTACCTCTGCTCCAAGAGGAAAGTGGTGAGTGGTCCGACTGGAGCGGCAGGGCTCTTATGTTTAATTCAAGACGAGGAGGAATAACCCGAGCCCAGAGAGTCTGAAATTCACCCAACATGAGCTCATTAGGAATTTCTCAGTCAGAGACGATATGTTTTGAGTGAAGTATCCAAACTATAAAAAAGACTTTTTGAAATTATATTTTGTGCGATTGACACTTCAATGGTTAAATCGACTTTGAAAATGAGTGAGTTTTAAATTCCTCACTGGCTTCTTGCATTTCCGACACTCTGCCTCACCTCTTCCCCTTCCTAAGAGGAAACCCTAGACCCGAGGCTCCTTGTGTCCTCTGTGTTGAACAACTGAAGGGCACGTTTCCTCTCATCTTACCTTCAACCACACGTATCCTGCTTTTCTCCCAGGATAACATGCTAAAACCCTTACTTCCTTTACACTCTCATTCTCATCAGGCTCCCTATGGTACATTACTCATAACCTTGCAGTCTATTCTTGAGGAATAATTGTCTCAATTCAGCTGGCTAAAGGTGGCACTACTAATGTCAACCACTTATTCTGTTATCATAAGCATTGCAGCTCAGCTTGTTTTAAATGAAGTTTCAAAAAGTCCAATGACAATACTAGCTGAAATAAATAATATAAAGATCCCTTACATTAAGTTGTGCCTCTCTCTCTCTCTCTCTCTCGCTCTCCAGGCTCAGGCTGTGGCTTTGACCGTGGCCCAGGCCTTCACAGTCGCCTTTGAACTCTGGCAAGAGGCCAAAGAAGGTAGACATCTCGCTCGCCACTCTTCAAGTCCTGGACATGACACACACACACACACACAGACGCCGACAGAACCCATCGTGACTTGCTTGTATATGTCTCTTTACGTCTCTCTCCCTAGAGAAAGGGAAAAGACGGAAGTCTGGTTCGGCTGGAGAAGCCAGCAGCAGTTCTCATTCGGAGAGATCGAACAGCCTGGGGAGTCTGAAGGGCACCGGTAAAATAATGTTTAACGCCACCAAATAAAAAATGCAACGTCTATATCGTTAATGTTCCTAAAATGACAGATACCATCTTGGATGTGTTTTTAAAACTTTCATGTCTAGCCTGTTAATGTTGTAGCGTCTGTTCAATGGTGAACACTCAGTACAGATTGATTACTTTTATGTGGTCAAACAGCCATCGATTGTCCTTCCTTTCACTCCACCACTAGATGTTGCCACAGACAACCTATTGAACTTTGAGGACAGTGTGAATGTTGTGGTTGAGACCAATGGGAATATGGAAGAGGATCAGCTGGACAATCACAGGCCCCCGGAGACAAATAACAACCCTGCCTGGGTACGATTCTCCTCTTCTGCTCCTGTCAATAATGTCTGAAAATGTCCCCTAAATGTTCCGATGTGTTATTTATGTTTTTTAACAGTATGTGTGTTCCGTATATCTTGTCTGTTACTGTCAATTTACCCAAGATTCCTCTCTTTCTTAGGAAAAAGAGGATGGTTTGGATGAAGCCTTCTCCAGGTGAGATCATGTTTGTCGTTTTATCATCAAGTGAAAGTGATTCTGACTGATTCCTCTCCTGCTTGATTGTTTTGATCATGGTCCCCCAAAATTCTGCCGTGTCAAAGCTTCCTTTGCCTCGTAGCTGCTGCGCGGCTCCGCACCGCCACCTACTGGTGATTTATGTGTACTGCACAACCTTGGGCTCTCCAAGGAAATAGAGGATAAGTGATCAGTGACGTGTTGTAGTTTGGTTGACCACTGAGCTTTAAACTGTCCTCAATCTACTGTGTGTTTGTGTCTCCAGCTGTGCTCTGGATAGCTATGGTTCATGTCCAGGTAAAGTTGAGCACCGCTGTCTCACTGTGTAGCGTAGTGAACTGAATCACTAACCTAAATCCATTCCATCCAACCATCTCCAAACCCAATGACACAGTTTGTAGGTCAGTAGTGTGCAGTAGCTCAGAGTGTTTTTGTTGACTCCTACGTGGGCGAAAAGGTTCAGAAAAGGAAACTGATTCAAGGCACAGAATTGTATTTCTACCCTTCTCATCATCACCAAATTGAATAACCCTGACAGCCTGTTTGTTTGTGTGTGTGTTCCTGTACTTACATCTTTGAGAGGACAGCTGTAAGCAAAGACATTTTGACCAGTCCTTACTTCTCCAATGGGCTTCTTGCTTTTAGGTTTAAGGCATTTATTTTGGAGGGTTAAGGTTAGGGGCTGGGGAATGTATCATGTCAATGAGTGTCCTCACTAAGATAGAAGTACAAACGTGTGCGTGGACCACAGACCACATGGGAATACTGGGACGTCAGCGTCCACAGACAGCTTTGATCTGCAGTGATTGTGTTTGTCAGTGGTAGAAAAGTGGAGCAGTGCGTCTTAACCGATCCTCAGATGCCGGGGCGCTGTTTGTCCCGTGGTTGTAATGAACGTCATCTCTTGAAGTAATCCCGTCCATCTCCACACAGACTTATTGTGTTTACATGAATTACCTCTGAGAGAAAACACGGCTGTTTGCAGAACAACAGACAACACAGACATGAGGTTCCAGTTATATAAACGGGCCACATTTAAATCAGTAGTTGACCTGAACCTTAGCGAACGGGGCTGCTGCTAATCAAGCAGTGTGACATTAGCCTGAAGTCAGCTGAAAAAGAAGACTGTTGTTCGTAACTGGGGGGAAAGACAGATCACACTGCGCTGCACTGCAAAATAAGACATCTTGGTGGACGTCATGAATTGCAAATCAAACAACAAATGAACATCGCCTACTGGTCACAAACATGCACCAGTGACAGTGGGGGACACTGAACTGATGATTGTGATGATTGTGGGCACTGAACTGTTCCCACATACACCTTATGATGAAAGCACATTAGGACTTTGTCCCCCCTCTGTGTCCTCAGCCATGTCTAGTACATTGTCTTCGGAGAGCTCCTTCTTGCTCCTCATCACCTCCTCCTCTGTCTCCTCAGACTGGCAGTGTCGCGTACTAACCCCCAGGTCCTGGACATTGGGGTGATGCCACACGACTGGCTCACAGAACCCGACTGGGACAGCACCAACGGAAACACTCCACGTGGTCTCAGCCCGTTCGGGGACGATATCTTTGGGTTCTGACGAGCACAAACAGAGGAGAGCAACAACGGGCGAGGGCAGGAGGGGAGAGGGGCGTCTTCACGTCTCTGTCCCTGCCCGTGGAAGATGACGATACAGTGAATCCAGAAGGGAATAAGTGAGATGACGTTGGGCCACTTCACCAGGTTGCTGCCTCCTTCTCGTGGACAATTCTGTACTTGTTTGTGCTCCCCCCTGCAGACCAAAGCAATAATCTCTTCTCTCAGAGTTAATCTCCTGTCTCTACACTGCAACCATTCCTCCGTTACCATACGTCAGCGTCGGTTCTCCGTTTTTGCTACGTAACACCTTCTGTGTCTGTAGTTTTGACATTATATTCTTTGTATTGTACATGTCTTTTAGCCATAAATTATAGTTTAATATTTTTTTGTATATAGATATATATAAAAGGATGAAGACAAGAGAATGATTCAATTGATGTACAGACCATCAACAGGCCTTAACAACAGCAGGACAATCAGCTACACTACATCTTTCAGTTGTTTATGCACAGTATCAGTGGATGTAACCTAAAGATTGTTATATTTCTATAATCTGAAAGTCATTGTCGTTCATATGAAATCAACCAGTGGCTCGTTCCAAATTGTTTACAGGTGTGACGTTCACTCTGCAGTGTAACTCTCTCTTGAATGAGCAGTGTTCAACATTTCAATGTACATTTTAACCAATCAACTTTGTATAGAATTAAAATATATTCATGAATAAAAAATTGGATTGATTTGAAATATTTGATGTCATTTATGAACGATGTCTGAGTCGCAGGATCGCCAGGCGGGAAAAGGAACGTGATACGACGGAGGTTCGGTCTCGAAGTTTCAATCACAAGGGCCATTTAACAGTCGTTAGACTTTGTCATTTACAAGGTAAAACTCTAGGACAGAGTATAAGGAGAAGAGGTGGTGATTTAATATGAAAAGTCAACGTTACAAGAATACATTCCTGAATAACAAAAAGTTGTACTTTTTACGTAGAAAGTTATATCACAAGAATAAAGTGGGAATTTAATGAGCATTTAGGTGATATTATGGAAATAAAATGTGAGAAAGAATTGAATATTATGAGAATGAATAAAGTTTTTAAGGAGAGGAGAGTGTTCATGAGCGTTCCACAATCTCTTTGTTCCTTCACAAACTCCAACTTTTAACATCACAACCCAAAACACTACCAAACATTTCCAAGTAATTTCCCACAATCCCACAGAGATGGTGAAGTGCTGCTATGCTCAAATGGTAATTCTCCGGGGGATGGAGTGACTGTTCTTGAGGTGGTAACTTTGTTTTGTAGGGATGTATTCCAAACAAATGGAGCCATCCTCTGGCATTTGTTAGGACAGACGAGCTGTTTCATGGAGCCCTGCAGGACACCACCTGCAGTGTGATGCATGTGTGTGTGGCTCCCTGCATCCTTCTCCCAGCAGGACTCTCCACGGTCCACCGCCTTCAGCCACAACTGGCAGGTGACCGCGTGCGTTCTCACTTCCTTCCACCTGCACTGAGCTCCTCGGCTCCAGCGCGTGACAGATGTTTGTGACAACTGGTAAATTTTGGTTCCCTCAGGGTGCCTGAGGGGGGGCAGAGGTGAAGTTGGCTTGTCCCACCAGCAGGTGGCAGCCCTGCACTAACAGTGAGTTGGGGGCCCAGGCTGCTGCTGAGGCCACTGTCCTCCCTGCATCTGATGCTGGTCACATCACTAGATCCCAGCCCCGCACCCGAGCGGACATTTGTACTCCCTGTAGTCAGGCGATGATGTTACAACATGTCTGATGGGCTGTCCTCCCCTTGCTCTGTCCTGGCCGGTCAGGACAGGGTCAGGGTAGGTGTGCGAGGGCCACTTTTCTGGCTCTGAAGGATGCTTTGACTCAGACTGATCTGTACAACTCCCAGAGAGGGACATGATGGCAGGGGAGGGGACACTCCAGACCTCAGCGTCATCGAGCTGCACGCTGCACACGTTCCTCACCACGTTCTGTATTCAACCCGTGCGTGTGTGAACAGAAATCTGCAGGGCTGAAAGTCACACGCACACACCTCTCTCTCTTAACAGGCTCTGGCTCAGTGAAGCGTGTTTTTTTTACAATTCGTCCCGACAAGCTTACTTAACCACCTGCATTATTTAACAGTCTTTTCCTCAAAGGGAGCTCTGACGCTCTCTCTGTAAGTTTGATGAAAGCATCCCCGCCGAGACACAGCCGGGCGAGCGTCTCCTCTCAGGCGGAGGACAGATCCTGCGAAGGCCCTACGCTCAACTAAAGTGGCAGCGGGAGCTCAAAGTGAGTCACGTGCGCCAAGGTCAAGTGACGCCGTGAGATTTGGGCACAGCAAACTCATGCGCGTGACGTTACGAATGAGCTGCTTTTCCCTTTTTTTTGTTGGGGGGGAGGGCGGTGTGTTTTTATTGATGCGTGATGAAGGTGAATATTAAATTTCTCACTCCAGTGAAAACCTGTGAAAAGGAAGCACTTAGATATCTTTAATTCAGACACTTCCTGCACCTCTCTGTTCATCAGGCCCGTCTAAAAGTCTGAGGCGTGAACCTTGACTACATTATATACACTCAGCAAAGAGGGGAAATAGGTTCCAGCTCTGCTTCTCCTCATGTGGTTGAGCCTGAAGCTGATTCCTGAAGCCAGCGTGTGAAGGAACCGTTTGACAGTTTGACACACAAGCAGTGTTGTGTTAATGCTCACAGTTCAACTCACACACACTAAAATAAACTAGTTCTTGTTCATTTATTCTATTTACAAGGAACAGAACAAGCTGCTCTGATGCTCTGATGTGTTTTCAGCCCTCTCACACTGCTGGTGTGTAGTTTAACACAGGAACTGGACCCAAACACAAAACTCAGACACAGAGAGAGGGTGAATATTTGAAACGCATGTGAGAGCAGAGAGGGGGGGGTGAATCCAACCGAGATGGGACGAGATAAAGCCAGACTGACACATGAAGCCGCTAATACAGACAGGGCGACAATCAGGCAGGATAAAGGACAGCACACACACACACAGCAGTCTCAACAGTCATCAAGAAGTGAGCTGACACACCTGGGGCTTAAATATGGCAGCGGCAGCAGCAGCAGGTGAGGTTGGTTTGCATGATGATAGGCAACAGGTGTGATGGAGCAAGGAGGCGGAGCAGACCTGCATTCAGTGCTCTTAAGCATAGATTTTAATAAAATAACAACCAGGCATATTGAGGGAACTGACATAAATGATCGTATCCAATATAATGCTGATTAAGGGGACTGCAGTCCACTACCATTCAAATGATTGAATCACAGACACAAATGACTTTTGAAAGCACATGTTTATGTCATGCAGCAGGAAAATGGAATCCAGCTCTCTCTGTATATTCATTATGCAGAAAGTGGTTTACAAAATAAAAAGTGCTGCACTAAACATACTCTGTGGAAACTTTATTCAACCTGCATCAACCGAATTATGCAGTAAAACTCAAACTAGATTAGAGGCTGGTCCAGGTTCCATGACTGGCTTCATTACAGTCACCTCTCATAAGACGCTCTTCCTCTGATGTTTGTTGGCAGTTGGCTCACAGCTTTTCAGTGTGTGTGTGTGTGTTTGCTCTTTTCAAAGAGAAGCAGCTCGTTGCCCCTTATGCTGTTAGGCAAGTCATCTCAGGCTCCAATTTATTGACTATATCTATCTAACTAATAACTATAACTAAATACCGCAAACAATAATAAATACATAATAATTGTATAAAACCTAATTTACGAGGTGTTCCAAAAAAAGTGCATAATGAGCAAATTACAGAAAAGCCAGATTACACATACAGCCCATAGGCAGGAGGTGACATGGACTGAAGCGTGTGGCTTTTACTCGACGGCAAACTCTCGTGGGTAAACAGACTTTGCAGGGGGTCAAAGAGGATATGCAGTGGTTATGTCACACACACACACACACACACACACCTCCTGTTATTGTACAGCTGAGACAAGCACTGCAGCAGAACTGGCTCAGCATCGAGTAAACATTTAAGCGGACTAATCCATAGCTTTAGCTTCACGCAAGATGAATCTCCAGCAGCTGCGATCGATGCCATTCTTAATTCACATATCTAATAAATTTCAAACTTAATGTGACCTGCCAGCCGTAATGTATTGGAGCAGTTGGGTGGAGAAATGGCGACATTAATTTTGCATTGTTCCTGTGTCTGGGTATTCAGATAGCAGCCTTGAGTGCAGGGGGGACAGAGACACGCTTGCAAGGGGAGGCGAGCTCAGCTTAAAATCCTGTCGATCCGTGTCTTCATGTCCTTGGTGGCCACATGACATGTGACACACACCAACCTTCCTTCCTGCCATCCAGTGCGAGAGCAGAAGGACAGAGCAGAACCAAGAACACAAGTTTCTGCCTCATTAGGCTCCAGCAGCCTCCTCTGGCAGTCCACCGAGTCATTATCTTCAACCACTGTTTCATTACAAAGCAAATATTTATTTTTTTTATCAGACAGCTTGTGTGTGTGTGTGTAAGTCAGGCCAAGAATGTGAACACCTGCAGTTGTGCACTGTCTGGGTCTAATCTATATTTCCAGTTCCACAGAATGCCCAGAATGTGTGTGTGTGTGTGTGTGTGTGTGTTTGAAGGCCTGAGCCACATCTATCATAATCTAACCACGTCATGCCCCGTATGCTTGAGGCCAACTCTGGCCACCCACGCCCTCCGTTAGCCTTCAGAGACACAACTCCCACGTTTACCAAACTCTCATTTGATTTAATGGTATCGTTCCTTGTAGTTCCTAACTGGCATCATGTGTGTATTCTAGTGTGTAGGCCGTTGCGTGAGTGGACAGTAAATGCCAAGAAAGGTGAATGGTGCTTTGAAAATACTTTATTTTTTTCCTGTGGTAATACATAATTAGACATTTATATTTTCATAGAAATAATATATACGTGTGTGTTTGTGTGTGTGTGTGTGTGTGTGTGTGCTTGTCTTTATAGTTGTGAGGGGACTACTGTAACATTGTGCGGATCTTAATTAGTCCTGACAAATTAATAGTTTTTTGGGTCAGCGCTCAGATTAGATTCAATTTAAATTTAGATCATCATGTCAGTGAGTGTCCTCACAACCATAGAAAGACATGAGTGTGTGTGTGTGCGTGTGTGTGTGTGTGTGTGCATGTACCATGGATGTGAACGATAGCAGAGTCATGCTAGCCCTCATGAACAGGTTTTATCCCATTAACATCAAAATGGACAACACAGACATGATTGTACATAAAACACTGACTCCATTATTCTGCTGTAAATCCATGCTTCTTGGTTATTTGCTGAGACAAACAGTACAAACATACGCCATAAGTATAAAAGGTCCCTTACTTTACTATGTGTGGGGCCTTATGGGGTAAGTAGTTCAAGGTTTTCAGAAGTTACTCATCCAGCCGTCTACAGTAGTACAGGCAACCTAGTGTGAACAAAGTGCGATGACAACATGGTAACGTCCCGCTGGCACATGGAGATCGGGTGAGCAGGGGCTGGGATTAAGGCTGAGGTTACTGAGAAACTCAAGGGGCTGTTGTGGAACAAACAGCACAACTGGAATAATTCTTATATTTAGATGAAGTAAATCTGAAACGTTTCTCTGTTGAGGGCTGAACATTCATTGGTGTAGACATGGCCGAGCACCTGGTTGTTTCCTGCAGCAAGAAGCGGCATTATTTGGCCACTGCCAAATTTTAGCTCTAGTTCTTACTTCACAAACAATTTGTTCAGTCAATACCCATCCATCCATTATAAATCCTAAACCTAACACTTTGAGGGCAGTGGGGAGAGCCGGATACAATCCCAGCTGATTGGCAAGAGCGTGATTCACTTTGAACAGGTCTCCAGCGTATCACGAAAAATAACCATTCGGTTAGAGGGTCTCAAATGAACCCAACCACAATCTGCATGTCTGGACTGAGGGAGGCCGCCCTGACACATAAATTCCAAAGAAGGAGATTGGATCCAGCAACCTTCCCGCTGTGAGGCGACAGTGCAAACCACAGGTATCTCACTTTAAATGTGCTCCAATGATGTTCCCAAATCAAGAGACTGCCACCCAACAGAGAATCCTATTAACATTAAAGTATCTCATCATCCTGGAATGAGCTCGGAGATCCACCGGGTGCAATGATCTTCTGACTCATCCTCCCTCTCTCCCTGTTTGTCCGTCTTTAGGATTCTCTGTCTGTCTCCGTCTCACTATTCTCACATGCCTCATTGAATGTTCACCATGAGCAGCTGTTGAGTTGCCTCCTGCAGCCTCACATAGACAGAGACAGAGCTGTCGGGGCCATACCGGCCTTCTGCTGCTTCCCTCAGTGTGACAGTTTGGTCCCCAGCCAGCCAGAGAATGGGCTTGGAGCGTGAGCGAGCGCTTTAAGTGAATGTGTATGTGCACTTGCATTAGACCAGTGGAAAGGAATTACCGCTCGAGGTTCAGCGCTATTATAGTTTTAAAGCACATTTTTCCTTTAATCACCCACTTTATCAGATTTACCGTCCGATGATTTTCATCCCTGTGCAACCGGCTCATTGAGAAATTTAGAACTGGACATTTCGTGTTCAATCAGAAGTAGCATCATAAAGCTCAAACAACAACAAGATTGCTCTTTTAGTCGCTCTCTCTTTGTTTGTGCCGGTGGGAAGCACTAATGTCAAATGGTTTATATCTAAGACAATCTCCAGTTAAAAGCCAACCCCAACACTGGAGTCCCTTTGCCCTATAATTACGACAATTACCCACAATGTTACTGTCCTACAACATAAATCTGTTGCTAGTTGGCCTCCATTCTTCTTTTTTTGTATGTTTCAGTATGTTTCAAATACGGAAGAGAAACAGATTTTACGATGCGTACTAATCCATTTTGATTCACAATCATAGCTCATCGCTCATTTGTTAAATCTAATTAAGAGGACAGAGCATTAGCCTAATAGGATCCAGGACAAGACTATACATGCTCTTCATAAAACACCTGTTGAGCTGAACATGCTAACATCTGCAGCTTATATTAGAGCATAGTCACAACACTTTTGCTACCTGCCATTTTGTAATAGGTAAAAGAAAAACAATGAAGCCGTCCACTGACCTTTAAATACTGAGTATTGCTGTTAATACACTTTGATGCCGTATGTGCTTGTCAATAGCGTAAAAAGTGACTTTCCCCCCACTTCCTTTCCTTTGAGTTCTCCTTTATTGATTCTTTCATTCCCTCCCTCCCTCCTTCTATTTTGCTCCCACTTGTTTACCAGGTCCATCCTGGCCGGCCCAAGACAAAAAAGTGATAAATGAGCAGAGGTGCGAGCGATATGGGCAGTGGTCTATGGTCGGAGACGAATGAACGAGAGAGGAGAGCCGATGCAGAAAGGGATAGCGAGCGAGAGAGGCTATAATGAGAAACAGGGGAGAGGGAAGAGAGGAGAAAATGAGACTGGTGAAGGGGGAAACGAGGAAGGGTGCCATGATATATGAGAAAGACGGCATTGCGACAGTGGGATAGGAAGTGAAGGAAAAGTCATAAATGGGAGAATGAAGGCGGGTGAAGGTGGCTGGAGATAGAGAAAAGAAAGAGGGAGGCTGATAAGGAGTGGGTGGAGAATGGATGGCAGGGTGAGGGATCGCTGTTCCTGCAGAACTGATGATTGAAATGAGGAAGGGCTGTCTCTCTCAGCACTGGGTGGCATTTAAATACGCCAGGCAGCATCTCAATCCAGAAAGAGTGTGGACTGATTAGCAGCCATCTCAACCTGCGAGGTATTCAGACATTCGCTAATTATCTCTAATATGGCTGCTGCTCTGCTGAGTTCAGCTCTGCAGTGTTTTTCTGTCTGACTTCCTCGTGAACCCGCCTGCTATGTCGAGGCTGGCGCCCCATATCTCTGTAATAATGTGGCCAACACATCATAATTGAACAGGAAGCCCGGGAGATGATAATGAAGCTTTAACTGGACTACAGTGATAAAGTCCTTTACTCCCTCACATAAAAACCTTGATGAAGTGGTAACTGAGGGTCCTCTGCGAGGAGGCCGTGAATATCTGCGCTATGATTTCTTCTTTAATGGTCGGATGTGCGAGTGGACTCAGGATCTATGGCTGGAAATGATAACAATTCTATCCCCCCATTAGTTTGTCATTTAAAGAGCTGCTGTAATGGAATATTTTTCTTTCTGTCAACAAATGCAAAGATCTAATTCAACAATCTGTCTCCTTCAACGTCCTAACCCGGTCTGTGGCACTCATCCCAAGCCCATTTGTTCCTTTGGCAAAGTTAGGTATTGAATTTTTTAAAAGAATGAAACTGGAAACTAACTTTCTATTTCACATTAAGTGAGGGTAGGTAGAGTGATTACAGGATGATGGAGGAACCACTGAGAAGAAGGTTATTACACCATCAGACTGCCAGACCACATTCACTCATTCATCTTCAACCGCTTGTCCATTACTGGGTTGCGGCGGGCTGGAGCCAATCCCAGCTGTCGTTGGGCGAGAGGCGGGGTAAATCTTGGACAAGTCGCCAGCTCATCGCAGGGCTGACATATAGAGACAGGCGGACAGTTTGGACTGTGGGAGGAAACCCACGCAGACACGGAGAGACAGGAAGGCCCTGTCCGGGAATCGAACCCAGGACCTTCTTATTGTGAGGCAGCAGTGCTAACCTTTGCCATTTTTTCCGTTCACTTCCTATTGTATATTCTGACTTTTTCCTGTTCCTACTCCACTGGACCTTCCTGTAAACAACTGATATTGAAACATGTTCATGTTAAATATCCTGGTATATAGCAATGGCTGTTTGCTCACACCCCGAGATGGTGAGCATAGGCTAAAGACTGTGGGATATGAGTCGAACTGGTTTAGGTTTCAAAACAGGGCCCAGCCACACAGCCAAATGGGACAGCTGTGTGCCTCCACAGCCTGGCATCCCCGCTGGTCTCCAGCCAAACCAGAGTGGAAACCCGGCCAAACTGAGCTCCGTATGTTCTGTTCATTAAGAAACGATGCTCCTCATATCTCCATCCTCATTCCCTGCGCGTCCCGCTGCAGGCCACAGACAACATATGGTGCTGAATATGCAGCGCTCAACAATAACCCTCAATGTGAACCTGGATCATTATCCAGTCACGACTGCCAAAGTTTAAACATGTGGTAAAGTTTTGATTTGGGGTAAGACGCCACTTTGATGGTTTTGCCAAATCCTTGAACTTCGCCTTGATCGTGTCTGTACCCAGACACCGACGCTCGACTGGAATAAACAAACTACGGGAGGCGATGAACGTTAGACGAATGTGTCGTATCTCCACACTGACTTAAGTGCTTTAAGGTTCCAGCCCAGACCAAAATAATAAACACATCATTGAACTGATGACAGAGAGTAAGACACAGTGCACAGTGTCAAAATGATACTATATTCAACACTGAAGGATTGTGAGCACTGAAACAATCACAGTGGGAGGAGCACCAAATGGTAATGTGCTTATTAGAGAAACACAGACACAGGAAGACGAGGAGATAGATGAGCTGCTACACCGAGGGCTGTGGTCAAGACAAAAGATAGGAGGATCTGACAGGTGGGCAGATAGAAAAAGGGAAAGTCCTTAGTTGAAAACAGAGTTTCGCTTGTTGTGTTGTGTGCTGACTGATACCTGGGCCCAGAGGACCAGCTGTTCCTGTGAGGCAGAGCGCTTCTCTAACGTCTCTGACCTTCAGTTGAAAATACAAACGACAGGCGTTCATGTTTGATGATCCACTCCTGGGATTTGATGCCACTGATGAAGAGAAACCAGAATGCGCGAATCAAGCAGGTCTCGTCAAGAGGAAACTGAAGTCCCCACTGGTGCCTCGACTGAAAGCCATTCTATGTATTGTTAATTCGGCTGCCCACAAAAAGTCGGCTCTAGTCCAGTTTTGGTCACAACAAAAGCGAAAGTGGTTGCGTCCTCTTCTGTTTCCTGTTGGACTGTTTGCAGCCTGTGAAGTTCACATTTGTGTCTTTTGTATTTCAAGAGTTCTTCACTGTGTGAACCTTCTGTGAGGGTTAATCTTTACTTCAGGAGGGTGGTGTCTGAGAATGGCTTTCTGTTGGTCTCAGGGTCTGGAAAAAAACAACGGTACTGAACATACGGGGAGACAAAGGACAACAAGAGCTCGGGACAAGACTGGAGAGGAAAGTGAATATCTAATGTTGGTGACTGAGACTTTTCGCGCAGCGGCATTAATGGAAAACACAAATGCAAAAGCAACTACAAGATTGCAGAAGCAACACAGGGGAAACACAATCACAACAGAAGTTAGCATCACCAGTTGACAATGAATCAAGGTGACAAGACTGGAAGGGCCCCTTTCGTGGTCAACATTGACCTTCATTGTTGCTTTTGTAGCTGTAACTTTTCAATTCATGTTGTGCTGTTTGCATTCGTGTTTTCCATTAATGGACTGATGTGAAAGGCACTGCACTTTCCTCCCACGTTTACTGTAACGAAAAATCTACCTTTTCCATTTAATGCTGAAATGTATCCACCAAGTTTTGAAGGAGCAGGTACACTGGTTGGATTGAGCTCAAACTAACTAATATAAAAGTATTGAAAACACATAATTACTCAATTTAACTCTTAAACTTTTCCTCTTGCTCCCTTATCGCTTATCACTCCAGCTTAAGTGAAAATGGAAGCTTAGAAACGTGTGGATGTGCCAGTGCCAAACAAGACACTCTCAAAATAACCTGCAACCCTCAAATAAATATGAGTATTCCCACAGGCATCAAATGTGACATTAGGTTGTTAGTAGGTAAGGCTGGTTCGCTGGGACACTGTGGGTCCACTGCTTAAACCCTCTGCTCTGGAATTTGGGGTTGAAGTCACCAGGCCCCTGTGCAACACAGAGTGTTGAGAACTCCACAGCTTGAGAGACCTTAAGTGCCTAGTTACAGCTGCTTTGACTCGACTGTGAAATCGCAGTTCAGGGAGTTCCGGCCTGCGTCTTCTTGATTCTTGGCCTCCCTCCCACCCTGCACCGACCCCTGCTTCACTGCCTTTCATCAACCTGAAGGTCTTCCCTGGACACCAACTCACCTTTCCCCAATTCCCTAATGAGGTTTTAAATGTCCGCCCATTTCCACTCATTCCCTGCCATGCTATTTGTTGGGGTTTTTTGTCTTTTTCTTTCTTTTTCCCTTTAAGCCTGGTTAATCTGCCTGCCTGTTACCAACAACTGCTCATGCCCTAACTCCACCTGCTGTCTGCCAACACCTACCCAGGCTTTATCTGTTCCAAACCTTACCTTCTCTTCAAGCTGAGCCATGACAGCAAATGGATCAATTGGAAAAAGTCGTTTAAAAAAACGGCATCCATGACGTCAGACAGATTCCCACCCTATTACAAAACACCCATCTCGGGAAACCTTTTGTGTCCCTCACCTGTCCTGAGGTACAACGAGTTGGTTATTGCAGAAGGCGACGAAGAGCTGGTCTCAGACGTTGCTGCGCAGTAGCCCCCCTTGTGGGTGCTCAGGAGTACTGCACTCCGAGGAGTTCTTGGCTTTGTCTTTGTTGTTGTTGGGCTCATTGTCTTTAATGATGTCATACTGACGACAAAACAGGGCGATCACACCTGAGAGGAAAGGACATCAGGAATTGTTAGAACAGAATAGATATGTCTTCAAACAGAGGCTTTGACTGCTCAGTCAAACGCTACATCACAAATGAATAACTAGAATTAACAGTTATCTCAATTCCACATAGAGCTGTCGATGGTATCCACTAGTTAATTTGTTGTCTCCGACCAGGGAACAGCCGCCTAATGTGTCACTCACGCAGACACGGGGAGAGCTGAGGGAGCGGGACGCGAACACAGTGGAATGTGCAGATGTAGATATTACTTGATGTTTTGATAGCCACGTGATGTGCGCCCTTTGTCGGGAAGATTAAAACTAAGGCAGAGAGGGGAGACAGATGCAGAGAGAGATACGGAACAAGCACAAAAAAAAGAAAGAAAGAGAATAATTCATGACGGTGGTGGAGTGCGCGGACGGCTGAATCTGCCCGGATCAGGCTTCAGTCTGGGCTGTTCTGCTTCTATCAGCTCCTGCTCATTTCATCACCCCGATACCAAAGGACAACATGGGATATCTCACTGTGATGTCCCCCAGCATGCCCCACAGGCCCAATTAAAAGCTGAAAAACACAATTCATGTCCTTCACTTTCATTTTTTTCCACACAATACAGCTCTCCCGTTTTTTTTTTTGAGTTTGGATTTCTCATATTTTCAGTCTTTCCCCTCACCTGTTTGTGATAAAATGTGATTACCAACAGATATCCCTGTCCTCATCTGTCATTTTTAGCATAAATGAGCCTCTATGAATCTTTAGATGAATTCCAGCGATGCCAGTATGAAGCTACACAGATAATGATGATGTCAGTCACTCCATCACTTTGGTCCATATCTGTGTCCCCCCCCCCAAGGATTATCTCTAATAATTTAGGAGGTCCCAGAACCTTTCAAATAGTCACATCATCATTCCCAAAGTTTTATTTGCCCACTACCGCAAAAAGTAATACTCCCATAAGCCTCAGCTGTGCTCTCAGTGGCGCTGCTAAGCTAAACATTAGCATGCCGACGCACCACAATGAGATTCTGACCATGTTGCCTACAGTTCACATCAGCACCACCACTGAGGCTGGTGGATGAGAACTGTGCTTCACATGTTACAGGGATGTCAACATGCACGTGTGTATCTACAGGATTGCAGATGACGGGAGTTTAGCAGCCAGAACGACACTGTAACTGGATTGGTAATGTGTCACACTATCATTTATCGACATACTTGTGCAACGAAGCACCGCTAGTTTGATGTTTACTGCACGAATAACAAATTTGTTGCGCATACTACAGTACACTATGCATGATTTATGATGCTGTTAATTTGATGTATTTTATGTTCAGCTATGTGTGCGCTCGATGTTGTGCCGGGCAGCAACAGCAAGAAAAGAAGAAGAACTGTCTGCCTGAGGGAATGAAAACTATTTGCTGATCAATTTAAAGGAGACAGATGCCTTCGCCATTTCTTCCCTTTAGTCTGTGACATATTTTTTTATGTGCGTAAAAGATCACACTGCTACTGAAGCCCCTAAGACGCTGGTCATCATGATGTCATGTGGTCACAATTGCATATGGATTCTTTCAAATGGCCTAAAAACAACAAGCAGGGAGTCCAGCATTTCCTTCTCATGATGGAGGTGATCAACCAATCACAGCAGAGCTTGTGCTCCAGCCGACCAATCAATGCAGATTGGACTGCAGCGTTTAAAAGATTCTACCTGAAATTGTGTTTTTTATAACTAAAACACATCTCAAACAGATAAACAACTCACTTTCATGTTTTTCCTTTCTTTCGTAAAACACTCTTCTGTCATTATGATACGTTTTTGCCTCTTAAAACAAATATATTTTCATCGCTTGCTTGTTGTTGATGGCTGTGCCGAATGAAACACCTCAGCTTGATGTGTTGTGATCACCCTAAAATGCATGCTGGCTTTACATCAATTCAAAGTCATCACAGGGAGATGTGTGAGTGTGTGTCTCGATAGGACTTCAGCCACAGAGCTCATTTGCTGCACAGACAGTGGATTTCTATAGGATCTGAAGTGATAAATGTGTGATGCTGAAGAGGAGAGGAGCATTACCTGCCCACATGATGAGCACCACTACAATGATGATGAGCTCTCCGGCCCTCAGTTGGGCGGCGTGACCAAACTCCTCCATCGTCACCTCATCTGGGGTTAAAAAGCGCACACACACACACACACACACAGGGAGTTAGCAAAGCACCACGGAGGACACTGCGATTCATTGTACCAGAGAGCAAATGTGAAATTGTCATTTCACTGAAAGTCTGCAGGGAAAGATAAAAGAATCAAACGAGGTGACGGGAGAGCAGAGGTGCTGCCTGGTCTAAATTCTGCACTGTGGTCAGTGTAATTAAAGCTAAGTGAGAGCAGAGGTCCGTGGAGACAGAAGGAGCCGGATCCTTAGCCGCTTGTCACTCACTGTGTTTCTCCTGCAGCTCCCGCACAACAACACAACGTTCACCGGGTCAAAGGTTTCAACGCGACAATCTCATGCTCTCTGTCGCCAAGAGCCGCTCTCATGGTAACCTCCTTTTCCCATGCCTCCCTCTTCTTTATCATCAAAAAAGGTTGAACTAACTGAATGAAGACACTCTGCCTCTGATGTCGCTGCATTGGGGTTTGTGGGAGAGGGAAACGAGGTCCAAAGTGCAGAACTGAGATATAACAAACAGAGTTTGTTTTTTAAAATAATAAAGCCACAGGGCTTAACAAAAATACAAAAGTACAAAACAAAGGCTCTTAAAGAAAAACACCAGGAGGGCAAACAAAACACCGGGCATCAACAAGTGCGACAGTAAACAACAAACTGACCGGGAACAAAGGAAGCACAGAGACTAAATACAAAGCAGGCAAACGACCAACGAGACGCAGGTGGGCAGCAAGGAACAGGAAGTCAATGGATAAAAACACACTAGAGTGCAGAAGCTACAAAATAAAACGCGACAACTTAACAGGGACAGGAAGTCAAGGGACACGAGGGAGCAGAGTACAAATTAATACATGGTCATGGCCTAAAATAATAATACAGAAAATGTTCAAGATTGTCGATGTGTCTCACAGGGTGCTAGATTTAACCGCTGATTGAGGAAGGCTACGACTCTACAAATCTCTACAACTTTAAAGAAGTCTCTGTGTTAAAGAGGCTTAATTAATTATTTTATTTTGAAGTTTCATCAGTGTCACAGGAAGGGGTTCCCCATGTCTCTGCAGTGTCTGGGTGAGTCAGGGGCGATGCTGCTCGCTCCTGTTGCCATAGTTATCTCTCTGTGGCAGAGATGAGGGTTACGGTGTAATAATTCGGGAATGGCAGATTCCATGTTTCTGCAGTGAGGACACTAGGAACTACAACAGTACAACCTCCGCCTCCACCACGACCACAATGCTCATCTAGATCTGTGGGTTTTTTTTGTTTTTGCTAGCACTAACACATAAAGACTCATCTGCCACCTTTATGGGATTGTTATTTATGAGTGTGTGGAATTAGATTTTTGTGAACAATTTTCCATCCCAGCTCCTCCGTGAGGGAACGCTCTCGCTTCTTGATGGTAGTTCGATGTCCTCGTAGCCTGTCCGCCCCCTTCTGAGCTTTACTTTAAAAGCTAGATAATACCACCTGACATAAAGCATTACTGCGCATTACTAGCCACCGAGGATGTTCCTACGTTATGGAAACTTCAGACCATTCAGGGCTTTTGAAGTTTCTGCTGTTTTTTTCCGTGTGTGAGCTAAAGACAGATGGGGGAATACAGGCGGATAGGAAGAGAGATAAGACCAGTGGACAGGGAGACAAACACAGGGAACTTGTGTGTGGTGACGCATCGCACCTGCAGAGACTGTGTGGTGTCAGGCTGGTTAATATCCGCTTAGAGGGGAAGGGAATCAGTAATGGCTGAGAGATTTAATCAGGTCGCCTAATGAATGCTTCCACAAACACACACACAGACACAAACAATTTGCACACGGGGAACTTCCATCAAATGCAAAGCGAGTCCGCCCCTCAACATCACAACAAATTGTCCCATTAACATCTAAGTCACATGACCTCACATCCACAGCAAAGCGTAAAAAGCAATGTTTCTAACACTAAAAATCACAACTTTATTTGGAGGAAGTGCCTCAGTCAACAGGTCTGACAGGCTCATATGTTAAAAGACAATTCAAAGATTAAAGTCTCTGGATTGTTTTGTTCACGTGTGCACTGCAAGGCCTGATTTTATGAGGCCCTCGGCTGAAGGAGATGCACGTGTGACCCCAAATGTTTGAATCAGTGGATCCAGACATTAAATGGACTGGTGCACAGTGTGTGTGACGTGTGAATAGAGCAGGTCATTGTCTGGAGAATTCACAGCGTGTTGATGACAGAGCCATCCTCTCTCCTGCGGTGCCTTTGAACGGTGCTGATCTCCAGAGACTATCCTCGCCTCGTCTGCCCACTCAGTGAGAACACACTCCACTTTTGCACAGCATGTGTGCAAGGTCGACTCCGGACTAAAATCCCGGGCTGATTCTCCCATCTTCACAAACTTTCTCTTAAGACTGTCAACTTCTTGAACTCTTTACACTTTCTCCGGAGAGGCTGGACGAGAGATCACAAATGTCGGACATTCGGACTGAACTGTTCTTAGCTAGTAAAATGTCCCAGAAATGTCCATATGAAAACCAAACTAGAATGTGAAAGCTTCACATCTTAAGTCTCCCTGTGAAGATGCATGATGCCAGGCCGCCCTGCCCTCACAGGGACAACTGGCTCCTACATGAGGGGGCCACACCTCATGTCCCCTCTTCCCTCTCTTATCAAGTCGCTGCTGATGAGCAGTTAGCATTTCCTTTGTCCCTCTGAAGCTGCTGTTGCTGCTGTAACTGGGTCGGACGTGATAAAATTGGAAGTCCTGCGAGCAGCTCTAGATTACATCAACCTCTGCATTTGAGATATAGAACACTGCACTACAGGGGAGGATAGTTGGGGGGGGGGGGGGGCAAAAATTGGCGTTTCTGTATTCCTGTACCAACCAAACATTTACAGAACTTTACTCCTCGGCTGTGTACTGTTTCTGCCATTAAACTTTCTTTCACTTTCATAGCGGTTGTGTTTTGTGGCTCAAACATTCATGGCTTTGTCAGTTTCGCATTGGTGTCTCTCCCACTCACCTGGACTCTTGGACGCCATCTTCTCCGACTCCTTGGGCGTTCTGAAGAGCACGGGCTGGCTGGGGGGGCTGCTGCCTCCCATGCTGATGCTCTGAACGTGAACGATGTACTCGGTGTCCTCGTCCAGATCCCACAGTGTGCAGGAGCGCGTGGTCGTGTTCACCTCCTGGATGAACCTCAGCATGCGCACGTCCTTCTTCTGCAGGGGAGCAGAGAAGCAGAGAAATGAGGGCCAGGAGGTTCAGTGTAATGTGATACTCTATTGATCCCTGCAGGGGAACTTCTTTTTTTTTTTATTTTGGCACCACTTCTGCTGAGAACTCACAGGTCAGGGTTAAACGATGCATCTGGTCACTGTCTGATATTTTTAAACCGTAGATGATAGGGTTTGGTTTTCCAACATGGAAAGAACAAGCTCGAGGGGTAACAACAAAAGAGACATCGACTCGTTCGCAGAAAAACTGCAGGATAATCAAAGATTTCTGCAGCTACAGTCAAGCTGCTCATCAGCCCTCTGCTTTGGGCTGATGGTGCACACGTCTATCGTGGTCAGCGGATGAGGAAAGTTGAAACGAAGCCTCCAGGGTTTTTTCTTGTAATGTAATTAAGGTTAAAGAAGCATAATGCTTCTCTGGTCGCGTACACTCTACTGGAAATGTACATTATTATCCAGCTAGGGCTTGCTTGCTCGGGTCAATCTGCTAGAGCAAGAGCAAGTCTCCTCGGGGACATTATTATTTACCAGCTAATTAAAGAAGGAAATGTCTTAACCCACTAAAACTGCATGTGGATTTAAAAAAAAAACTATGTTTGAAATGCATCAGAAAGTTCCAATTAGTTGACCGCAGAATGCAACTTGAATACACTTGTTTACATTTTGGCAAACTGGCACCAATATAAGTCAGGTTAGCTATGAAACACTCCCACTGGATGTAGAGACGGCGTTCACTGGAAAACTGGGATTCCATGATTCTCTTTCAAGTTCTGGATTTATAAGGAGCGTATATTTTTAGGATTTCCGCCAGGATTTATGGAGGATTATTTGCAATGGGTGTAAAAAGTGATGATATTCTCAGAAACTGTGAGTCGCACTGAATCTGAAAATATGTGCATCACATCAATGTTTTAATATTGCACTGAGTAATGATTCCAAGAGGGATTTAAGAGCGAATTACACCAATCAAGCGCTAAGGGTTGGGAAGTGCTTTAATTACCATCATTAGCTCTGGGCCATGCTGTGTGGGTAAGTGGGCTAGTGAAAACGCCAAGCTACAAAAATTGAAGGATCACTATGGTTTTACATCTGTCCCATTTCACCTCACAGCACATGAGCCTGTGAAGTCACAAGTTGTCGCTTTTCACACACACACACACACACACACATGCAAAGGTACCTGCTGGGTGATGGCGAATCCAATAACAGGGTCCCCCTCCAAGATTTCCCACGTGACCACGGCGGAGTTGACCTCAAGCTCTCTGATGGTCACATTGAGCGGAGCTGAGAGCAGAGGGTCTGACACACACACAGGCAGCATGGCCACAGGAAACAATTTAGATGAGACAGGTCATAAATATTTTGTCTTTATGACTTGTACACGCAGTAGTTGAACACACATCTCGCCCACTCCATCTCCTCTCTCTCTCTCTCTGAACTTCCCTTGCTCTCTCGCTCGCCCTGCCTTCTCTAAGATCTTCTCCCCCACCCACAGATTAATCTTCCTCCTCTCATTAATATAAGGCCTAATTAGCAACTCACAGGTCTGACTATGTTTCCCCTGAAACACACACACTGATTACTATTTCACATTTTCCAATCTTTACCTTTCCCTCTCATCTCTATCCTCTGCCTCTCCCACTCACGTCTCATTAAAGTGTGACTCATGAGGGTGTATTTATTATGTCAGTCGATGTTACATCCTAGTCGGCCATGCATTTATTTGTTGGGAGATTATCTGTGATGGATTAAATTAGAGTCTCGTTTAATTCCCGCCCCCCTCAAGCACAGAGTGGAGAAAAAAAACCTGCTAATGTGAATGTCTGGATACCAAGGTCTGACTCTGATGTTGCTGTTACAAGGAAATGCCCTGCTTCGTTCTTTATATAGGCTGATTAAAATGCACGCTCTTCTGCCGGCTTTACCAGTTTTACTGCTTGTTTTGTTTCATGTCTGAAAGCAGCTATTAGCAGTGTTTTTATTAGAGTTGAGTGATAATATGAAGCACAGTATCCTGGGGTACAAAGGAAAGACATGCATTGAGTGTTTCAAATAAAAAAAGGCTAAACCAACGAACAAACACATAAAATCTGAGTTCCCCTCAGCTCTGAGTGTACCGTCTTTTAACACACTGTTTTGCAATAACTCCTCCTGCTCTCACCAGCATCTTTAGGAGGACAAAATGCAAGTACCCCGTGTGCATTTAGGGAGTGAGGAGTCAATAATTCCCGTGGGAGCTGGAGGAGACCAAAGACTGAATAGTGGACTCGAGCAACTCCTCTAAACGCAGAAAGAAATTTCAACTTTGTAACATTCACCAAGTCACTGAAAATGATGAGCTGGAGCGATTGCAAACTAACCTGTGTAGACTAATGCATGTTTGGGCTCCGCTGCAAATTCCCAAACTAAACTTTGAATTTGTTGTATGCAGCTCCAGTTTTAACAAGTCAGCAAACCTTTCTCCACACCTTCCCGCTGACAAATCCAAAACAGTCAACACATCGCTTCCTAGCTGATTTGGTGTCATTACCTCGTCTGCACAGCTTGCTGCTTTACTCATTTGTGCAAACAAATCAAGACAGTCAGCTACTCCAGCCGACTATCTGACCTATCAGGACTAATCAATGTATTTTTACAAGGTGCCTGGCCTTGCTTATATAGTTTGTCGTCGAGCAGCAAGGCTGCAGCTAGTTGAGCAATGTCTCTGTGTTCCCTCCGCCACAGTCATCAGAACCCAGTCGAGGAAACTGGTGTTGCCTGGAGCTGGTGAGATTAATATTTTGGTGGGCGACACTCTCTCAGTGGCTCCCAGCGGCTCCGTGTGTGCAGATGCAGAGTAGATGTGTGGGCGTTTGCTCAAACGTGCGTGTGCCACATAGCCACGGCTCCATGTTTGACTAGCTGTTTCCCTGCTATTTATCTTCCAGCACTCACGCACCCACGGAGAAACAATACGAGAGCGAACAGGGATTCCCATCCATTCTTGAGCTGTTTGCTACCGGTGGAAAAAAAAATTCCAGATGCTGGCTGCAGCATCACAAAACTCCCTCTTAAAACTACATTCATCTCCAGCCTCAGGAAGCCAAATATCAAATCCCTGCAGGCTGAGATAAATCCACCGTGATCTTATCAGCGGGATTTGGGCTATACAAAGGACTATCTGTCATCTCCAAGCTTATCACCCAGATGCAATGTAACACCATAAGACATGAGATCTGGCTTCTGAAATGAATGTTCCACTGGAAACGTAAGCTGCCGCAGGATAATAATATGCAATATCATGAAAGATAGATGAGGTGCTGTACCCAACATGCATGATATATGATGATTAAAGCTAGGCTGCAGGTTTAGGACTCTGAGCAGAATAACACGTTGTTGTTTCATCTCATTGTGGGACACTGATGGATGCTGTGGCTCACGGTTTAAGACATGGACGTGCACTTTAGGGCTGCAGCTAATTGTTTCCTTAATTAACTGATAATCAAGTGTGTATAATAATAACAATCATAAATCCCACCAAGACACAGCCTCTGCTAAAGTCTGACTGGCACGTGAAGTGGAATTAAAAAAATGTTTAAAAATCTACTTATTAAAAATAGTAATGATAATGATGTGTTAGGAATCATTTATTTTGTAGGCTTTTTAAAAGTACACAGCATGGTGGACATGTAATCGGCCTTCCTGTGGCCCCCTTTAAGGCCCCTGATTTAGCCAAATCCTAGATCCGCCACTGTGTTGAGCGCTGTTATATTCACTCAGAAAAAGACAGAACTTTCTTGAGCCAAACACACAGTAGGAGACAAATCCTTATTTCTAGAAACATGTTCCCAACTAGTTGTTTTTGCATTAACCTGACCTGAGTGTCCACACTAAACAGAGTCAGCCATGTTTGTCATTGCAAAGCCAGCTGTCTCACGGGATGCAGATGTTGCTGCACAACACAACACAACACAGACATGAGCAGATGCAAACACATCCTGGACGAGGTGTCACGTTTTCCAGAGGGACCCGCTGTACTCTGCGCTCGTGCATGCACCGCAACCCCGGCACCACTACAGCAGCAGCAGCAGCAGCAGCAGCATGTGGGGGACCAGCTACCAACACGCACCACCCGCCGTGCCTTGTTTACTCGCAATGATCCCACCTCACCTGTGCTGGTTAAAAATGACAACACACGCACACGCGCACACACACACAACTCACCGGCGCTGACGGAGGACGCGGGGAGGAAGCCCAGCAGGAGCAGCAGCACCGCCGCAGACGAGCCTGGTGTAGCCATCCTCCTCCTGCTTCTTCTAGCGGGGCTTCACATCCTGCGCGGCCCATCTATAGCATCCCATCGGCCGGGAGGGAGGGAGCGAGCATCCCGGTCTGCGCGTCGGGACTTGTGCCGGACACCAGCGCACACCTGAACTTGGACGCTGCAGCAGAAGCGCAACACTGGGCACGGGGAGGAGGGAGGGGAGGAGGGAGGGGAGAAGGGGTGGGGGGGCGGCGGCGGTGGTGGTGTTGCGTGGCTGCGTGCGTGGGTTGGCGGTGCTCCGATGCCGTGACTCGGTGCTGGTCACTGGCTGGTGACGGAGCGGCGGCGTGCGGCGGCTCTCTCTGCGCGCAGAGGTGTGCGGAGCGGGGAGTGCGCAAGTGCTGCAGAGAGCAACGTGCATCCACCGCTAATGACTCTCTATCTCTCTCTCTCTCTCTCATGCACACACACGCGCACGCACGCACACACTTGCAGCAATCCCCACAAGACAGGAAACCCAGTGGACATCTAAAACTGATAACGTGGCTCAGGCCTCACCCTTCACCTGAAACAGGCACAGTTAATTATTCTTAAATTCTTATTTTTGTAGAGGAGGAAAAATCACTACATGTGTGAATTCAAGGCCCAATCCCACAATGTTTCTGACACCTCCACCAGTGGGAAACCTTGGGGAGGTTTCTTTCTGGCAGGACCTGGTAGTGTTGTTGTGAAACTACAGCCATTTTAATTTGGGCATATGTCAACCTGGCTGTAGTTCAATGCTTTTTCAAGTAGACTTAATAACTTCACAAAGCACTGAACCAAGGCCAGGTTCATCACTTGATCACGTCCCTTGGAAACATCTGCTATGCCTATTTATTTGCCACACATGAAATCAGTTTACTTGACAGGACAGGTTTAAAGTTATTTTTTCAATCACAGCCAGAACAAACCAGAGCAGAATACCTCCATGCAGGGGCAGAGCATGAGAGTTAAACTAATCTGAGTCTGTTCAAATACGGTTTGTGAAGAATCTCGCGGCAAATGTGTTCACGCCCGTCACAGAAATGAGAGATGAATGAACTCTGCTAAAAGTACACTCTCGGTTAAACCGAAATCCAGCTCCTCCTCCACGTGGATTTACTTTCTGCTGAGGAATCGGCCTGAATGGACTGGATTAGTTCACAGAGCTGAAGGAGGGAGTGGCAGAGAGTGACATACCTGGGAATTAAATACTCTTAGCACAGGCAGAACTATGGTATTTTTGGGACGTTTAATCCATTTTGTTATATGCCCAAGCAGCTGGTGCAATACTGAAGAATGTACATTTGATTTAATAAAACCGTTTGAAATGGGCTGTTGTCTTGTCCTGGGTAAATGCTCAGGAGCTATTTCAGAATAATTGCGTTACTTTTAATGAGTCCTGCTCAAATAGTTATTCTGTCACTTGTTGTTGTTGTTTGTGTGCTGGATAGATAATTAGCTTACAAGATATGATTACAGGAAGACATTAGCAGGTAGATAAAGTGAAATGATTGCACTATTTTCGAACACACGTCATTCAGCACAGTCTCTCTGGCCTTGACGAGCATCGTATGAAAAGAAAGACGCTGAACAGTCAATAAAGAGGAAACAGAGGATGTGCACTGTATTAGGGATAAATTAGGGCCTCTGCTCCTCCTGCAGCATGGAAGACTGGCGATTATAGCTCTTATATATGAGGACACAGGGACAAGAGTTGCCCATAGATTACACGGATCGATACGCGATTAACATTCCTAACAGCGACTTCTTAATGTCTCCTTCATTTCAATGAGAGGAGGCAGCAGTGCCTCTCCACCGCGTCCCTCCTCCTCCTCCTCTTGGCTGTCTTTGGCTGGAGGTTACCAGAACGATTTTCGACGACAACAGTCATATTTCTTTGCTCCGCCACTGACAGTTTTATCACTCAACTTAGGTTCAGATGAGAAAAATCTCCTCTTGTGCCTGCTCCCCTGTCCCGGGACTCGGCTGCTGATGGGCCTTGGTGCTGAGGGATTTCTAAACAGGAGAAGTTCATTTAGTGGCTTAACTGTATAAACCACTAGATAGGTGAAGGGAGAGTATACACAGCTTTGCATCAGTCCTACAGTGGCTGTCAATGAAAAGCTAATTTCACATTGTGTCCTTGTATTTAAACCTCTGTCATCGTCACCATTGTGCTTTTTGGCAACCTGTTAAATATAAGCCCAGTTGCCACTTTTCCTTTTTTCCCAGTCTCTGTTTGTTAACCAGACACTAAGTCTGATAAATGGACTGTAAATAAAAAGTAAAAAGGGACCTTTCTGTACATCAGACACGAATGCCAGCATAATAGTTTGGCTCCACTTTTCTAAGCTGTCCTGTCTAAATACTGTCTCTGGTCAAAACCATGATTTGTCATTTTTTGAAAGTGGATCAAAAAGATGAGATAAAAAACTTCAGAGTTTGGCTTCATCACGAGAGCAACTAATTTAACTCAGCACACGGTCTGTGAAGCTTTGATAGAGTAGCTTTGAGTCACCCCTGCCAGTATTCAATTGTTCTTAATGCAGGTGTTATTCTCTCGCTTTATTAAAAATAGAAACACTGTCTTGGAGAATCTTAGAAATTAGATTTGTGCAAAAAAACAAATTAAAGTCCTTCTCAAAGAAAAGAAGAAACAGGGAAAAAAGACTTAAAAAGGTTGAATTTGACAAACATGGTGTGAAGCAAAATGCTGTTTTTAGAGAAACAACTGGCCCATTAACTTCAGAAGCAAGTGATGAATTTTGACATTCCACCAATATTCTTGATCTGAATGAGTCTATAACAGTTGATCCATGCAGCAGTGTGAGTTCAGCTCACTCGATAGGTTGTTCTCCTCTGTGGTTAGGGGGAGTTTGGACAAACACTTGGCTGTGAGAGCTTTCGAATGCAGCGTGGAGAAGTGAGGAGGAGCTGATGGGCTACAAACAGGCCTGGAGTGGCCTTAATCCATCAGAAGCTGCAGGAAACAAACCAGTCCAGAGCTGCTTTGAAGTTGCCTTATCGCTCGCTTCTTTCCCTCGCCTCCTCTCACTGTGAACCCCCTCCAAACTGCCCCTGGAATTATTTAATTCCCCTCTATGTGTGAGAGAGAGAGTGTGTGTATACCGGGCAGAAATATTTATGGTTGAGTCATGCAAATGAAGATGAAGGAGGATCATGGGCGAAATGAGGTGAGAAATGATGGCAGAAACTCGACACAGAAAGTGAAAAGTGTGAAGTAATAGACGGGCGTAGACGGAAAGTAGGAGGACAGGACTGTCAGCGCTCAGCAGAGAGCTGACGTTAAGCAGAGGGAATGCTGTCGCAGAGGGGGAGAGGAGCAGAGAGTGAAGGGAAAGTGTCAAGTGTGATATTGAAATAATAAAAACTGTTTCAGCCCATTACCTGACTCAAGAACCCCCCAGATTCCAAACTGAACCCATTCAACTAAGCATAGTGGCACCTCTGCAATGTCACATCCACACACGCACATGCACGCGCATGAATGCAGCCAACCAAAAAAAATAAGAAAGAAAGCCATTGCCAAAGAGTTGCTGACATCATCAGATCTCCTCTCACTCGTGAATTTCTGGCCCTTTTCTCTTCGGTGCCGCAGCTCAGTTTTCCAGCACATCTCACGGGACTGAAGAGTTCACCTCTCGTGCTCTTGAGCAGGCAGCACGGAGTATACTTTAAACCTTGTTGCCTGTGAGCGTGTTCAAGTCCCATCTGCTAACTGGGAAGAGGTGGGGGTTATGGCATGAGTCAGCTGTCACATTGTCCTCCTTTATCCATCATCCCAAAACTCCTAGTTGTCCATGCTGGGATTAGAGAAACTGAGGCAGGAACACTTTTTGTTGCCTTGTGTGTCGGCCTGAGTTTTGTCCCTCACCTCGACCGTGCACCAGCCCTGCCATGAAACTGCCACACTCAGCCTGCCGCCTCCACAGGGACCGCAGCAGCCTACTTTCCAGGAACAGCGAGGTAGGTCAGTGTCTGTACTGGAGGACTCTGCTCAAAGTTTCTCAGATCATCTTGCAGGGCCCCTCAACTCCAGGGGCCCTGAAAGTGTCAGCTAGTTTGTGCTGGTCTGGTTGAAAATGTGGGAATTCAAACACACTCCAACACAACATTAACTGACACAATAACTGCCAAGAAGTGGGTCCTGCTTTATTACCAAGGCCCCTATTTAAGAGACAGCTAAATGGGACTAAACGTATGTATAACTTATGTAGAGTGGAGGAAAGATGAGTTGAGAAAAGATGGGATAAATGAAAATGAATATGGAACCAACCAAACCAGGCGCCTTGTGTACCTGCACACGTCAAACAGTTTAAATGTGAACAAACTAAACCGATTCAGCTTTGTTCTCATCACTTTATGGGGGCGTTGTTACAGGAACTGCATTCCTGGACCATGGACATCCCCACAGAGCAACGCCACCAGCAGCGAAAACATGGCAGCAGCTTATTTCCTTAAGTGCTCCCGAGTGAAGTGCTGGCATCAGGTAGAGAGGCTGTCCTCCTCACAAGGAGGGACGCGGGCAGGGGAAAGACGGAGAGGCGGTCAGAGTGATGGAGGGAGGCATTTGCTGTTGTGACGTCAGCCTCTTTGTATTCCCCTCCGTCTCAAGGACGTGCACAGGTGCGAGCCCCCGTGTTAGCTAACAGGACGGAGACGTCCTGTGAGGGACAGCGCGAGCATGTGCGTTGACTTTCAGAGCTTCCAGAGCACATGACACCACGGCAGACTCGTGATGAATGTTTAATCTTCATGTTCCGGCTAAATCAGACATGGTCTATTTTTACGCTTTCGACACCTTTGACGAAACTATGCTTCCAATTAAACACTAATCCCTGGAGACGTCGTTACACATGATCCTTTGGTATTAAATAGCGGAAGTGTTGCTATGCATCAGGGTGGGAGGGGGCACTGGGGGTGATATCCATTATTAAATCCTCCTTCCTGATTAAATTATTGTAACGTAAGACGTTTCATTCTGTACGGGGGAAGCCTTTGAGGACACCTCTCGCTCCTGAAATCCCTCAGATACTCAGACCTGGATGATTTTCTCGTCACAGCTTAACAACTGTTACAGGGATAGACAGAAGTGTAGTGAATGTATTTGCATGTTAAATCCCTGTCTATGGTTTTGTGGAGAATGAATCGCATCACGCAGAAAGAATTCTGATGGAGATATTTGGTCTAACGCCACCTGAGTCTATAGATATTTAACTAGCTCAGTGCTTGAGTAAAGACATTTTAAATATTTGAAAATAGCTCTGCATTAGTTTGCATGAATAGCTGTGATTGTCTTGTATTCCCCATTGATCTGCAGCTGATGAGGATCCTGACTTTCTCCCAGGAGCCAAGACTTGACTTGACTCATGGATTTCACTTTATTCTGGCCAGCTGGCTGCAGCAGATCTGCTTGCGTTGGTTGTTGGACACAGACGTGAATGCTGCTTTTATTTCTCCCTTTGGAGACAAGGACAAACTAAAGATGTCGGAAACCGAATCAGCTGATTTGCGAGAAAGCTTGAGAGGAGAAACGGCAACATGTTGAATTCAAGTCACAGAGTTCAGATGAGCAACCGACCTGCAAATTAATCGCCTCCTGGTTTCCCAGAGACGTGTCAGCAATCAACAAATAAAAAGCTGCCGAACCAGCAGCAGCAGCAATTACATCCTACATGAGTACAATTCCCCTTTCTTGTCTGTGACCTCTAATCTCATTGGAATGATTTCAAATTTAACGGGAATCGTGGACCTTTATCTTATTGCGCTCATCATTAGTCCACGTTCAGAGCTGCCTCGTGTGTGGAAGTGTGGGTGTGAGCAAGGGCTGAGGATGGAGAGACGAAAGAGAGGAGAGGCTTTGATGAATAACTGCAGTACTGATGCTGACAGCACACTCCAGTAATGGACCCCACTGTGTGTGTGTGTGTGTGTGTGTGTGTGTGTGTGCATGTGGTGGGGCATGTTGTGGGGCTCCAAACCCATTCAGACACGAACATAAATTGATAGATCTTTATGTGAAGGTTAGTGTTGGTTTAGGTTTAGGTTAAGATTGGGTTTAAGCAAATAGTCGTAATGTGTGTGTGTGTGTGTGTCTAATGAATGACAATCTACAATCAGCCTGACTCTCACTCTCTGCTATTCTCCTCTTTCACGATTTGGGCGACAATGAGCAACATCTTGAGAGAACACGATTTTCTGATCTGTTCACTACACCGGCCTGTTTTCCAATCTATAACGCGCCACTGATTCCTCCAAGACACACACACACACAGTATTTTTCCTCCGCTCTCTTGTGGCTTCAGGCTTTGCCAGTGTGCTCTCATTTGGGGGAAACATGGACACATTTACCTTCCTTGCTGCAAACACCTCTCCTTACTGTGTGTTTAGATAGAGCCCTTATAGCCAGCTTCATCATCATCATCATCATCACACTGTTCCTCCGGCTTTAATGATTCTACCACATTAGCTCTGCAGTAACGATGCAGCCGGCCAAGTGAAAGACATCCGTCACATTTGGATGTATTTAGTATGATTGTTATACTCAGGAGTAAAACCATTGTAATTATATCTCCAGGGCTTGTGTGTTATTGCCAGTAACTCAGCGATCACTGACTAAAGACAAACCCTCACTGTGAACCGCTGCTGGTAAATAGCTTCGTGCCTTCTGATAGTTTTCATTATATCAGACTGACAGATGTGCACGGGTGTCACAGGTGCTCAGTTCCCTCGTGGCAACAATAGAATCACATCACAACATTTTACTGAGGCTGTTTTGTGTCGATTGCTGAACAAAACTTTAGAACAGCCAACACGAAACAACAATAAAATTCTTTAGCGCAGATGAAACAGGTAGGATGAGCACAAATCCTCTAACCTCACATGATGCACTCAGTGTTAGACGAAGACTGGTTAATGACAAGGAGTGATTCGAAAGTAGCTGCGGGGTCTTTACACGGTTTGAACATTTCAATCATCATGCTTCAGCGGTTTGTCTACATTCAAAGTGTCACTCCTGCAAGATAAAGACAAGCTACCCAGCCAGTCTGCTCCCATGACACGTGTTACCTTCAGAATACTGATGGTGTGTTTTATTTAGCCTCTCATAGAGAAAAAAAAAACACACAAATGTAAGTAATGAATCATTGAGATCACAAAATCTAGGATCTGTTCACACACACACACACACCTTTCCTGCTTTGTAGATGTTCCCACCTGAATGCTTTGGTTATGTATCATGTCTGCTGGGTAAAGGATCACAGGGAGGATCAGAGCTGGCCCAGCGATGCCTGGGATATCACCCTCAGCTGAGAGACTCGCTGTCGGTGTGAAGAGCTGTCTGACGGTTAAAAGCAGGAGTAGATTAAAACAGCGGGTACCTGTGTGTGTGTGTGTGTGTGCGTGTCTTCCAGGTGACTTGTGATTGCAATTCCATGATGATGTGCACACCCTCTCTCTCTCCCTCTCACACACACACATACACTGCTTTGGTATTTCTACATCAGCCTCTGAGACTTCGTCATAAAATAACCATGATTCAATGTGTTACCCAACAGGCCCCTGAGGCAGTTATAGTATTAAATATATCATATTAATGGATACGCTTTACTTATATTTATATATTCAGCTTGGTACTGCCCAGTGTTCCCAGTCCTAAGGTGTTGACTCTGTCCACAGGCTCACACAATAAATCTGGTGGGTCATGGGGTGACAAATAGTCCAGAAAATACAAAAACCTCACAACATAGCTCATCTTTTGGAACATTTTGTCTTTAATAAGAAACATACCATGCTACTTGACTTTTTTCTAGGTGGTGCTATCCAAACTTTTTGTCACAACCATGGTGAGAAATATAAAATCATTCACTTCTCAAACTTCTGATGCATTTGTATAGTATCACATGTTCCCGGACACGTTTATCAACAGTGCAATCAAAGCAGCAGATAATGATCATTCCTTCAGTTTGAATCAAACCCTTGCAGTGGCTCTGACCTCATACTAACAAAAACATTTTAAAGAGAGAGAAATCTTTGTCCAGATTTATTGGGCTGCGTTGTCGACAAAGTTTTAAAGAATTACACTCAGCAGCTTAAAAATCGATTAAAGCCAAAGCCATTCCCCCATCCGTACAGTTAAAGAATCTAAAATACTCCACCAGCAGTCCTTTATCTGAAGTACCTCTGCTCACATGCCCACATTCAGACGGCCTCTTCATCCTTCAAACATCCGTCGATTGAAAGGTGACACTGGAGCAGATTGCGTGCGCTCCATCAAAAGGAGCCGGCGGTGCGACTTTTACAAAATGATGACAGAGTTCATCCTCCGAGGCGTCGAGGCTGAGTGACAGCTCCAAATCGCACTCATCAGATATGATTGTGTGAGACGCAGGGAAATGAGGCTTTATTGCGGTGCAGCTAAACGTCTGCTAATGAGCCCAGCTGCACCTGACTGTGTTAACATGAATGAGTCAGCGCAGGAATAGACATGAATATTGTCTCTGTGAACGGCGATGAAGACACATGGTGCAGACGGCGTTCATTTCGGTTACAAGAGAAAATGTGGAGCCCTTTTGACAAAAGGCAATTTATGTCTCTTATGTCCACGTTTTCCATTTCAAATCACCTCCTATCAGGTCTGAGAGCAGCTATAAACTCAGAAACTCTTCCACATGTGCTTATTCAATGACATTTGAGTCAGTGCTCCCACTATCTGGATGTTTTTCACAACAAACATGTGAGCTGATTATTCAACACTCAGTTAAAGTCATCAAATGAAACTTATACAATGAGTGGTAAGAACTAGCCTGACAGAAATCTTCTCAGTTAGTTGACATGACTTTTTAGCTTGGTTGATGTCCCATCTACTAACATGGAGGATGCAGGGATTACGATACGGTGCAGCCAGCCAACGGGAGGCAATTAGTTTTACTGAATACTCAGCCTATACTTTCTCACATTATGGAAAAATATTGAAAAGGAAGAGAATACTGAATCAGTGAAAACCCCCTCTGTAATAGTTCTTACTGCAGCATGAGGAAACACACACACACAGAGCTCATCCCACTTTGCTGAAGTTACAGCTGACAGGAGTGCAGGAGACAAACTGTGATTTAGTAGCAGTGTAAAGCAGAAAGCTGAGGCCCACAGCTCTGCTTTATCAGCGGTGCTCCATCTTGCCGTGGGGGACACGAGAACTCATTTAGGGTGTTGTTGCCAGAGATGGTCCCGCACAAGCGAATGATAGCACGGTTGAATTACTATTGCACTGCTCTGCTTCCACTCTTTTATTTCTCTCCGTTCGTCCACCCCGCTCGTTGCCGCCTGAAGGCACGGCGACAAGGCGTCGGGCGAGCGACTGATTCTTCTAACTGCTCCTGTGGTGGCACATGCAAGGATTGCGTTATTGTAATGGAGGACGCTGGCCTCCCAAAGGGCTCCACTGAACAGAATGATAATTACCAGTTTTGACGGGTGGACTTTGTTGCTGGTGTTGTTTCAAAGATGGCTCCTGGGTCTCTGTGAAGAGGCCCCTGTAGGGACATGGCGGTGTCTTAGGAAGCGAGACCCTGAGACTGAACCTACAGCTCACAGAGCACTTTAAGTTTTTAGTCACCTTGTAATACATGACAGAAAGTCTAAGCTGTCACAAAGCGTGTCTTGAAACTTGAGAGAATCCGGAGGGAGTGACGCTACAGCACTTCACACTGTTTGACTGACATGTGATCTCCGAAAAGTGCTCCCACTCTAATTTTGGAACGCCACTAATAATTACAAACAGCAGGAAGTGTTGTGCTGGCAGGGCGCTCGCCACAATGTCAGAGAGGACGTTCGCACACATGAGTACCTCCGCACATCTGTCAGTGACAACCCCTCTCTTCAGCCACTCTATTGATGAGTGTTGGAATCTCAGGGGAGGAAGATTCAGAAGACTCCATCTGTTTTCAGTGGAGACAAGTTCATGGCACTCTATCTGGAACTTGTCTCTTCTCTGGTTGGTCGAGTTAAATTATCTTATTTATTTTTATGTTAACAGTGGTATTTTTTTTACGGTATTTTCTTCAAGGGCAATATTGTCACTGGATCCATGAGTGTCTAAGATGCCATATAACTGTTGAAATATTCATGACTCATGACGCATTCATTTGACCAGACATGGTGTGGCTGTATTGTCACCAGTGCTCTACCAAGAGGGGGGATTGGAGTATGTTCCTCCTCTCACTGAAAACCTCAATGTCACTCAGCTGAGCTTCCTTAATGTGCCTGATAGGTTTGTTTTTAACAGGATCAATTCATCATTGTAAAAAAGAAAAAAAAAGCAGTTGCAATAAAAATACAATTTCACAAATAACTGGATCCACTCTGTGATCCAAATAAAAAAAAAAAAAAAAAACATAGACAGCGGTCTGTGATACCACTGACAAATGTGTGACCAGGCCTTAATCTGCAGCGACTCCTCTGTGGGGACGTAAAAGTTAGAGCGAGATCAGCTTTCCTGAAGGACAAAAACCTTTTTTTACTTCTTGGATCAGTGTTGGCACATCCAGCGCATCAAGAGAATGGCCCCATCAGTTGAATGACGGCCCTGACATCCATACAAGTAAATGCATAAATAAACATAAGGGGGCTGCGTTTTTTTTGCAGGTGTTTTTATAAGAAGTTTACTCCCTTGTCTACAAAGGCAACATGATGTCTTACTGGAGGCCAGGACCAATATTAATGATTACAGTTTTACTGTGCCAAAAACACAATTTCAATCATTCTCGCTCTGTCCTTTGTGTGTGTGTGTGTGTGTGTGTGTGTGTGTTGGTTCGTGTTTAATGCAAGCTGAGAGTCTATTTAATGCTCTGTATTTAATGAAAGTACCAGACACGGAGGAAAGCCTTTGCTTGTTTGTTAACCCGATGCTAACTGTCCTCAGAGGATCATTCATTTCAAAGCAGGAGGAACGCTGCGTAACAGCAGGCACCTCAGAGAAAATAAGATATTCTAGTCCACTCAACAAGTAAGACCTTCTAAGATATTTAAGTGCAGAAAGAAAAAGTGAACCTCATCTATGGTTTTTAATTGCAACATTATAAAGTTCACGTAGCAGCACAGCTCCAAAATAGAACCCCTTAAATCTCTGTGACTCATATTCCCAGTGCGCCACCTCACTGCATCTCTCCCCCTCCCCCTCAGATGTGCGTTTCATTTTTACAGGTCCAAGGTATTTACACCAAGCTGCTCCTCATGATTTGTTGCCATGACAGTGTCATGCAGGCAGGTCTGCCGTGTGATATCTGTACTTGAGCGTGGGCAGATGGTGAAGTTAAAGTGTGTGACCTTTAACTCCTGGGTGATCTCAGCCATTCGTCCTGTGGGTTGACAGATGACAGCTCCCTGTTATGGATGGTCTCTGTCTCAAGGCTGGAGGACACGAGACAGATGGACAGAATGGTCTCTCAGGAGGAGGTGAGCCACTGACGAATCGGTGCCCGTTTGTATTGATGGACTAACCCAGAGCTCCCCCCTGTGGTCGCTTTGGGCCTCAGTTTAATTACAATGTTTACTGTGGAAATGAGCTGAATAATAAACATGTCATCAGTGTGTGTATTAACTGTGACACAGGGGAGCTAAGACAGGGATGTGTCATGAAGCTGTTGACCGTTCTGGCCACTTTGGTGAAATGGAACGAGCTGTAAACAGGTCGTTTGCACACTCAGGCCTTTTTCGAGTTTGATATGTTTAAATCTAAGTTTTCGATTTGATTCCGTTTTGATCGCTAACAATTCTGAACAGACACATTCCGCTGACGGGAAGCTATATGCTTTGTAATGTGTGATAGTTTGTCTCCTACTCTGTCCAAGCCTTGGGTGGATTTGTTGAGTAGAAGATCAGTGAGCTGAGAGAAGCTAATGTGCTTCAAAGACCTGACTCAGACAAGTGTCTCAGCATAAGAGACACATTCCAGAGAGATTTGACCAGAAATGGAAAATAATATTCAATGCAACAAATAGTTTTAAGCCACTAAAACAAGCTCATTGAGCATAACAACAACCCTCTCTTTGACAGATCATCACCTACTTCCCTGATATATGAACACATATATTCTTCTTCTCATCTTTGTTGTAAAACAGAGATTTGAAAATGGTCAGTATTAAAAATCATCGCGGAGCTGAGGCTGAAATATTAATGTACTGAGCTGTAGATATAAAAAATGGCAAAATCCTTCCCCCAAAACAAAGTACTGACTCCTCTGTTTGCTTCTGTCTTTTCTTATCATTTGTCAAGAAGCTGCCAAAATGATTTTTTTAAATCAGTCTGCAGCGCTTAAGTGAGACTCTCAAGCACTTAGTGCCCAATCAAAGATGTAGTTTTTTAAAGTTCTGATCTTCCACTTTCATTTCTAAAGGGAAAAAAAAAACCGAAACCATTTCCAGCATTCAATCAAACAGATCCTGATTTTAAAAGCCTTCACTATGCGAGACAAATACGTGTTGCAGAGACAGACTGACAGTGAGAGAGACTCTTGCGGGTGCTAACAGTCGTACATCAAGTCAATGGGGTGAAACGGATGTGTATTCTGAATCATCTGCTCCAGTGTTGGCATGGAAATCTGCCAATCCGCGATGAGCGATGCTGGTCCTGCATGCTCGATTGAGTGCTTGGTAGTGTGCCTGAAAGAGGATGAGAGTGTGCGTGTGTGTGCGTGTGCTCAGTAGACGGATAGAAATAGAGGCACTTACTATGTCATCATTGACATTTTTATATGAACTTAAATTTGAAGTTAATCCAAAATATCTGATCTGACACCAGGTGGCAATATTGCCTTCAAAATGCATGACCATTCCCAAGCCACTTTCCCTTCCTCTTCCTCTTCCTCTTCTTCCTCCACCTCCTCCTCCTCCTCCTCCAGCTCGGTGGATCTGGCGCGACAGTCGGATACGCTCACCATGCCGGTCACGCCCCACACAGATATGAGTGTGTGTGTGTGTGTGCGCACATCCCTAATACACATGTACATACAGTGTAACACACACACACACACTGTGCATCCATGCTCATTTGTCACAGACATCGAGCCCTCCTGCATTCAAACCCCACAAAAATTCATTTTCAGTCTCCGCATCAACCTGCACCTCTTCCATCTTCATCTGTTTCCAATAACGCTAAAAGCCCTCCATCATATCATAGCTTTCCCAAGCCCAATGGGGAGACAGCCCACTCTGTTCTATTTTTATCCTTTATTACAGTCATCAGTAAGACTTGATGGCAACAACACAGGTGGAAAAAGACGGATTCGCCGCAACTGATCAGGCACTTGGAACCAAAGGCAAAGTTAGGGTGCAACCGATGACGTTTTTATAACTGCAAATTTAAAAAAAAGAGACACATGACTATGTGGATTATTCAAGTATGCAATGAGTCGAATACGTCTCGGTGACACTTAAAAAAGCCGGATGAGACCTCGTGACAGGCACAATAAGCTCCCTGTGGCGAAAGCTGCCCATATTTGGACTCGGATTGTACTCTGCATGTCGGTTTGTGTGGCTTCTGTATTCTGACAAACCATCAGCCTCTTTCACTTCAGCAAAAGGGAACAAGGCAGTGCTGTATGATACAGTGTTGAGCCCAGAAGCATTTGGGAGAGCAAAATGGGGATCATTCATAGCTGTGGGTTTGTGACTATGGTATCACTAAAATGCACACTGTGCCGACAACAAGAGTGTGGATATTTATTGACGAAAAGAAAATCCAGTTAAATGTGCAAACACACACACACACACACACACACACACATTAAAGCCCTATCTCCCTATGTGTGGGAGACAGAGACCATCACCATGGAAACAAACGTCATGTAGCCTAGTCTCCCACCATCTACCAGCGCCCCCCTCCCCAATATGAACTCACCCCCACTCTCTCCGTCTAGATGCTTCTCATTTCTCCTCCTCGCTCTCCCAGCATCCCCCATCTCCCTAAGAAACACCATCTATCCATCTCATTGAAATCCCCCTTGTTCCTACGCGCACTGATCACTTCTACATCACGCTGCTTCCATCATCAGATTTTCCGAGGTGCGAGCATGTGTCCTGTGACAGAACACGCAGTCAGCAGCACCAATCACTATAGATTATCTCAAAGTAAATGCTCCAGCCATGTCTCCATCAAGCACGCCATCCAACCAGTCCAGCGCTCTGCTCCAGCCACGGGCTGCAGAGGCAACAGGGTGCACACAGCAGCCCGGGGTGTTCTTTTCTCCCACAGTTCTTGTTCAGCTCATACAGCTGCTCCCCTCCATGCCATGCTGGGAGATGAAGTGTCTCCAGCTACACTGGTAGGTTTCTGGTGTTCTAGAAAACACACTGAATTGCGCAATGTCTGACGAAGAGGTGATGGTGTCTTCTGCCTTTGTTAGCCTGTCTAACTGTTAACTGGATGACGCAAAATCCATTACAACAATTGAAAGGATGTGCGTCTTAAACATTATGGGCTATTCCAGGTTTCTCTTATTTCTCAGACAGTGATTCATGGGTCTTGATTTAAAAAAAATTATGTGTATGCAATTTGGTACCAGTTAAAACTAGTGAATATAAATGTGGTTTATACAGAGACTGTTGGCTGTGCCCAGTCCCTGTGTCCCAGGTCAGAACTGGTGTGATGGTGAAGACTGTGTGTGCTGAGTGACGGGTGGGGGATGCAGAGAACTGCAGAAGCGTTTTTAAACCGAGATTGTAAAACTTGAATGACATGGAAAACCCGTCTCCTCACACAATTGTTTTTTTTTTTCAATTAGTGGTAATGTAGGCTCCTGAGCAACACTAATGTCCTTATTGAATGTCTGTGGGTTAAGGGGCAATGGTAGAGTCACTGCAAGTAGCCCTTCCCATTTTCAGAGGCTCCTTTGGGCATTATTAAGGCTCTTCTGTCTCTCTGTGGCAGACAAATGTGTCTCAGCATCCTCAGGGAATTAAGGCCCCAACAGGTGAATCTGTCAAGGCCCAACTTATCCCAGGACACGCTGCAATTCAGTGACAAACCAGGTTTCAAAACGATAGTCAAATGTTCCATATACAGCGAACGGCGCACATGTAAAGAAAAAAAAGGGGTGGGGGGGGGCAGTGTCCAACTTCAGCACTGTTGCTATGCAACAGTAATAAAGGTGGGACGAGCTTGTGACGCTAATCACAGAAAGACTCCCTACAGCAGACCGTCTCATGTCATTTCAGCTATCTCGGTCTGAGAAGGAGAGGTCGTCAAATAAGCCACAACTATAATAATATTATATTATATTATTTGAATGATTTCATGAGAAGATAACACCATCAGAATTATCAACTTGCTAATCATGCTTATAATCAATTATGTCTCTCATCAGTCCAAAAACCTTTTTGGTAAACACGAATCACAGAAAAAAAAATCCTCCTTGATACTATGAAGGTCCATCTCACTCATTCATAGTGGGCTTTTTATCAGACAAGTCAAATATTAAATCAGCTGAAGTGGAGTTATTTCTATAACGTTGCCACCAAGGACATCTTTAGTCATTTAAGATAGAAAGGTAAAAAAAAAAAAAATGGGTCATCTCTTCTCCTGCTCCCTCTGACCTGTTCATCTTACTGTAATGCCCCAGTCCAAGCTCTCTGTTCCATCACAGTTCACGGTAAAGGCCATCGCCACCCTCTGGCATTGCCTCTTTCATGTGCGCTTTCACCTTCTGTCTCACCATCATGCTCCACCTTGCTTTCAACTCCCAAACCCCTCCGATCCAGGGAGGGAAAAGGCAGGGAGACATGGGAGGGTGAGGCGATGGGATGGGGCACGGCCACTGATACGAGGTTAGGTTCATTGAAGGCTCTAACAGGTGTGGAGGCCTTATAACCCTCAAACAGACAAGGGGTATAAAAAATGATGAATGGATGTTTAATTTTTCCTCATATCTCAGAATCATAGTCGCAGTTGTGTAGATATAAATAAAATCACACACACTCACAGAGACAGGGAGGTGTACGTTTCCTAGTGTGGCATTCCTGAGGTCTCACACAAAGGGAATCGATACATAAACCACCCGAGTCATGTGCTGAGTTCTTCTCCAGGTTGTGTGGGGAATCCTCCCCTGGCTTGGCTGAATGGATTCGCTCATTAGGAATGTGAGGCAGACCACCAGGACACACAAATGATCCGGTGATTGATTCATTCTGTCTGGACGGTGTAGCCGCAAGACTAATAGTCTGTCTTGGAATTAACGAGGTCTCGTACCTCGCTGACTTTCCTGTCCCATCCTGCACTCAGGTGACATGTTTAATGTCTCCCTTCCCCTCTTTCTCTAACTCGCTGTTTCTCTTGTCTCTGTGCAGATACACGCTGTAAAACACGTGAGTTATTATCACCCAACTTTGCCATTGCTCTCAGATCTGCTTGCAGCATCTTTTGCATGGGAGGCAACTTTGGTTTTGCTTCACTTTCATCTGCTTTTTCAGATGCAACAAGCAGCTAATTTCAATATCATGAATTCTGTGTGATTCATATTGTTTGATTCATCGTGCCCCACCTCTCCAGATGTCTGTGTGTAGCAGCTAGAGACACATTTTCCTGGAGATAGTCTCAAACTAATCTGTACAAACACATTCTGCATGTGAATACACAGACTTTAAGTCCTCTAGTTGCCTTATTTATTTTGAACAACTCGGTTTGACCAGGCTGTGGTTGCAACAGTCCATCAAACTTGAGGACTTGTAGGATTGTAAACAGTGAGCAGCGAACAGAGTCTTATCCAGGAAGGAAGCACCAGTGTATTTTCCTTCAAAGGGTTGTCATCAGATAATAGATGATTTGTTCAGAGGTTAATTTGTAGCTGATCCATTTCAGAGTAATATAACATATTGG
This sequence comes from Pseudorhombus dupliciocellatus, assembly GCA_016785235.1. Classification (NCBI taxonomy): domain Eukaryota; kingdom Metazoa; phylum Chordata; class Actinopteri; order Pleuronectiformes; family Paralichthyidae; genus Pseudorhombus; species Pseudorhombus dupliciocellatus. The sequence continues at coordinate 691,367 of JAFBJW010000542.1, forward strand.
TTGGCCAACACTGGTCTATTATTTACAAAATAAAGTGTTCAGTCAGTTTCATTCCCACGGGCAGTCAATATGTTGTGTTTATTTTCTATATCATGTGCCTGACTGCAGAAACAATTATTGATATTTGGGAATTTGTACTGGTATCTGAAACAATACATTTACCGCTTCTTCTCTGACCTGTTGATTGATGCACGTGTATGCTGGGGGAGGACGAGGATGAAGTGAGAAACTGATGCAACATGAGGCCAATCTGGGTCAATGAAAGAGAATGTACAGCGAATGTACAGCTGTGTGTGTGTGTGCGTGTGTGTGTGTGTGGGCCATCTGTCCTGACAAGATTACTGGAGTCAGACAAGAAGTCTGACTGGACCAGATTAAAGAATGAAAATAGGGCATGAGAAAAAGAGAAAGAGAGTGGGAGGAGGAGAAGGATGAGAGGAACACGAGGAAAAGCCGGGAAAGGATGAAACAAATGGGAGAGAAGAGAGATTGGAGGCAGCGGCAGAGATAATAACTTAATTTCTGTTACGATCTGTGAAATGTGATGGTTGTGATTTTGAGGGACGGAGACTGTATTTCATTGAAAAAAATGAGAAAGTCGATTTGGGCAACACACAAAGGCACGATGTAAAAATGAAGTGGCTAAGGTGGAAAGTATGTGCAGTCACATCTAATTCTACGAACAGACATAAGATGATGAGCTTTTCTTTTTACGTCTATAGACTGAAGCCACAGGTTTCGTGTGTGTGTGTGTTTATCATGCAGGTAAGAATGCTGACAGCACCCCTGAGACAAATGCTTCAACTGATTGGATCGTCATGGCAACTGGCTCCTACTTTCTCTTTCCCTTGTCCCCTGTCTACGTCAGGTTGAGGGGCGTCGGGCTACGATAGGAGTCACTGCAGAAACACGTACACGCAACTAAACTCTCACTCACATGAGCACAAAAACCAGGACCATAAAAACCGTGTGTGTGTGTGTGTGTGTGTGGCATGTGTACAATGTGAAAAGCCTGGAATTCCAGTTCATCTCCCAAAAACCACTCATTCATTCGCCCTCGTGGCGAATCACTGCGTTACTGTCAGATCCTCCAACTTGCACCCTGTTGCCGTCAAAAGACACATAGGTATAATAACCGGCATTCATCCCCTCTATTCTGCCCGTACAAGTGACGGGCCCAGCGAAGAGTTCCCCAAGTTGTTGCCTTGGCAACCCAGAAGAATATTCCTCAGTGGCCATGACAACCGGTGATGCACATCCGGGGTGGTCGGCGGATTTTTATTTAGATAACTAGCAGGGGGGCAGTGCGTGTGTGTGTGTGTGTGTCGGCATTCGTGTGTTTATAAATATGGATGCGTATGTAAATGCGAGTGTGTACTCACGGTGGCTTGCAACAGCGGCAGCCCTGCGACTGTGAACATTTTCATGCGTTCATGAGCTTGTAAACGCACTGATGTGTTGCACACCACTTGTCTGTGTCGCTGTGTTTATTTGGAATACAGACTAAGTTTCACATCCTCACAATGGAGACTGGAGCACATTTACATGTTTTTCTTCCAGATACGAGAACAAGCACATGGAACTGACACTGAAACTGCTCAACAACAAAAAAAATAAACATCCACATTTTGTTGATAAACACTTTCGTAACACAACTGGCTCAAATTTGGAGAATGACACTTTGAGCACTGTGGCAAACTAACCTGGCGGGTCTGTTGTGCTTTTAAGTACTGTATATTTTAAATTCAAGCCATCAAAGATAACATATAAAACTTTCCCTCTCACACATCCATGAGTTTTGCCAAAGGCACAAAGGTACAAATACTGGTCATGCAACATTAAATAACACATTGGACAAACAAGGGTGTTGTGTTAAAATCACTTGGTGGATCAATTTCTACACTAACAAAAAAATTGCCAGCACTAGATCCAAAGCTATCAGCCATTATTTTGTCACCACAGCTTCTGCATTAATGCCAGAAGTTTGACTGTCCATATACACACCTGATAAAACGTTATGGACCGCAGCAGGAGGACAAGGTGGCGCAGCTGAGCACGCTGCAAATAGTGTTGCACAACAATTTACAGACGTAATCATAGGACACATTAAAAACTGTTGTTTATGTCAGGACAAATAAGGATATGGCATCCTACCACAGTCTATATTTATTAGAAACAGTGCAACACAACACAACAACACTCATGAACTCCGGACAAAGTCCAGGCCTGATTCTGGATATTGTTGTGTTCGCACTTCCTTCGCATGCCGGACCGCTGTGAAGTATCCGTTTGGTTTGCTCCCACTTGAACCCTGAATGCTCCGGACAACAACCTTTTCACACGCAGGCTCACTCAGACATTAATTAATGTCTTATGATGGAGCTGGCCGCACAAACTCCGCTTAACATTCAGTTCCAAGCATTCAGACATTGATTGTCAAGTACAGCTCCAGCGGGTAACGTCTATTTCTGGGAGCAGTGCGTGCTCGAGAGCAGTTGTGGAGTCGAGGCGTTGCTAAATTCTCTAGTTTCGGTGGTTTTTTGTTTTGCCATGCTCATGTACAACAAATGACTTTGCTGTTGCCCAATGTTTTAGCATGCCAACAATAAAAGTCATTGATTTATAAATTACTTTTATATGGCTCTCCCAGAGGCCTGCAGCGCGTCTGTAAATGTGTCACCACATTCCTGTAAATGGCTCCAATAGGATTCTGTCGATAATGGTGCCTTGTGTGGAGAAATCCATAAAGTCCATTAGTGATGTATGAGGAGCTGCGCTACACCAAACGTGGTTTTGTGGAGGAAATAAACTGGCCGCCGACATGTCTATACTGTATCAGCTATAGGAAGCAACGTGCTCCGGGGGTTGATGGATGGGAACTGACAAAGAGAAAGTCGACCTTTTCAGCGATACCTGAGCGTGTCCGTGTGTGTGAATGCCGCTCATTGCATCTGTGGAGCTTGTCACTATGCGCGTCGCCTCATGCTACAAGCAGCGTCTGCTGCGAGCGACAGTGAAGATAGTGGCTGTGAGGATGAAGTCTCATCGCTCTTCTTCCAGCTGATCGCCATTTCCTTGTAACATTCTTCCTGCTCTGCCCACCTCTCTCTCTCACTCACACACACGCTTCCCCTAAACCCACTACCCAGCTGCGTGTGACCCTGACAGTCCCTGACAGCCATATAAATAATCTATAAGATCAGAGTCCCACTCTCGTGTGCATTTTAACCAAAACCTCCTTTAAGTGACCTTACGCCAAGTGTAGCGCTCCAACGCTACTACACATCAACACACAACAATCAGCGCGAAGAATGACTTGCAATAGATGGGCGATGGGGGGAGGGGCTTTACATGTGAATGTACAAACTCAAAACATTGCAAAGGGCAAGCTGAACCAAATGTCACCTATGAGGTGCAGAGCGAAGAGGAGTCAGCTGTGGTGGGGGGGTGTATGATGAAGTGACTCCAGTGAGCATGCTCGAGGCACATCCTCAGTGAATGGTCTGTGTCAAGGGTTGAGCTCAAAGAAATAATCTGTGACACATTCTCAATAAAAAGGCAACCTGTGGCTGGCACTCGTCAACGAAAGGGAAGCTGTCTATCAGAACAAGGGAGGAGACGCTTCAGGGTTCAGTGGAGTAAGTCCAACAGTCAGTCGTTCTCTTGCCATGGCTGCAGATTTTAGACAGAGAACTGCGACCGAAAAATCCAAATATCCAAATAGTCCCTTAAATTTGAGACCAGACTTCTTATGGAAGACATATCTCTGCCTGATGTTTTTTTAGCAGTCTCCTTAATCAGGCCGCCTGCCATCCGTACATTTCATATTTTTAATAATTTGAATACCTGCGTTTCCCTAGCTGATAACTTGGTTCCCGGCTCTGTTACTGCAGAGCCTCTCAGACTCCAGACACTGCTGGACCTTTACCTTGGACTCTTCAATTAATTCAATTAATGACTTCAAAAGTGTAATTGAGCTTGGTTGATTTGGTCCAAATGAAAAACCGATGTTTTTTTTGTTTTTTTTAATTGCCCATTGAGAAGTGAGTGTGCGGCGCCCGAGCCCTTCTCCCTGTGAGGAATGCTGTTGTCTGAGCGGTTTAATTATGGTGTGCTAATTACATATCGTTTAGCATGGAGAATGAATGTATGGGCATGAGACGGAGAGAAAGAGAGAAGCTTTCAAAAACTCCATGAGAGGGAAGATCAAATGCTGATCAAAAGGTGGAGGGTTTACAAAGAAAAAAAAAAAAAAAAAACAGAGCGAGAGACGAAGTGCAGATGAAGAAAGTAGAGGATGAGAGACAGAGGGATGGAGTAGCTCTCCGCTCGAGCAAGCGATGCCTCGTTGCCATGGCAGCACCGTCTCTGCGGTCTCCGTGGAAACGGCTGAATCCTGTTGCAGCTCGACTTTGCCCCTGGGTGAGAGCGAGAGAGAGAGAGGGGACTGAAAAAAGGGAGAAGAAAAACAGTAACAGAACGGCGAGTTTAGCCTGGGGCATTTGGGCTGACCTGGAAAATGTTGGGCGTGTGCTTATTCCCTCTTTCTCTTTAATTCCTGCTCTCTATTTCTCTCTTTCTCACCTTTCCTTGCTAATGGACCTCTAAATATTTTCACAGAGGCCGTCTGACAGGAGAAGGTGAACATACATTGATATTCAAAGCCTTTAATCCTCATTCTCTTTCTGCTCCTGTGTGTGTGATTGTGTTTTTTCCATCCCTCCACATCAACGGTGCTGCTCAAGCCCGCACACACACACACACACACACACACGCACACACGACTTTATCAGTGCTTTAAATTAATTTTTTTTTTTTTTGCTGGTGAAACACACCCTCGTAGCTATAACACACACACACACCACAGCCTGACTTTTTTGTGGTTATTTCGTCTGCTCGTTTCTGACCTGGCTCCGGCCCGATCACGGAGCATAAGTAGCCCTATTAGCGGGCCAACTAGCCAAGAAAACAGATGATCCCCTACCAACAGACCTCCCATTGTTTTGGTCAGCGGCAAACAATGCCCCCCTGTCTACTGAGTCGTCGATTCGCCGCTGCCTTCAGTCACTGGTCAGTGCTCTAGCAGTTGCGGCCACGGGGAACAGGAGGGCGCTCAGAAGCCACATTGTACATGTAGGACATTGCTTGATTTATGAGCATGTTATTGCGTTAGGGTTATGACTGCATCAAAGGCTGCAATTCTTGATGGCTTAATGACATATTCATGACCGTTACAACTTTACTTGATGATACAGGAGTGTTCTGGATCATTAGGTTCAGTGGAGTTTGGTAAAAAAAAAAAATTCCAAGCTTTTTTTCTTTTTTGCGTGACAGTATGACGAAGCAGGGAAGAAGCAGTATTTTATCATCTCATTTATATTGCAATGCTTTTAAATCACATCACCATGTGAAAATCATGCAGCTGAGTACTTGGAAAATGTTGAAGAAAATGTTATCCATGATGATTTGCGCTGGTATGTTTGAAACTACTCTTAGAGAATGCATGAGTCTGCGATCTCTTTCTGGCTAAACTGCTTCATTAAAAACAAAACGCTCAACGAGTCTAATAAAAAAACTGAGGAAGCTAAGAGTCAAAGGTCACAGCGCTTGTTTTTTTGGCCATAAATCATAAACCATACAGAAGTCATGTCTTCACTGCAGTAACAATACTTATCAAACTACCACAACACATCGATTTTATTATAATACGCTGTGGCTACAGGGATTGATTCACTGTGAAGTGGTAAACAGAAAACATTTATCATAATTACTCGTTGTCTCAGCTCAACTTCTAAACCTCAAGACAAATAACGCTGTGTACGTGTGTGCACGTCATTTGCAAGTGTGTGTGCTAATGTTTTATGCAGTAGTTTGTTTTGTGTCTAACCATTGTCATCTGCTGCGTGTGCGCTGTGGTCATGTGTGTGCACCCGTCCTTTGTACCGCATGGATGAAGTCACATGTAGCCGTGTGTGTGTGTGTGTGCGTACATGAGATCATCTTGCCGGCACATCACTCAATCATGTCACAGCTAATGTTTATCCACTGTTTTACACCTGTGTGAGATTAAACTCACTCAAGGCTAATCTTAATTCCTGGTAATCTGAGACTATTCTACGGCTCATGTGCCATTAGGGCTTAATGCCTTGCTGATAAATAGCAGCTGCCTGCTAATAGATTACCCAATTCTCTCATGTAAAATCAAATCCCGCAGCCCACAAATACACAAGCATTGCCTGCATCTGCTTCCCTGTGGCATTTAGGCCGCTCGTTTTTCTCCCGTTGGGTCTGACCGATGCAAAACAAGAGCGGGGACTTCCAATCACTCAAAGAATCAGACGGCAGCAGATAAGTAATTATCACGAAATGCTCCTGAAACACATTAGCAGGGAGCGTAATGAGGTCTCGAGCTTGCATCTGTATTACACCCATACACAAGTGCAGTACGAGGAACAGAGTTAGCTGTCCGCACCATTTTACTTTACTTTTCAAGTATTACAGGCAACTCAAATTTGTTCTACACCAATACAATTAAATAACGACAAAGAGTAGTCAATTAAATGAAAATTAAATGATTTTTTCCTCAAAACATTTTGACATTCAAGTTCATGAGTTTCTACATGTGACCCAAACACTCCATTATACAAACACCTGTCACAGATCAGAGAGGGCACACACACACACACACACACACACAATCTCAAGGCTGAGTAGCAGAAACAGAACACTGAGAAAACAGGACAACGTTCCAGAGCACAGTTCAAATCTAGCAGGAAGACAACAACGGCGATTTGTCAACATGCACAGGTCATAACTCAGAACAAATGAACACGACAGAAGAGAGGCTCAGACTGCAGCCTGGCAGCACGCAGGCAGGAAGTGGGTTTATATACTGAGGAGCAAATGAGCCACAGGTGTGCAGTGAACAGGCTCTGGCAGGCAAATGATAGGCTGACAGTAAACGAAGAGGCGGGACCGTGGGCGTGGAGGAAGTGAACAGCTGGCCGGTGCTGAGTGGGAATGAGCAGAGGGGCGTGTGCGACGGGGGGGCGGGGTTTAGGAGGCGCAAGAGGTCAGTGAAAAGAAGCGAGCGCACCATTTTGATGTGGTGTTTCATTATTTTGTGTACCAGATACTCATAATGCATCATTTAAAAATATTATAGATAGATAGCTGGCTGCTGTAGTTTGTTTTTTTCTATCAAATTCAAATGGAATAAAAAATGCATTTGCTGGGAACTATTTTCAGCTGCAGGTTTGACTCTGATGAAGGAGAGTGTGTGTGGGATGAACACAGAAATCAACTGCAGTGCTCATGTTCAGTGAAATGAAGGAATGAGTCAACAGTCAAGCTTGATCTGTTGACATTTAGCGTGTGTGTGTGTGTGTGGAGAGGCAGGTGTCTGTGTATGTGACATGTTTGTGGCCCTGTGTCGTCCCTGTATCCGCCACTGTCCCCACAAAGCAGGACAAAGTGTGTGATGTGTGAGTTCAGCGTCTCTTTTCTTCTCCCTGTCCACTTCGCTCCTCATCACCGGAGCTGGAAAAGTTCAGCTCAGTTCTTGCTTCTCACAGGACCGCTCGTCTTTTTTTATTCACACACCATCGCTCCATTTCCCTGTCCGTCTTTTTTTCTGTCAACCTATTTTGTTCTCCGGCTCCCTGTTTCCTCATTCTGCCCGCACGTGTACACACACACACACACACACACACACACACACACACACAAACACAGAGACACACACACAGTGAGCTTCATTTAAGAGATATCTTGATTCTTAATCACAAGAATGATAAAGCAGGTTTAGATTTGACTGCAGCTGATTTGAACTGACTGCACACACACACACACACACACACACACACACACACATAAAGGAAGAGAGAGGGAAGGAGGAGGCCACCCGAGCCATTTTCCAAGTTGAAATCTGAATGTTTAATCATTCCCAGCTCTTTGCCGAGAAGATGCATGAATCTTTTACCGCGTGGATAAAAGAGGTTGATGGGAAACCTGGGGAAAAGCAGGTCAACATATATATGTGGGACATGACGTGGGACGTATAAAATATGGCACACCAATGGCCAGTTCTGTTTTCTAGCTACAAATTAAAATAAAATAAAATAAAATAAACTCTATCTCCAGTGTGACATGAGCCATGTCCTCCATCAGATCGTATCACTTCAGCACCACAGCAGCTGTCACAACATTTCTGTGTTGTTCACACACACATATGTAATCTTCATTTAATTAGTGTAATTGAGATCAAGATATTTTCCAAAGGAGGCCTGAAGCTGATCTAGGTTTAGTTTGAAATCAGGATGCGTTCTTCACTGCCACCAGTGACACCAAGCAGATACTTCATTAGTGTTGAATACTAACATGCATGGTGTGCAAATACATGACACACACACGTTCATAGTCATACACAACCATACGAGAATTTACATGTTCATTTACATAAACACCATATAGGTAAGTCACATGAGGCTCCTTTCTTCCTTCATTCTATTCACATCGCGTGTTCCTTGAACGCCTCAGCAGCTAAAATGCAATCAGAAAAAACTCTAAAATACAAAAACTTTCTAATTTCTGTAAACGGGCACCAACCTTCTGGCTTTTAATACAACTAGCCTGCTTACATAAGCCTTATCCTGCACGAAGGCCGCTCTCCTCAGCACACGCATCAGTGTTGTCACCAAGAGAAAATCTGTTTCTCTCTCTCTCTGTTGTTTTTCCTACATTGTATTCTCCCTGCTTCACCCTTCTTCACTAACTCATAAACACTTTGCCTCCAGCTAAGGGACAGACAGGCTATTGCCAATTCATTAGGTGTCATCTCGCTCACAATAACCTTTACCCCACCTCCCTCCCTCTCCCTCTCTCTTATTCTCGCTCTGTCACTCTCTTCCTCTTCTCTAATCTCAGTGGGAAGCCCTGGAATTAACCGCCAGTTTCAATCAAGTCCAGCCAGATTCACCCTCTTCTGTGACCAGTGACCTGCATATTACACACACACACAGCCCCCCCCCCCCCCCCCCCCCCCCCCCTTGCTTAGTAAGAGATCAGGAGGTGAACACTGTGTGTGTCGACATGTCACACAACATTCTGGCAGTTACGCTGGAGATTTTTCATTAGTCTTCATTGTGCAGCGTAGGTGTGTGCACCATGTTTGCCTGTATGTTTTCATACTCATGTGTATTTGTGTTTTCTGTGTGTTTTAGTGCAGAGCTATCTTCCCTTGGTGGAGATCAATTAAATGATAGGCATTTCAGGAGTCAATATTTCCAGCAGCAAGAGCAATGTATATATGCACTGCACTGATAAAACACACTGTTAAAGGGCGCTGTGTATATATGCATAACAGAATAAATGTACATATGAATGTACATGTTTGACAGCTTACGTTGCAAGGTTACATAGAAAGACTGATAGCACTTCCATCTCCACTGATTACGAATTAGCAGACAGGACAGGGTTAGGTTACCTCAGCAGAGAGACTTGTTTCCCTTTGCAGTTCCGCCTTTCCACAAGAATCAAATCAACAAATCCCTTCTTGCAGTGCAGGTGCACTCCAGAAAAATACCCCTGCATTTCTATCTGATGAATAACAAACAGTTTTGAGGTTCAGCAACACTTCGTACGACCTAATCTACGTAAACCCTAATCAACTTTTAATACTTCTGTTTGGGAAACACCCACACTTTTCAAACTTTTAAATCACTCTAACGCAGACGTCGATTATATACTTTTAATCTCGAAGCGTGGGCCCGATGACCCTGATAACGTCACTGAGGTGATCGAACTGGACCCCAGCTCCTCCAGAGTGAGCGAAAAACAAATTAAACAACACATTGAAGTGCAGTGGTCTATCCCATGGTGATAATAAGCAGCTTCGCTGTTTGGTGCTTCAGTAACGACTGATGAAAACACGTTATCCCAAAGCCAAGGTTTCTGAGTGGCCATGATCCAGCCAGAAACGGGATTAACTTCTTCCAAAACACAGAAACAGAAACATTAACGCCGATGCATTCAATTACACTTGATGCACACGGACTGATCCACATTTCTTCACCAAAATCTGAAGGGGGGGAAAGATGAAATGCTGTTCTGCAGGGAGGCAGGAGCAGAGAATTAGCCACGCTCTCAGAGTATTTTATTATCCATCCCTGCATACAGTAGAGCACGCTGCTTTCTTATCATGGAGTATTTGCTGAGACGAGAGGGTAATAGCTGTGTCAACACTGCGGTTGCCATGGAGACAGCAGGGTTTCCAAAGCCTCGCTCTCTTTCCCAGTGACCCAGTTTTTTTCCTTGTTGTCGTGGCATTGAAACCCTCCAAGAGCTCTCAGCGCTCCACTCCTCTGCCGGTTACCTAGCCATTGAATCCAGCTGACTGATGTATTATCTGAATAAGCGCTGTGCGTGTCACTGGTCGTCAAGTCGACGCGCTGCGTCTGGCTGCATTTGAGCCTTTTCAGCTTCACCGAAAGATAAAGTCTGAAAACTGTGTTTACCTCCTTTGTTAACAGCTGCTCGATGTAAATTAATTGAACTAGATAACCCAAAAAAAGAAAAAGCTTTGCATTTTTCCAGAGCTTAATTAAACCACTTGTCCCGTCGGTGCATTTATCATGCAGACTATTCTTTGCAACCAAACGGAATACAAGTAATACAAGTGTCAACTTGTTCTGCTCACCTATTTTCTCCGACTTAGCTATATTTCTTACAAATATCCCCCTTCGTTGGGATCTTATTACACGTGTGTCAATGGGAACAGCCTGTCTGGAATCTGGTGCTGTGACCTCACATAATGGAATTTTGGTACTGCTTTAACTTCAAGTGAAATCATTCTGTCTCCTTTGAATATGTTTTAGCAGCTGGAGTCATCTAAAAATGTCTCCCACGACTCCGCCACTTTTATCATATTTCTGTCTGCAGACTTCTGGCCTCTACTGAAGGACACAGCCACAGGAGGTGGGTCACACAGAGGACAGGTCTCCGGTATATCATCAGCATGGTGGATGTTAACAGACAACTATTCTAATGCACATTCACACCTATGGCCAGCTTAGAGTATCCAATAAACCTACACCAGTCTGCTTGTCTGTGGACTGTGGGAGGAAACTGGAGAAAACCAACACAAGCACTGGGATGACATACGAACTCCATGACCCCTGGTACTAATCCCAATCGGATGTTGTTCCTCCTGTACACTGCGACCGATAGAGCAGTCCATGTATGTTTATTTGGTCATTTGGGGACATTACATGTGTCCATATATGAGGCCAGTGGGGGGTTGGGGTGGTGGGTGTCATCACCTTTCCAACTAAAACAACCAAAATCCCCACATCCCCAGTAAAAGCCGACCAATCCTGCTTTCCCCTCTCAGCCATTTGCACTTTTCTGCACAGGTCCTAATGTGGTGGGCCTGTTTTTGAAGCAGTTCTCTTTGCAACAGAAACCTGGATTCTCTCTGCTTTGTATCACATTTTCTCGTCCCTGGATCCTCAGTCCTTGAAACAAACATGTTTGGCTCTGTGGTTGTTGTCACTGTCGCAAGGAAAAAAAAAAACACGAGCTGCTGACTTACCACCACATGCTAGTCACTGCTGCTTCACAAACATTTAAACAGTGTCGCTCACACCTTATGACAGCAGACTGGACTCGTCCAACATCTCTGGACGTGACAAACATCCTTATCAGCCAGAGTCAGAAGCTCGACTCCCCTCTGACCGCTCGCTCAGCACAAAGCTCACAGTCAGAGTCACCCGCTGTGGTTCACACTCCCAGCTTCATGGCCATGACGTGTTAAAGATGTTTTTCACATCGTAATGTACTGTATGTTAAGTGCACCCATGAAAGGCATCTGACAGTAACCGATAGTTTGCCCTACGGATATTTGTACATTTTTCCAGATCATCTGACCGACATGGATCATTATTATAGTCGCTGTTGTCCCTCCCCTTTTCTTTGAGTGGTACTGGCCCATGACTTGACTCTTTCTTTCTTTGAAACAAAACATCTAAGACTCTATAACTGATGTTATTATGTGGAACCTTGTTTGAACTGAGACTCGCAAATACATAAAGAATTCTAAAATTTAAAAAAAGAAACACTTCAGTGTTGAGAGTTACACTGAGTCCACTTTATGTGTGTATGATCAGAAAGATGTACGTCCTGTTACCTTTATATTCAGATTGTACAAAAACAGTAAATATGTACAGATGTTGTCGTGAAACAACAAGGAGATTCTTGGTGGTAGATTTAAATGCAGTATGGAAAACAACCTTAAATTTAAAACAAAAATACATTTAATTTAATTTAAATCCGTTTTTGTCTCCAGATGTTGACACTTTTCTTTAACCTCTGGTATGTAAAGAGGATACTTGACTTTTTTTTTTGGACAACTCCAATGGTCAGTTTCACCAGAAGTGGCCAGTGATTCCAATAAAAAATGTAGTGTTACCAGAATAATGGTGAAAAAAACTGTCCTGTCTGTACCTCCCTCTCACACACACTCACACACACACAGCTGGCTGTGCTGTTGCTGCAGTAGCTCTGTGGCTGTAGGTTTTGGCAGCGGAAACCACTGGACAGACACTGTTTTTGTTTTGCTTTCATGCGATCCCCCTGCATTTTTTTGTGCGGCCTTCTCTTGGAAGGAAGTAGAAGGCGGAGAAAACACAACATAATTGAGATTCCTCCTCATTGAAAATAAAATATCTTTGTAGTAGATAACATGTGGTCTTTGTACACACTGTGACCTGCATGGAGATGGGATCACGGTCAGATGAGGACACTCAGCAGCTGCTCCGCTCTCCCCCTCTCAGCCATGTTTATTATTGCTGTAGTTGTAGATCGTTTTGGAAATCTTACATTAACACAATGCTCAACCTCATGGCTTCTTAAAAGACAACCATTCGACAGTTGACAGAAACACACAAAGACTCCTGAGGCGTCTTTCCTCTCACATATGGTGGATAAGACCGCTGGCGTTGTTTTGCCCAAAGGGCCTTCCATTGCTCCTCATTCCTCCTTCATTCTCCATATTCTCTTTTCATAGATCAATACAATTGATCACAATTACTCAATACGCTGCCAACATGTGTCTCACCAGAACTTGTTTGCCCTTTGTAATCGAAAATGTCTTTGTCGATGGTTAATCTCTGGAGGTAAATGAGCAGAATTTAAATCCTGTGAATGCCCTCGGTGGAAAAGAGTGGAGGTCACTGTAATAATAGCAGCAAACCTGACAGAAAGGCACACTTCATCACCATCACTATTTTCATTAAGTATGTAGGAAAAAGACCTCCTCTTTGAAAATTTAATTAAAACATGTTTCTTTTATTACTATTATTATTATTATCATCATCACTTTTATCATCCCATGACTTTTGATTGACCCAGTTGAGTAATCCAGGCCCTGATCTAAAGAAAAGCATCTGGGCAGAAAAAAAGCTTGCTGCAGAAACCTGAGGAGTGAATAAGCTGAGGAAACAGGTGGGAAAAGGACTACGGCTCAGGAGGAGATTAATACGAATAATCTAGTTTACACAGCAAAGACAGTCTGGGATAGAGTTTTCAGATTTAGCCCCCTGGGTGGCTAATCAGGTGATCAGTTAGAACAATCCAGTATCATAGATTTTGCTCTGGGCGTTTTTCTCTCTCTCTCGCTCTCAGCACACGACCTAGAAAATTTAGCTGGGATGGCAACTTTCTAGAAATCTCCTGGAAATCTTAGGAGTGTTTATCCAGCTTTTGGCACCATTAGAGCTGCCAATCCTCCTGTGCACTGATCCCTGATCCTTGCTCTGACACTCACCAGGCTCTCTGAAGCACTCGATGGAAACCAAAAAAACAATGGGAGCCTTCTGAGCACAGGAGCACTGGTTTGGCAAACACAAACACGTAAAGAGGATCACAAATGGGAAAAACGCACCACTGACCACTTGCACAGGCATTTGCGCTCAATCAGACACGCGTCTCGTCGGAGTGCATACGCAGTCAATCGTCAGCAAATTATTAAATCTGCTTTAGGGCAGACTTAAACTAGAACCTTGTGATTTCTTTAAGGTAATTGAATCAATTAAATCAGCCCTATGGCTGACTTACATTCCCCTGCATTCATAACATAACCCACTCTCTCCCCAAGTGTTTTATGTTTCATTTCATTTCATTTCACTTTCCTTCTCTCATTAGATTTCTTCTTTCACTTTCGGTCTCTCTGAATCTGTGTTGCCTGCTTTTTGGTAAATAAAATTCCATACATTCCTTGCACACAACGCACTGAAAACACATAGTTCTGTTGACTCCTGCCCGTGGAACACCACACTCACAGAATGCTACACAGGAGTGTGGGGGGGGGGCACTCCCATTAAACAAAGCTTCAACAAACTTCACACACTCACGGACATGTGATCCTAAATATATCTGTTTTTTTCCCCATCCAGATCCATGAATTATTCTCTTGGAAAATGTTGACTAACTCAAAAAGTTTAAGATAACAAATTCCTGGATCTGCACCACAACTATGAGTCCTTCTCTCACCCACACCACATCCTTCCTCCAAGTTTCATGGAATGATGTCCTGTTATTTTTAGGCAATCTCACAAGCTATCAAACAGACAAACAAACCAATGTTTAAAAGGACAGTGGTGAAAACATAACTTCCTTGGTGGAGGTGTAATAAATTGTTTTCTGCTGCTCATGATCATCTGTGTCTCCTTCTACTCTTATCAGTTATATTCATATTTATAACATCTGTGTTATAGCACTAGCAAATAGCAACTGATCTGAAGGCCAGAATACAAATGTCAATATACTTTCTACAGTTTATATTATTTAAGTATGTGGGTGTGATTGAGGATCACTTTAATTTACGATCATGTTTCAAACTGATGTAAGGTTGTAAAGACGAGAAATAAATAATGGTTTCATCAGTGGAGATGACTGGCTTCAAGCTGACAGGGACACATTCAAATGGAATTTAACAGGAGAGACGAGACAAGGAAAAGTAAAACTACATTTTGACAAAAATATAAAGTTAACTGCCAAGTGTCTACCTCGTCTAAACTTCCTCAGCCTTGACTGACGCTTGCAGGGTCTATTCCCTGCAGCTTTGAAAAACACATTCCATTTTAATGTAGCAGCAGCTCATAAGGTCATTTGTCACTTGATAATGACAAAGCAAACCCAAAGGCATTCCACTTTCTCCACACACGCACACAGCGTGTGTGCTCATGAGGAAAGTGAGGTGAGAGGGACAGTGACGTCTTTCTGAGTTCATGGACTTTTCCCGAAGTCTTAAGACGGGATCGGACGCTGCCGTCAGCGCAGCAGGCAAAGGAGTGTGATGTGGTGTCGGCGGTTCGAGCGCGCTGCCCGAAGGCATCCAGATGCACTCGCATTTTCCAAGCACGCTCAAATGTGATGAGAGCTTTATACCTCCGCACCCACACAGAGGTTTACAAGGTTGCAAATTGCTATCAATAAAGCTGATGCAATCTCATGTGGAGGCGATCGCAATCACATCCAAGAAGGATGCATTTTAAAATAAATCGCACACATGTTGTTGAGCGTTGTCCACCAGCCAGCCTGGCTGCATGGGAAATAGACCACAAAAATCAATTTGTCATTTTACTGCCTTTGTTATGTTTTATTCTGCGCGTATCGTTCCAAAGTTCCCTGACAACTTACATAACACCACTGAGGAGAGAGAGATGTTTATAATTAGAGCGCGAGGCCTCCAACCTCCAAACCGTATCCTCCGTTTCCCCCTTGGGAACCCAATGTTGCAAAACAGTGTGTGAAAATGAGTGGGCTGGTGTTTGCGTATGATCATGAGCCTGTGAAAACAGGCATGTACAAAGTCACAGGGTATTGATGCAAATGTTATTTGGTTTGGGTCCGTTTATAACCTCGTTGGGATCTTTTCCAGCATGAACGTATCAGGACTAGTTAGAGGGGACCAAAGTCTGGTTGTAAAAACTTAATTTCTGTGGGGCCTGTGTGTGTGTGTGTGTTATAATCCTGGCCAGACCTATTTGCTGGCTGTGCTGGTAAGAGGGGCATGTGGACGGGGTGGCACACAAAGTGCCCTTGTTGGCAGCACTGGCATAAAGACAGATTACAGTAAAGCAGCAGCACAGTTGATACCCAGCCTGAGCTGCTCTGAATATGGCCGCTGTTTAATGAGACTGACTGGTCTGTACTGGTCAGTGCTGCTCCCCAACAGTCTGTATCCATCTGTACTGGTCTTGCTTGGTTTGGGCTACTCACTCTGTGACTACTTTGTTCTACTCTCTCCATGTTTCCTTTGCTGCTGTTTCTTTCCAAATATAATTTCATTTGATGCAACAGCTGTCTCCAGATATTTACGCTCCTTTTAAGATGCTTAAAATCTGATTGTAGGAAACGGTTGTGAATGAGCGACATACCATTAAAGACTGCTTCATTCAAGGGTGACTCACACGACCAATTACACTTCCATTATCAAAAGGACAAACAGTTCTCAGCTTTTCTGAATGTACTGAGGAGGAGGTCGACATTTGAACGTAAGGGCGGGATTGTAAACAGGAAACAGCAATTCAGTCCCCATTACGTCCACATTTATGGGCTCTTTGTGGTCACATTTTACCATTCACCCATTCACACACACACTTTCTCGATCACGCTGTCAGCACGGTAGTATTTCACCCTAGGACAATATGTCACACGGAATGGAGATGACTGGACAACCCAGTCTACCCACTCTCTCCCTGTGCCACAGCTGCCCGTGATATATAAAAATATTACCAGGTGAATGGAAGCTCGAGCATGTGAATAATGGAGTCACAGAGATGTCCCCTGTGACTCTCCATGACAAAATGTTGTAATGCCAGTGTGGTGGAAGAGGAAGCTGAGAGAACAGAGAGTCGACCGAGCAGAGACGTTGGAGCCTGGTCTATTTTCAGTCACTGCAGAGAGTGTAATTGTATTTTGGGGAGGGGAGGAGGGGGCGATAAAAACAACATGGTTCACTAAACCTAGGTGTCAAAAAGTAGTTCCAAACAGCAGCATGTGCACTGAACATCTTTGTTTAAATTAGAAATAAAGCCTCCAGCTCCTTCTGAAACGCTTTATTAACGTCCTGCTGCGTCTCCCACAGGGACCCTTGTTAATTTTTACCTTTTTACGATAGGATCATATGTTTTTATGTGAAGTAATATCTCATTTAATAGAGATGTACTGCTCAGGGTTATATTTTTCTCATTAATGACACAGATACAGATGAATGTGATAAAATGTGGGTGAATAGACACTTTTAAAAATCCATGTGAGAAAGCAAGAGCCCTTGCTGTCTGGACGTCGAGGGTTATGGCAGATGTTAAGATACACACACACACACACACACATATATAATACACACACTATAAAAAGAAGTCTAAATCTATACCAAACCCCCCCCCCCGAGAGTTTCATCCCCTAGATACGTGAGCGCCATTCGAAGCACTGGATCCACACACACAGGCTCACATCCGCCTGGATACGTGAGCGCCATGTCGAATTCATGACGGTTGTCATGGTGCCCACATAGCAACCGGCTATACATGTACCGGCTGCTGCCTCCGGTCGACTCAGCATGGGTGGGGGTGGGGGGGGGGGTTGGAGATGGGGGGTTGTTGGTGAAACTGGGGAAGGGTTGGGAGGAAGGTAGAACGGCAGTAGAAGGGTTGGAGGTCGAGACAAACAGAGTGGGACGAACGAGAGGGCTGCAAAAAATTGGTGGGCGGGGGGCAGTTGCATGTCAATTGGTGTTTTTTTTGGGTGAGTGTCTGAGTTTGGAAGGACAAGGGATCTAAAGGGATCTAGAGCAAGAGAGAGGGCGATGAAGAAAAAAGGGGATCAGCTGGTCTGTAAACCTCAGAGGACGGGGAGATGGGGCAAAGACAGAGAAGAGAGTGAACTCACGCTTGACAGCTCTGTGAAAGAGCCATGTGGGTTACAGAGACACTGAGAGCCAATAAAAAAAGACGAGCCGTCCACTCACTGTATCACTGTGTGTTCTGCTCCAGCCTCAGAGAGGCATGAAAGACAAGAAATGAGATTGTGTTCCTGAGGGGGGAAAAAAGGGACTGATTGAGCGCTCTGTAATGAAAATAATCAGTTTGATGCTTGGAGCTGGAGCGAAGGTAACGTCCTGCCCTGTTTCTACTTGCTGCTTTTGAATTTGGATTTGAAGACAGAGCATGGAGCCAAGGAGTGGATCTGTCTTTGCAGAGTGCACTGCATATCATTACGGAGTAAGGCAGGCATGTTCTCCTCAGAGCAGTTCATGGGTAATTGATGTGCCAAGTCTTATTTTAGGAGCTGAATCAAACGACAGGGCTTTATGCCTCACCTGGCATTAACAAATAAAAATAAATAAATAAAAAATAGAGAAGAAATTAAATTAAAAAACGCCGTACAAGCACAAATAGAGCAGTGCACACATCGACTCTGGGTGAGCGGTTCGTGAGGAGACGCACATGCAAATACACAGAGCGAGGAGGGGTACACGTGAAGTCGCTCTCACACAGAGACACAGGCACACATACATGAATATTTCAGTTTGCTTGAAAACGTGCGTACCAACCATAGCCCATCCCCCCACCCCCGGACCGAGCCAACCCCTCAGTCAAAGCCTGCGTACAGCAGCACAGGAATAGGCCACAAATGATGGAGAGAGCGCCGCGATGAGGGGGTGAGGAAAGGGAAAAAAAGGCAGAGATAGAGGGTCTGACAGACCGAATTCATCAGGCGGGATGACAGGGGAGGGTGGGAGAGGACGTGGAGGAAGAATATAGACATCAGGGTGGAGTGACAGTTCTGACAGCTCGCCAAGAGTAGTGAGGGAAAGTGAGCTGTTAAATGGTAGCGCGTCAAAGCAGCTGATGCACGAATGGTTTATTTTTGGAGCGGTTTCAGGTGAGCGGCCGCGTGTTCACCCATTGTTCGCAGTGATTTAGATATTCCCTCGTGAGCAAGCTGCTCGCCACAGTCACCACGCGTGGAAACAAAAATCCAACAACCGACTTTCATTTCGAGCTCTGTTGCGCTCACATCGGCCTCGGTACAACAAAGCCCTGAAGGAGAAACAGGTTATATGGTTGGAACGTGAGTCATTGAGTAGTTTCACTTCGTTGTGAGTGAATGGCCCAAAATGTTAGTAATTATCCCTCATTCAACGGAAACAGTGCGTACACGTATTAATGAGAGTGAGGATGCAAATGTCTGAGACATTTTACTGAGTTTTTCCTGCAGGCCTCCGACTCAGTTCCCAGTATAATGTTCTAGGGAGACTATGTGAAATCACAGCAGGAGAATATCCAGTGGATTCACCATTAGCAAGAGTTAAATGTTGCTACGGGTCAACACTGAGATCTACTTCTTAAGCAGAATGCGTACATTGTGTCCACTTATCGGAAAATGTTCATCAGCACGGACATTAAGCAGAGTTCTTATCTGAACAGGATTCATGAATTGTACTTCAGTGTTCAACAAGGTCATTGTGTAACTTGTTAAGGATGTTTATCTGTTTATCTTTGCCTTTAATGTCAGACATCTTGACTGATCAAAGTTGAAAAGACAAGGAGACAAGGGACTACACAAGCAATTGTCATAACAAATTTAAATCAACTATTAACGGTAACAGGGACAGAGAGTTTTATAAACTTAGCAAACCACATGTGCAGTGTTGAGCGTGGCGCTGGTGTCAGTGGCTGCAGAGTCAAGTCAAGCGTATGGGTTTGTTGTATTGAACAGAACAACAGAGGCCTGAAGGGAAAGCATATCAGTGAGTACAGCTAAAAGCTAATCTCTCACCCAGCACTCAATCAATTGTACCACTGTTAACTGGGATAATGACTGCGTGAATGCCGTCATTTGGTTTGGAAAGGGGTGGCGCTGGGAGAAACTGGAGGATTTTGACAGTGTCTGATTGAGATTTCTGACCCGAGGCTCACTCCTGGAGGAAGTACACACCAGTGAAACGATAAATTATTCATGTCCATCTCACAAAATACCAGCGGAAAAGATGAGTTTGTTCATCTGGGGCAGAATAAAGTTTTAAAGAACACTCCTGACTCTGGGGGCATGGGGAGCCGCGGGCATAATTTACAAGACGTATGACTTTGGTGACCACGCTCTCTTTATTCAATAGGCAAGTGGCTACGCCGCGGGCCAATCAACCACCCCCCCCCCCAAACCCTGCTGTGTTTCTTTTAGATGGAGATATTTCATCTGAAGAGGAGTAAGTGACTTAGTAAGGACTACATGCGTGTGGGCGTTCATGATGCAAGCTTGTGAAAGCATGTGGCTGTTCGGCCTCAAAGTGGGGAGGCTCGGCAGCACGCACGGCTCTGGTGGCAATCAAATGTCACGGTGCAGGGGCCAATGGATGGGAGGGATCTCGTGACATGAGCGCGACAACGTGATTTGTCCGCCGCGCGTGTTTCTAGTCACCTCGGGTTCAGCCGGAGCACAGGGTTCAACTAAAACGCAAAATATGTGCTCATTGCGTTGAGAAAGGAGGACACACACTCATCCGCTCTGTGTGTGTGTGTTTCCTGATACTCAGGAGGCAGCAGTCAAAGTTGGAGTGTGAAGCGGGGTTGCTCAAGAGTGACACCCATGCACACACGTGTACCGGCAAAACAAACAGAAGACACACACTCTGTCTTGCACACTGTATATTTGCTGACCTACTGCAACACATCTCACACACACACACACGTGCTGGTGAACCCACATCTCATCCTCTGCCGCGTTGGTGTTAATCTCTCACTCCATTTGCACTCGTCAGGAGATAACGACATCATTAACACACATTAGCATGTCTCTGTTATCATTCCCTCAGTGTCCCAGAGTCCCAGTGCGTGTGTGTACTGCTCCAGTGTGTGTGTGTGTGTGTGTGTGTGTAGAGAGAGAGAGCTGTGAATGGGGATGAGGCGTGAATCTGTTATTTCTCTGTTCAGTCTGTCACAGAGGTGTGTGTGTGTGTGTGTGTGAACCAACACAGCCATTTAAACATCAGCTGAGATGTTCGGCAGCAGAAAGTACTTGTTAATTACACTCATTACCAGGATGTTCCACACAAGCCTCTTGTCACCGTATGACAATGTTAAAGTTGCATTAATTCTGCAGGTAATTGCTTAAAGCTTTGTGTTTACAGCGAGGGAATTTTTATTTTGTTGAATTTCTTTTTTGTGCCTCACATACACCAGTAACAAACCATACAGCTTCATCTATGCCTCAGATATCCAAAGGCTCAGATTACCCACAGAAAGCCACAGGACGACCCCACGCCAAACTGGGATTCCAACGCCCTGATACACAGTTTGTCGAATAATTTCATCGCAAGGCTTATGATTGGTCGATGCACACTATATACACAAACACATCCCCTCTAACTCATTTGGCTCTAAATACTTTTGTTTTCCTCTTGCACAAGTTTATGGATGTTACTGATCTACAAAAACACACACTCGCACCAATGTCAACACTGCAAATGGAAAGAATAAGTGAACTCTGATCCTGCAACTCTTCCGTGCTGTTTCTGTGATTGAGAGAAAATTACAACTCTCACGAAGCCAGTTCGCCAGTGAGAGATCCCACTCTGCACCAGCGTCTCAACATTTCCAAAAATGTTAGACCCTCAAGGTCACCTGGAAAGATGTCCCTTCCGTGAGCTATACAGCAGAAGGGCAGCGTTCGCTCTCTCTCTCTGTCTCTCTCTGGACCATCCGTGGTGCCAAAATCCTGAATTATCCTGCTGCTGCAGGTCACCGCCAGGACATGCCTAGTGTCAGGATCCCTGTCCTCCCCTACACACTCAGGAATGACCCTAGACAAACAGCTCCATCTGGGGAGCGTGAGGATGAGGAACTGGACGCTGGTCATGTGTGTTGCGTCTGAAAGAGACTTGTGTCAACAGCTGGCGTCCAGTACCTAAAACACATGGACGGACATTGGCTTGCACCTGAAAATGGACGAGTCAATAAACACAGAGGTGGAAAGGTTAGAGTGTCGAGGCTGTGTGTCATGTACTCTAAATGAAAAGCAGATGACGTGCGTTGAAGAATTTATCAATATTTTAGTTATCTGGACTTTTTAATAGAAGAAAATAATGAGTTCATTGTTGTTTACAAACTGAGGAATGCTGTGGATTATTGTTTCCGCCTAACCTATTTTGTTTAAGCAGTGCAAAGGTGGATTTGACATGACCTGCAGATAAAGTCTGGAGAACTGCGTCCAGACTTCCCCCAGACTTTCGCCAGACTTTGCCTTTCACACATGCACAGTGCAAATCGTCGCCTGCTGTCTTATTACATTGGGCTCTGCAGACTTTATGCTGAGGAGAGGCGGGTAAAGTCCACAGACCGTGTATCCAGTAAACAAATAATATTACTTTTATAATGGTGGCAAAGGTCCATTGGCCCACTTTTGGCTGAACTATAACTACACTCCTGGTAGCGGCATGCTGGTTTGTTAGGTTACATTCAAACTAATAAAACTGCAATAGTTGCACAATAAACAGAGAACATATGCGCACAAGCTGCTGGAAAGAGCTTGTTGCGGGGTACACTAGGATCCTGGAGTACAGCACTTCCTGCTGCCACTCACAGTTACGTGCCTCTACTCTACCAGGATGCCAGAAACAAATTAAGCAACACTTGTGGGTGTATGGAACTGCAGCATCTCAGCAGTGATAAAGGCTGAAGTGCTGGGCGTCAGGAAAAATAAATACTGATTGGACTGTCAGCATTCTTTTCTATTATATATTAGAGCATCTCGCTCTGTTTCTGCCTGTTAAAATTAGCATAATAAAGTGTTTATACGTTAATAAAGACAAGGTGACAAAGCACAGCAGGATGTGACTTATTGAACTGAGTATGATCTACATGAACCATGTGACTTCAACGTCCTCTGACGTGCTCTCTGTCCATCTTTAATATTTAACTCTGCACCTGTTGGTGATGATTTATCAAAGAATGCCCTAAATAACTGTAAGATTGAGAAGGAAAATACATGTCAGTGGTTTCAAGATTATTGTACGTCCTAGTATTCGTGTGAGGGGTTGGGGAACCTCATCAATTACACCAGCAGTGGCCCTGCAAACACCAACTCACTTTTATTAATTTAACTGAGCTGATTTCACCTTTGAATCAGGAGAGGAAACTCTATGAACACTAGTGCTACATCATCAGCATCAGCACACAGCAAGGCTCCAGAAAGTCGGACATCTTTGGTGGCTTCTTTTGTTCAACCCCACAATCTCCGGATTTGTCTCCCTCTGCTCAACCCTGAGACATTCCTCAAAAACCTCTGGCTGTGCCTTTTGGTGTCCACAGGGGTACATGTGTCCAAGCTAAAGCCACCTCTCCCTGCTTGACCTCACTCTACCCGCCTGCCTTCCCAGGCCTTAATCCCGATCAAGCATGTCTAGACCTCTCATTACCAGAACATAATCAGGGGGCAGGGGGAGGACAGGACGATGGGGCCGCAGGGAGTGTCGGATGGATGGTGGGAGGAGAGGATGCAGGGAAAGTGACCCTGACAGTGACCTGCACATTCATTCAACTGTTTACTCTCCCAGTAAACAGACAGACTATACAGAGAGTCAATACACCGGATGGAAGAGGGATGGGGGCGGAGATATGAGGCGGGGTACAGACACTCCAGACGTAAACAGAGGATTAGACAGAGAAAGGGAATCTTCAACAAAATGTATCTTGACTATCTCAAAACTTTGAAATGTCGAGGATCGTTTGGTTAAATCTAATGAAAACTAACAGTAATACTAAAGCAGGAGCTTCATGTGGCTGGAAATGTGTGTTCATCTTTATAACAAGGATTAAAAACTATTTTATATCTAGAATGGATGGAAACAAAGGCTAGCATGGCTCTAGTTTAAGGTTCAGTGTCTCAAAAGAAGCTTCTCAACACAACAGACCAGGTAATGTAGAATAATGGGAAACGTTGTGGTTTTATAAGATGCTGTATGTGAATCTGTTTCTCCATGAAGGAGCCAACTGAGCATTTAAAAACTTTGACAAGTGCCAGGGGGGCAGAGATATTCTTCTTCTTTGTTCAGCTGTAACAAAAGATCCCCTTAAGCTAACTACCATGGTACTTTCCAAAACTGAAGAGCAACAAAAAAAGACAAGTTGTGGTTTTATGGGCAGTTACAGACCAAGCGGATTCTCTGTAAGGGGGAGTGAAGTTGCCGTAGTTCATTGATCATACAACAACACCAACTTGTCTTATTTAGGCCAACTGTTCAGGGTTTATATGGATTAAACTAAAAGATGCAGTTAGTGAAAGGAATCCTGGAAGGAGAATTTTTGTTCCAAATTGTAGCTCAGAATAAATGATCTAGACTGTGCTGGCTCGCCATATTCTGATTTGTCCTGCCACAGTTCCATATGAACCAAAATGCATGTGATGACTATGAGAAAAGCATAAATATCACAAATGGAGTTATCTGGCTCCCAATGGTAGACTACACCACCACATGACATCATTCCCTGTGTCAATCAAAGCGAGTTGGCGGCACTGATAGAACATTAAAGGGGGCAATGCTGCTGCTGTGCCTGGATTTACCATCATGAGCTCAATCCCATTACCTCACATATACTCAGTCGCTGCTAAACCATGGCTCCAATCAAGCAGCGGAGTGTGACATGCTGAGATTACCGAACATGAGTCGGAGTGATGAGGGGCTAAACGCATGAACTAATGACATGACAGGCGTCGCCGGCCAACCAGGGATCAAAACAATCTCACAAGACGGCAGGATAATAAACACAGCCCCCTTAAAAAGCAAATATGGGTCTGGAGATGCTTTGTGTGTTTCAACAAATGACGTGTTGTGTGTGTGTGTGTGCATCTTCAAGGTTGTCCTGCTGTCCCATATGCTGTGCCATGTTGCATCTCGCATCCAAGTGATCAAGTGCAATAGCATGTACAAAATGTACCATATGGCACAATTTGAATCAACTCTGTGTCAGTGCAGTTGAACTTGTCCCCTAAACACATAAAGAAACACCCACTACGACACCATTACACCCTAACACAGCCATGTTACATTAGTTAGTGCGCAGGAGGACTAGAAGCACGATTCACTTAGTTTGTCAAACATTCATGTTGGCCTGCATTTGCTAGTCTCTCTCTCTCTCTCTCTCTCTCTCTCTCTCCCTCTCGTTCTTCTGCTCGCTTTCCACCCTGGTCCATTTTTTAATCTCCCACCCGTCAGTTTCTTTCCACTCTTTGGATTCCTCTCTCTTGAACACGCAAATGTTCCTCATAGTGTTCTGCTCTCTGTAACTTCCCTAATTGCATCTGTTTTTCCTTTTCTTCTCTTTTTTTCCCCAAATCTAAGGATTGTTCTTTTTCTGAATGTTGAGGGCTCTTCTGCTTGGCCCTGATTTACATACAGGGGGGGCTTAACAGCACTGTGCTAATTAGCTGTCTGGTTTGTATTCACCATGCTAATTACTTGTCTCCGTTAATGTCCATACAAGGGTCTACTAACCCCTATGGGAGGGCGTTATCGCCTTGACTGTCAGTCACTGCAGCCCACCCACACTGCCATTGGGGAGGGACAGCTATGCCCTCAGCAATACAAAATGTTTACATTGGACACCGATCGGTCACCAATCATAACAATTTAGTGTATGGAGTAGTTACTTCTTAAAAAAAATAAAAATAAAATTGACTGAGTTTGAGCGCATGTATCGCTAGGACCTCTCCAGCCCGTGCAGACTCTGGTTTCAAATTCACAAAATAGCCGCATTCATAAATTTGGACGGTAGGAGGACCAGGAGATGCACAAATAATTTACTGTTTCATCCTACTCCTGATAGTCAAACCTTTTAGGCTGATATCTCCCACGTGCGAATCAAACAACCATATTTTGGGAGAGGTTTGATGATTGTGGAGTTTTACCTACATCCCTCCCCCTTGTGTCACTTCAGACCTTCCACCACCCAGCATGGCATTAACCATGTTCTGCAAAAAGTGACTGTTTATCTCTGAATCCCCTAACAGCTGCCCCGTGCGCCGTGTGATAATGCGGCAGAGCGAATGCTACGAGGCATTCAGGTTGTTTACCTTCAGTTAACAAAGCAAGTCATTAACATTCTCCTCATTGTTGTTCGCTGCTCCTCAGACACTGAACTGCATTTCAATTGGCTTTTTCATTGAAACAGTCAGGGAGTCAATTAGCTTATCTGACCATTGGCGATATCTGCCTTCATGGTGTTGTTATTGTCTGTGCAGGGCCGGGCCAAGCAGCCGTCCAAATGAGCTCACGACAGTTCCTTTACATGGAGTCACGTACAGGCACGTCAGCCGCTGATAACAGGGCCACCTTAAAAGAGTCTTCACACACCACATGCACTCTGTAATACGTGCCGAGACACACGCACACACACCTAGATGTTCCCTGTGGCTGTATACTGAGAGCAGGGAGGCCCCCAACAGATAAACAAGGCCTATTGATTCAGTGTAATTTGACTCAGTTGCTGCCATAATGACATTATAGGACAGGACCGGTGTGAGCAAGAGTGTTTGTGTGCTATGGCGAATGATGACACATTACTCAGCTGCGCCAAGGGAATTTGGCTGATTGGAAAGTGATATGGGGGGGATGGGGTGGGCGAGATAAAGGTAGAGAAAGAAAGAGAGAGAGTAAGTGGCAGCTGTGTGTGTGTGTGTGTGTATTATAGATGAGGAGGTAGCAGTGTGAAAGGAGAAGTAAACCGTGCTGCTCTGGAGTTTCTTTTTCCACGGGCACGTAGCCATGAATGCTGCTATCTGTGTAAAACCCCCAGACGATCAATGGGAATAATGTTTTACTTGCGAATCAAAATGAGGAAATCATTTCAGAGTTTGACCACAGACTGGGAAATGGTAATATGCCATCTGCTGATCAAGGCAGCTTCTTTCACATCTGGTTGAGCACAATAGAAACTCAGTACATTGGGAAAGCAGAAGCATTTGTTGGGTTTCACTCTGGTGATCTTCCAGCACAGAGCTCATACTCGCCAGTAAATGCTAGGTGCTGAAGCAGCATTCTGATAACGCCGCTCTGAAGTCCAGCACAACAGTACAAATAAAACACATTTATGGATATTTGTGTTGAATCCAATTAAAATGCTGCACTGTGCTCAATTCAGGTTACGACCGGCCCGTAAATACTCACACTGGAAGACAAATGCAAGATCAATATTATTCTCATTTCCTATGAGAGAGCAGATATCTAGATAAACGTTAACACGGCAATGTTCTATAAAAAGGCTTAGTCCAAACATAACAACATGCTATCACACTTGGTTAGACACATGATGGGGCCTATGGGCTTATGTCATACTTATCATGTGTTCCCTCTTATTCAATGCACAGCTAAATGAGTTAGCATGCCAACATTAGATAGACAGATACAGTCAGCACACGTAATGAATATATTGGGAATGTTTTGAGCACCAGGGCTCTTAGATATTAGAGGTCGTCCAATATATGATGTGATAGCAGGACAGAGACAGAAACCCGCCACTGAACAAACTCCTCTGCCTGGAGAACATGTTGTGCAGGGGGTGACTGTCATGGTTCACGATGGTCAGCTCAAAGTATTAAGAGTCTCAGTCACGAGTTTTTCCAGCACATAAAACATAAAAATTGGATGCTGTGTTTTCCTAATTAGTTTCATGTAATTCCCATCCATCCCTTATCGGAGCTGCTCATCCCTGAGGGCCACAGGGCTGGATCCAAACCCCAGCTGACTTTGTTCACCCTGGAGAGTTTATCACAGGGCCAGCATATAGAGACAACCTTTCATGGTGTAACTGCAGTTGATATGATGTGAAGGTCATATTATTTATTACTTTGTGTCATCAGTAAAATTCACAAATTGTTTTTTTAGTCATTAAGTTACTTTTCAGTATGCACGCTACATGGTTCTGTCCTCTCTGTGCTATCCCTGAACAAGAAGCAAACACCTGACAGGTCTCCAGTGGACCATGATTGTCCAAGAATTCTTGGAAGTAGTGTTTCCTAAAAATGAAATATTGAATAAAAAGATTATTCTAGGAAGCCTGAGTTTCCCTCAGGCTCTTTATTTGTAAATTCAAGTTTGAACTTATCATAACTCTAGATCACAAGTTTTTTTTCGTAATTCCTCATTTGTGGAACACAGATATCTCATGACTGCCAAATTGCAACTCGTTCAACTGTTGAACCATAAATGTCATCCTCGTCCGTGCAGCGCTAAAGGAAAAGTCAAAAGATCACCAAAGTCAGAGGGAGTTATCATCTTGGGAAATCAGTGTCTGTACAAAATGTAACGTCAAAGCATCCAGTGGTTGTTGAGAGTTTTCAGCGCGGCTGAGTGTCACAGACTCCTCAGAGGTGTGCATCCTCGCCTCCATGCGAGCCTCTATCCCTACAGCGGAGGGTAAAGAGATCTGAGCTCTGCTGTCATTTCGACCTCTCCTGGCTTTGCTCTTGTCGAGGTGACAGGCGGAGACCGAGGTAATTGGTGCCACGTATGATTCTGTCAACTCGGATGGCAGGTAACAAGAGACAGAAAAACAAAGGGAAGACAAACAGGTATTTATTTTGGGAGGTCCACTGGTGGTTTCAAAGAAATATTAGATTGTGTGTGTCCTCCCACTGCGACCCAAAAAACCGATTCCCCTCGGTTTTGCACATGTAAAATTGGCTGCCACCATAGTTGTGTAGGAAATCCCAAAATTAGCCTCTGTTTATTCAAAGTAACTAACGTTTATTGTTTCCTGACTTGTTCACTGTATCTTACAAAATCCCCATCCCCTACCATCTGGTCTAGATTTCTCAGAAATCCACAATGTTCCACAAATTAAAAATCTAAACTAAACTCAAAATGCTCAATTTGTTCGACTAAACGCATGAATTTGTTTTGGGTCACTGACAGCACAGCCTTTTCTCCACCAACATCCAGACACACACACACATCTACAGCAGCGTGGCAGAACAGAACATACTGTACACATGCATACGTCACACGTGTGTGCACAACCTACAGACACAAGCCGGCTCATCCCCAGTCTCAGGCATGACAATATAGAGAATCTCTGTCTATCACATGGGCTGCCATTTGCACAGAATTAGGTCCGCACCTCTCCAACCTGTTTGCCTCGACTAACTTTGTGATTATCAATTCTCTTTACTGTAAATTATATAATCAGCACCCTGCACACCCAAAATAAATGCACACGTGTGTTCTCTAATGTACAGATGAAGCCCGCGATGCCTTTTGGGCGCCATTTCAAAGGTGTACAATCTGCGCTGAGCGTTTCCAGTTTCGGGATTTCCCCAATATGCGCTGCACGTTTCTTTGATCTGGAACTTTCAAACGCTCCCTGATTGCTGATTGCGAAGCTGCAGATGTTCTGATCTCAGCAGATGAATTATTCCACATCTCGTTGAACAGTCTGCCGTTTGCTCCCACTCTCTCATTTAGAGGCGGACTGAGCAGCCATCTTGCCATCCCTGGATCGCTCTCTCTTTTCACTCTCATCCTTGGGCATGCAGCCCCCACCCTGCCCCCCCCACCGCTCCATGTGCCAGGCTGGAGGGTGCGCTGCGAGGGCAGGGCCAGTGTCTGTGCGAGTGTGTGCGTGTTGATGCCAAGAGCGGCCTCGCTACTGTAGCTTCTCAAGCTGCCCCTTTTTCTGACGAGTCCACATTCTCCGTCCTCCTCCGTCCCCCATACTTGACCTCACCATCACACGGACCCCATGCTAAACAAGCTCACCTCATTCAGTGAATGATACAGATTCTCCACATTCTTTGGGATGATATAACCTGCCGGCGGCCTGCGCAGCCCTGGGCGGGGTTTCTCAGAGGATGCTGTGGTCCAATGTCTTGCGTTTACATAGTGGACCTTTATTCCCTCTTAACCAGCTGACTCCCTTTTCTTACGCAAGACTAAAGCCACACATGGTTTTTTTCGGAGAACGTCTCCATGCTTGTAGTTCTAGTTACTCACACCAAATGAGACGATTAAAAAAAAACACGAATACTAACAAAGACTTCACATTTGATGTGTTGCCCGCCATCTGTCTGCGGCCACAACCACGTTTGCATTTTCCTTTGAAAAAGCACCAACTCTGCTACAGCTACACTCTCGGTTAACGCGTGTGATTTTATTGTGAAAGGTCTCTAATGGGGATTCTAAATGGTGAAATTGAAAGAGCGCCCATCTATCCAACCTCGTCTCACAGAGCCGTCACTACCTCTCAGTCACATTACCATGTCCTCTGTGTGTGTGTTTGGGAGCGTGCTTGTGAAGGGGATCTCTGTCACAGTGGCTTTTTGTGTATAAAACATTACTCCAGAGACACATCAATTACTGCCGCACTGATGCTGAGATTTTAATGAGATCTATATCTCCTCAACACACACTCCCTCTCAGACGGACTCAATAAGCTATACAGAGATATACAGAGATCTGCTCCACAGACACACTGGTGCGAATAATGGGTTGTTGTGTTCTTTTACTCATTGCATATGTACTAAAGAAGGACATAACATTTAATTGGCTCGCGATGATCTAAATATGGTTCCGGTTTTATTAGGTCACGACAGGACCAGAGTACTGAGTTACAGAACTTCTGGAATTCTGGCGTCTTCTCTTTATTTACAGGTAATTATAACCATTACGCTGCTAACACCCAACCACCAAACTTCCAGTGTGTTGTAGTGGGTCAGTTAGTGGTGTAGCCAGCTTAGTTGAACTTAAACAGGATTGTGAAAAATGAGTGTTTATAGCTCACAGAGCTGCCTGGGAATGTGCTCTCTCGCTTCTTCTCAAAGCCCTGTGAGGCACAGTGAGGGGAAGATCATGGTCACGATTAATAAAGAAGTGGTAGTTAATTGCAGGTCTTTGGATGTGAACTCTGGTCTCTTCTTCTTGATAGTCTGACAAGCTCCTTTCCACCCCCTTTGCTTTCTGCCTCACTGCACCCATAGTGCTCTCTTCACTGATGCTAGGCACTGGAGCACTGGATGTACTGTAAATGATGAGGTGCACCATAATTCTAAACAAATGCATTTCAAAATCATTGAGTAAAGAAGTGAGAAAGTTAGCAGGACAGGAAAATGACCTTTCACATTCTCTGCAGCTCGATTTGCCAACTTAGATTGAACTTTTCACTACAGCAAGCAGCACAGTAAAAAACACAACCTGTGCAGATTCTGAATGAGAATCTACACCATCTAAATGCAAAGGACAAGATACTGGGCCCGAAGCCTGCTGGTTTCCATTTCTTAGCAGGTAAACAGTCTGTGTGCAGAGCAGAGGCAGAACACACTGAGCGAATGAATTGGCTGCTGGCATTTTAATGCAGATAGCTGGTGATAAAGATTAGCCAAAACATTGTCTGGACCTAAACACCTACAAAAAGATCATCAAATTTATCATCAGACAGGAGCAGATGAGATAAAAAAAACAAACTCCTAATGACTCATTGCTGGAGCTTTTCTGTAAAAGTAAAACACTACATAATTGTTTGTTATGCATTCCAGGCCATGATACAGGGTTCAGGAACTTCAAGTCACTCAGTCACATGATGAACTGAACTGAAGTCTGCTGCTCTCAGGGTCAAGAAAAGGTTTCACATTTTGAAACCCTTTAGGTGTCGTATGACAAAAATACATTTGACTGATTTATGAAATGCAGTGTGGAGAAAAAAAAGTTGTGAAGCCGGGTGCATGTTTCCTGTGCAGCGCTGCTTCCTCCATTATATGACCTTTGGCAGCAGATGGGCAGGGAAATTAGCAGAAGTGCTAAATGTTTACAGTCCATGCAGCACAGCCATGGAAAAGCACATGTTACACAAAGACTTTTTAAAAAGTTTTGCCCAGAAATGCCCTTGTGATGTAAGTCAGTAAAAGAGCTTATTGATTTTGACGTGCATGTATCAGTGTGTGTGCGTGTGTGTGTGTGTGTGTGTTTCCCCCGGCCAGGCAGAGCCACTGGCAGTGCAGCTGCAACATTAGTGGGTCAGTGTGCCATCAACCCATTCATCAGCACTTCTCCCTCTCCTCTCTCTGCCTCCATCTCCCCTCTGACTCACCACACACCCATCCATCCATCCCCCACTGCCTACCTCTCACTCCCTCCTCTGCTCATGTGTCCGCATGCAGACA
The DNA here is from genome assembly GCA_016785235.1 of Pseudorhombus dupliciocellatus. Classification (NCBI taxonomy): domain Eukaryota; kingdom Metazoa; phylum Chordata; class Actinopteri; order Pleuronectiformes; family Paralichthyidae; genus Pseudorhombus; species Pseudorhombus dupliciocellatus. Next base: position 723,575 of record JAFBJW010000542.1, read on the forward strand.
TTTTTCAAGTTGGCAGTGAAATAAAGGAGCCCACAGAAAAGCATCCAGTGAGCCATTTAAGTGCATATACACAGAAATAAGTGCATATACATGGACATATATTGAAATGAGAGGGTGGCGGCAAACCTCAGAATTAGATTTGGTTAATTTTGGGATTCTTGATATGTATGGTAAAACAGGAACTGTTTGCCTGTCATGTAGCATGGAGAGAGAGGCGGCTGTGACTTCTGGAACACGTCAACTCAGCTTTCATTTTGATGTTGACTGATTTGACTATACATTATTCAACAATATTTAATTTAATGAGTGTGGGTGGGTCTGAGGTAGAAATTAGGGGAAAACCTCCTATCTTCTTGAAGACTCGAGGCTACATTAGTCACTCTAGATTTGGACTGTGGGGAACGTAGGTACCAGAATTTGACAGAGAAAACAATGTGGAATGAAAAAGACAGAAGCTGTGAGACAAATCGAGGGCTGCGTTTGAAGACCGATTGTGTTGCAGCGGTAAGAGGCTGTCTCATCTCAAATGCTGTGAAATTGCGGGTTCTTTCACCCTCCGAGAAACGGAGGCTCCAGCAGGTGGATCCTCAGGTCAGTCTATTCCGGGATTCATTGCCGTTCTGTGACTAACTGTTTTTTTCGAGATGTCGGATGGTTAGCTATCAGGCGAACCACTAGATGCTAAAAAACCTAAAAATTTGTTTTGGAAATGGCATCCATGAGTGAAGCAGATGGAGTGCCCTTACTATATAAACTGTGAAGACACACGTGAAGTGCAGTCTCGTTCCTTTTATTGTCTGGCTCCAAAAACCTGCCTGTTCTCCATGCATTCATGACACAAAACCAAAAAAAAAAAAATCTGAGAAAAAAAAAGATTTTCTCTCTTTCCTGGTCTTCCCATTCCCCTCTTTCCTTCCCATATTACCCCTCTCTCCTGCTCAAGGATGGATGAAAAATGAAGGAGAGAGAAGGAGGCAGAAGAGAAAAGGGGAGGGGGTGGATGTGTTGTTCAGTTCTGCTGAATGTGCTCACATGTATGAAAGAAGAAGGATTTATTTTAGGACGTGGCGTGGGTGTACACAGATTTCAAACACACACACATTCTCTCTCTCTCTCTCTCGCTCTATCTCAGGAAGAGAGCGCTCACAAGCCCAGAGATAAGCCTGACCTACCTTTACATCAATCTTGTTTTGAAAGCTACTGGAAGGATGCTTTTTTTTTTCTTTAGCTCCAAGACTTTCCCATTTACAGGAATTCTCCAAATGCATTGCACATTATCCAACACACACACACACAAAGCGAGAGAAGGCAAGAGAGAGAGAGTGAAACATAAAAACAAATGAAACGAAATAAGGACACAAGTGAAAAGAAAAAGCGAGACAGCAAGAAGCAAAAAGTAAAGCGTGAGTGGATGGAGTCTCAGCTCCAATACAGGACGATAAGTGTCTGTGTTGTTGTGTCATATTGTGTCAGCATTGCCACAGCATGATTATCCTGTAGAAACTGTTGTCATGGTAATAAGGTCACTGGCATGTTCATATGTCAAAAGGGATTTATACTGGGCTGACACCATTTCCAGTGCTGCATGTGCCAGGCGTGTGTGCGTTCATGCGATGTGTGTGTGTGTGGGTAGAGTAGACAAAGACAGACTGTGAGTGTGTCACAGCAAGGCTGAAATTCCACATTTATGACAAACTCTAAACTGATTATTTCAGAATCAGGGCTTTTAAAAATGACCCATAGAAAATACTGAACATTTCCATGTTGCTTAATAATGCCTATTACAGCATTCAGAGAAACAGGCAGCAAGCCTGTTTCTCTACACTAGTATTTCCATGGATTTCCCCTCCTCTGACCTTAAATCAGTGAGAGGTGGGGAAAGAAGATGCGCACACAAACTGAAAGTAAAACCTGATGTGCTTCACACTTTCTGTAAATGAGTCATAGCAGGGTTTAGGGTGTAGTTGGGAAATCCCAGAGTCTGACTGCTCTTTAATCCACTTGCTTAAATATCAAATACCTACAGTAAAAAATAATCAAATTAACCTTAAGTCAAGAGGGTAGAAGGTAAAGCGTCGCTTTGTCACTGCACACAACGCAGTGACCTACTTTCATATTTAATAAGACTGCTGTTCCACAACAATCCACTTCCCCATTTCCATTCCCCATTGTTCTTTACCCCCCACCTCTGACCTCCCTTGACCCCCTGGCTGTACCGAGGCAGCTCAGAGCTAAAGTCATGATTATTTTTTGTCTCTGCTCCTTATTTTTCCAGCGTGGACATCTGTCAGCTCAAACACTAAGCCATATGCTATCTATTGTCGCTCTCTGAGGTCCGGGAATCTCCGCTTATACGACTGAGAGAGCACTTAAGAGATATTGACCGCAGCTAGGCTGGTTTTGATTAAAATGACTGTTTATAATCCAAAGCTATGCTCAATCAGAAAAATCCCTCAATCACCTAAAAATGGCATTTCCAAGATCAGAAAAATCCAAAAAAAAAACCAAAACAAAAAGGAAGGAGTCATTCATAAACTTCCAATATGCTCCTGTCAGTGATCAGCTCAGTTTCTGGTTATTTAATACCCATAATCCTTTATCCCGCAGTCTCTTTGGTTTACTCTCTTTATCCACCCAGTGCTACCTCTTCTCTTCCCCTCAAGCCAGACTTGTGATGTTCATCCATAGGGTGATGAGCCACAGAACAATGGAGCCTTTGGGAGACAGAGCTCACCCACAGCCCGACATCCAGGCATAGATACACAGAGCTTCATTGACTGTGACCAGACAATAAGAAAAGTGTATGGGGGGTTGGTTAGGTTTGGGATCTGACATTTCTTAAAAGACATAGCCTAACAACTAAATAAACTGTGACTGCAACGGGAAAACAGACACAGGGCAGGTAACTGTAGCCCAGAGATAAAGTCAGCATTCCTACCGCGAGAGCAAAGCATTCTGGAAGAGTGCAAATCTGTATGACGAGCCTCAGGCGACGACCTCCAGTCATGCGATCAAAGGGCGGTAGTAGGCCGGGTCAAAGGCCAGGGACCACTGGAAGTAGCCCCTGAGGCAGAGCATGACAGGGAGCAATGAGAGAAATAAAAGGGTATGATTGGCTCAATTAGACTTCCAATCAGGTAACATGCTTCTAACAGTCATCTTCAGGCTGAAATAATCATCCATCATGTGCCCTTTGAGGCCTGAGTGGAGTTTGTGGCAGAATGGAAGTCACGCTGTGCTGTGATTATAAATACAGACAGGGACTTCTCAAAGGCTATTATAACAACTGACATGATGTTGATTTTTTTTTCACTTCGAATGACATTATACTTTCGGTATCACCCTCTGACAGTACTGGCTGATGGGAAAGCACTGTCCTTACAGTGACACACCCTGAAAACCCCAGTGAGAGTTAGGTGCTTTCCAAAAGTTTGACATTTCCATTATCTATAAAAATCTCAATGAAAGTACATCAACTGACAATGATAGTGAAGGAAAACTCCCCTGAAAAAATAGCTCAAGGCCACAGGAGCGTTTTCTGCAGTTGTCAGGAAAAGCCACAATATAGAATTAAGTTTTGAGACAAAATTTAAAGGTGTCAGCAGAGTCAGTCGACACGATGCTTTGTTCCAGAGCCAAGGGACAGCACTGCAAAGGCTCCATCACCTTTTGTATAGAAAATAGATCACTACATATATTTCCTAACCTGAAAGCTGGTTACTCTGTTACACTTCTCCACCTTACATCTTCTTCCTCTCCTGTCGGTCGCACAGTGCACCCCCCATGGAGGTTCGTATACAGGCTGGGGGGGGGGGGGTGTTAATAGTTTTAATGACCTGTTATCAAATCTCCTGACCACACCTAACGCTATCACTTATGTTATCAACGCGTCACTCCTTTCCAGGTCACGTCCAAACAAAGAGGTTACCGCCGTCCCCTTCTCTCCATCTAAGGCCTCAGCTCTATCACACAGATCAGAAAGCCCCCTCCTCTTCCTCCTCCTCCTCCCAGCATTCCAACCTTCGGCACATCTATATGAACTCTGTCACAGCTGATGTCCTCCTCACTGTGTGTGTGCGTGCTTCTATATGTGAAGGATTGTGGCCTCTGCGCCCCTCGGCCCCCTGACGCTCCCTGGTCCCATGACAATGCTTCCCTTATATGCACATAACACACAGACGCACATGTGCAAACACATGCATGCATGCACACACACACGAAGCAGAGCAAAGTGTCAAGTGCCCTGATGAGGAGACGATGAGGTGGCCCTTCGTCGCCACCCGCAGCGTTGTCGTCATCACTGTCATGCCACGAGGTCGGGGGGGGGGGGGGGGGGGGGGGGCGCGGAGAAAAAAAGAGGGGGGGGGGGGGGGTTCATGGAAGAAAAATAAAGGAGCACTTGATGTGGTCCTATCTGTAAAAGTTAAGCATGATGGTCTCTCGCTCTCTCTCTCTCTCTCTCTCTCTCTCTCACTGCCTCTCCCCACAGAGTTACCTCAGGCAGGCTGAAGAAGCCCATTGACAGGAGAAGATGGCTTAAGGAGTCGGGAGGGCCTGCGTGCCAGGCATTCCACAGCACACAGTGGACACATTATTATAACTTTTACAAGGCCAGCCAGATACTATAGATACAGCGTGATACGTGTGTGAGAAAAGCTTGTCCACCCAGTGTGACTGCAATGAAATGAGCACAGCCAACGCAAACCACAGAAGAAGATACTTCTAATGCATTTTAACTAATTCAAGGCTGAGCGGCTGCAGAGCTTTTTTGGCAAGCAGCAAAGTTTTGCATGCAAAAATCCAGACGGGTAAATACAGCAATAAAACCACTTACAACTGCCCTTAGTGAGATGAGTGAATGCTTCAGAAGGAAGGACTCACTGTCCTCTCACTTACAACTGATGATCATAAAATAATCACCATACCAGGTCCATATCTCCTAAACTCAAACTTTACAGTCTCCATGTGAGAAATGGGGAAGGAATTCAAGGAAACCTGCGTCCAAACACTGTCTACTGTTTGGGATGTTTTCTGTGGTTTTTCTTTTTCATGGAATTGTTGTTGCTTCAGAGTGCAATTATATTTTAGACAACAGTGTTCTTCCAACTTTGTTTCAACACTTTGGGACAGGCCCTGTCCCCACGTAGCAGGGTCCCTGTGGTCGAAGAACAAATTGTTATTTACGTTTTCTGTGGGGAAAAAAGGAAATGAAGAAGTCATATTAAAATAGTAGTTATATATACTTGTATAAATAAATAATAACAATAATAAAATATAGATGTAATATTCAGTTGTTCCTATCTGATTTTCTTCTGTCTACATTCTTCTGGCCACATGCCTTCACTGATCTATTGACTAAGATCACATCACAGTAATATACGTCAGCAGATGGTGACATGAACACAGTCACATGAATATAAAGCCTGGGGTTGTATCGTGAAATGGTATTTCCATATATCAACAGGGTGATAAGGTGATGACACACGTGCCTAATTGTCTAACTGCGTTGGAGATGCTTTTTATAACTCATATATCGTTGCAACTATGAAAGTGTAACTTCTGTTTGCTTTATGTGTGCACCAGGCAGCTGAGGCTCCAGCATCAAGACGGGCTGCTGACACACATTCCAATGTTCCTGAGTCTCGCAAAATCAATTAGGCTGATTGGCTGCAGTTAAGATCAATTTGTGACATTGAACACTGAGGTCTTTTTCTCGCAAAGCTGAGATTTGTAACCTCAACAGCTGATGTGAAGAATGCGTGTGGGAGAAAAGGGTCAGGTGGAATTTGCATGATCATCACACTGACATATTTTGCTCCTGGTATGTTGTTGACAAGCGGAAGTGAACAACAAACCCAGTCATGGAGCCGTGAGGAGCCAGCATGACCGTCCAATCTCTGTCTCAAGTCCGATCCCCCCAGAAAGGGCCCTAATATTGACAATGAGCACAACATTGAGATTAAACCCTCATTCACCATTGTGAAGCAAAAGGGGGTCCATTTTACTATTTGGCTGCATAGACAGGAAGGAACTGCCTGCAGAAAAAAGGAAAAGCAGACGCAAGGAAGTCATGAATTTTAAAATCCACATCTTCCATATCTTCCTACTGAACTTTTCACCTGTGCCTTTTGTCACAATTCTTGCCCTTTGCCATGTCATCTGTCGCATAGTCATTTCTGGGAGAGCGGGAGAGCGTGGCCGTGATCTCATGACCATTTTAATTCACTTACTCTGAATAATCGCCGTGCAAATCTGGTTAGCTACAGCTCATCAAAAAAAAAAAAAGAAGAAGAAGAAGAAACACGTGTTTTACTCTGACTAGATGCTGATTCAGAACGAAATTTAAGATGCGAGTGTCCTCACTGAAACCAAAAGAGAGACACTCAGAAATTCCCCCCTTCTTGCTCACTAATTTTTGAAAGTGAAACGATTGAAATGGAATTTCATACAGAAACTGGAAAAGAGCAGCACTTAAAGGAACTCATTATTGTTTCAAGACATTCTAGTGCATCAGGCAGTTGGCCGTTGTTCAGAGACTAAAAGGTGAAAATGATGATTCCAGAATCTCAGGTGCAAATGTTTGCTGGAGTTCTTTGTCTTGGGACAGTAAACTGAGAGATATAAGGAATACTACTCTGAAGGTATAAGAGGTAAGCAAGTGTATATAGATTACAACAGAGGACAGAATTACAAGTGTCAAATGTATTAACTTATTTCTTTCATCACACTTGCATTTTCCTCTAAATTCTAAATGAATATTCCTGAGAGCAGAACTAAACAAACAGTCTCACAGCATCTATAAAACTCAGCTCTGTGGAACTGGATTGATTTCCTCGCAGGGGGTCTTCTGGAGGGGCGGAGACAATTAGGGAGTCGCGGAAGATTGGCCGACGCTGGCCAGACGTGCCCTTGGGCTCGACGCTGATTGGCCATACCCGGGCCGGGTCCCTCATGGGGGCGGGGCCTCGGACCTGCTGTATGTTGAAGCGTCGAGTTGAACCAGTGCAGAGTTTAGAGGGTCTCCGTCTGCCAGGGTGACGAGTCTGGACGCGCGAGCGCTGATCAAGCCCACTGCTTTCACCGCTTGGATACTACACTGAGCCCGCAGGTTGGATTAACTTCACCTGAACAGAACCCAAAGTAACGCGCTCCTTTTTTCGTTTTTCTTTTTTTTTTGCTTTGACTTTGGCTTTGGAAGAGACGCAGTCGAAGACAATGGGATCCCAGGCATCCAAGGGAGAGGTGGTCGCTGAGGGGGCAGCCGCTGCTGATGCTGCGGCTGTGAAGACCAACGGACAGGTAAGCCCCCCCCCCCCCCCCCCCTCCTCGGCCCCTCTTCTCCTCATCCTCCATTCTCTGCATCCATCCGTCGACACACGCACGCTTATCCCGCATCAGCCCCCCGCTCAACTTGAACGTGCGGGGCTCGTCAGGTGGGAGCATCTCTGTCTCCTGCTCGTGCACGGGTCGCCCCCCACCCCTCCCCCTCCACCCGAATTATCTATATAATTCAAAGTATTGCAGATTTGAATTGAGAGTTGAATCCAAGTTCAAAGTGCGTGCGTGTTTATTTGAGGTCTCACCCGAAATCTGTGTGTGATAGTGTGAGGCAGGGGGGGGGGGGGGGGGGGGGGGCGCTCCAGCACGTAGGCAGTCTACTACTCCTCCCTTGTTAAATACGAGCCCGTCGTTTGATGATCATGATACAAGCGGCCACTTCACTAAATTCACATCCTGCTTATTGGAGGTTTGGGGGGTTTTGTGTTGAGATGAGTCACAGTCCGTGGTTGATTTCATATTCTGCATGATTGCTGGATCATTATGAATGGAAATTACCCCCCACTGTTATTTAGTTACTCACACCCTGACTTCATGGAGGATCGTTTCCAATCAGATCAGAAATAGATTAAATTTCAGGGTTTTTTTCGTCATGACGGTAAAAATGAGTTGTTGTAATTCCTCCATCGACGGGCTCCAGTCTGCTCTTTGTTGAGCCGCTGTCTGTCTGGTGCCTTAAGCCGTCTGTGAAGCGCTACTGCCGCCTATCTCCTGATTAGAGTACTGCAAGGCGTCGCCTCTGAGCCGGGCGACACGGTGGTTAATTGATGAGCACGACGATGCGATGAAAAGAAACGAGGAATCCGCATGAGAAACAGATCCTCTTTGTGTGTCGTGCAAGTGCAGGAGGTTAAGCTCCGCAAAACAGATGGCTCATTGTGCTTTTCATTCCTCTTCCAGGAGAACGGACATGTGAAAACCAACGGCGACGTCTCCACAAAGCCCGATGGGGATGCTGCTGCCACCAATGGCTCAGCCGAGGCAGCCAAGGAGCCTGAAGACGGCGCGGGAGGTGACGCCATCGAGCCGGCGCCCGCTGCAGATGGAGAGGCTGCCAAGCCGGAGGGCGAGGCTGCGGCCAAGGAGACCCCCAAGAAGAAGAAGAAGAAGTTCTCCCTGAAGAAATCTTTCAATTTCAAGCTGAACCTGAAGAAGAGCAAGAAGACCGAGGCGGTCAAAGAGGAGGCGGCCACTGCCACCCCCGCCGAGGAGAAGCCCGCTGAGAACGGAGCCGCTGCTCCTGCTGAGGAGAAAAAGGAGGAGGTGAAGGAAGAGGCTGCTGCTGCTGCTGCAGCTGAGGCCCCCAAGGTGGAGGAAACCCCGGCAAAGGAGGAGGTCCCGAAGGAGGAGGCCAAGGAGGCAGCTGCTCCAGCCCCTGAGGCCACAAAACCCACAGAGGAGAGCAGCTCGACCCCCGCTCCTTCTGAAAAGAAAGAGTGATTGTACCTTAAGCTCACAATGAACTGGGTGAACTGTTTTGCAAGAGAGAGCGAGAGAGAGAAAAATTAAGAGTATATATATATTTATATATATATGTGTATATGTATACATATGTATATGGATATATGTATATGTAAATATATACACATGTATGTGAGAGACTCCTTTGACGTGCCACTTTTCGTCATGATAACAAGATGACAGACTAGATTCACTAGATCACTTCCCTGGTTTCTGCTTGACATCTGGACCTGGACTGAGTTTTAGGCTGTGGGGTTGGTCACGATGTGGAAAATGGATTTCAGTGGCTAGTACGCGGGCTGTCGACACCATGAAGCATAGACGGATGAAGAACGGCAGGAGGAGGATGGAGCGGAGGCATCTTTTCCCTGAAAAATCTGCAGAAGAAGATGCCTCCCTGCTGAAGGAAGGAATCGAGACGATACTAGGACACCACCACCACTTGAAATGACTGTTAATAGAGAAAAAAAATGAAATCAGAAAATTAAAGAGACTTGCCAACTTTTTACATTCCTATATTTTAACCCAAATTTGAAGTATTTTGTGGTGTATTATAGAGAACCATCTTAAAGATTCAGAGAAGCTATGTCTTGTTTGTTTAAAGAAAAAAAAATAGACAATTTTGATTTGTACCTTACTATGAAAAAAAAGAACACTTAAGCTTGCTATCTTCACTGTTGCGGTTTGAGATGAAGCAGAGTTGTTTTATCTGTCGTGTGTGGGCCTGAATCTGCTTTGTCTCTGTACATACATTGGATTGATTTCTGTTCTTTATTTTGCTAATGTTGACAGATGTTACTGGTTTTATTGTAAAGTTGATAATGGTAAATAAATGTTAGTTACCTGCCGCGCACGTGTGTCAAAAGTTATTTGCATCATGCCTTCTCTTCAGGAGAGAGTCAGAAGCCTGCTCAGCATGTTTCAAATTTGGTATAGCCGGAAATAAGCCACATATAAAACTAATAACAGCATCTGAATTAATAAAACAACACAATTAATATTAGAATAAACTAATCCCTCATTAGTCCCACTATGTGGACAATTGCTGTGCTGCAGTAGAAATTGATAAGACAAAAACAGACACTAGATAATAAATGAGTAAACAAACAATAAGAACTCATGGGAATAGAAAATGACGTACACTCTGTTTGAATATGGCTACAATGGCTGTAATGCAGCTGAAAGTAGAGTCCAGCAGAGGTGCCTATTCAAGCCATTAAGCAGACCAGTTTTAAACCAGCATCACCACTGCCTGTGAAAACAAAAGAATGGTGTTTTTTTTTTAACTCATATGGAATTAGCTGTCAGATGTTTGCACATGTCACATCAGTCTTAATCTGTGATCCACTGTGAAACGGTAAACGCCCACATGCTTTGAGCTGACTGGAGCTAATTGAACCCACCAACACACACAGGGTCAGCTGCAGTTACCACTGGCCCTCTATTGGTCTTGTGGCTCTGAGATAATCACGACAATCTTCCCTTTCTACCACGACTTCTTCTTCACGTGTACAGTATTTCTCCCATTCAAAGCCGAGCTGCCTCCTCAACATGGCTAACTAAGCACATCAGCCATGTTCTGGGGGAACTGACCTAGTTCACATGCTGATATGATGAGCTGAGATCTGAGCTACATTTGGACCCAAGCTCCAAACACTTCTGAATTATTTAAACAAGCCTACAGCTCCCAGTTGATGCAGCTCTTTGTCTCTAGTTGCTAAGGCATTTGTTAACCATTTGTGCAATAATTTCCATTAAAATGTTTTGTAAATTGCAGGAAAAACCACCAGGAAGCAAACCTCTATTGTGTAAATCATTAAAATCTGACAGCGTATGCAAGCAAGTAAGCAGTCAACTATGTTTCCCTTCTGCTCCACAAATGTTTATTTCATTTATTCTATTCACTGATTCGTTTGTACCTGAGGTTGTGTGACCGATCACTTCAGAGACCCTGCAATTCTCATTTAGCAGTGACATGGTCTGCAGAGATCTGGAAGATGGGTTCAAACCGCCTGTGAGCTCACACTGACACCTGGTGGCCGGAACATGAAGTATCACAAAACAAATGGTCTTAATCACTAAACCCTCAATAAATAACAAATGTCCTTAATACCTCTAAATACCTATGCCATGTTCTTATAAACATGGAGTATGTCCTTGAATACCTCAATCATGTCCACAAGTACTTCTATATATAGCCTTAAATACACCAATCGTGTCCTTGAATCGCTCAGTCATACTCTTTAAATACCTCTATCGTGTCCTCATATACCTCGATCATGATCTTAAATACCTGGACCCTGTGTATGACCCCCTCTCCCGGTGTATACCTGTGTGGAAAGGTAACGGTGTGCACGGTCTAGACTGCACTGTCTGCAGCCTTTGGAGCTGCTCGCTGTGTCTCACCGGCGCCTCCCGGTCGGGCGGCTGCGCGGCTGTGATTGGTCGAAGGGAACTCAGCGCGAGCTGCCCGGCACAGCGGCGGAGCCGGTGGGTACGAGTCGGGGGGCTAATTGGTGTAAAATGGCGCTGTCTCAAGGAACAAAGAAAAAAGTTTGCTATTACTATGACGGTAAATATCCAGCTTGTTCATCTTAGACTGTCTCGCGTCTGAAGCGGAGTCTAGACGTTCAGAGAAATTAACGCTTATTTGATTTTTTTCAAAAAAAAAATAAAACGATGGCTGCGCTCAGCCAAGATGAGCTAGCCGGCGTAGCGAGCTAACGGTAGCTTCCTCCATCGGCGAAGCAGCGTATCCTAGCTACAGGAGCAGGTTAGCTAGCAGATAGCATGAAGCTGCACGCAGGTCCCCGCACTTCCATGTCATCCATTCACCGGATCAACACCTTCAGTTTAATACAGCGTTGTACTAATCTGTAAATGAGCATGTGAGCTAATTATGGGGCTAATCACATTAGTCTGCCTCCAACTTGCTGCCAACTACCCAACATCGGCTGACAGATCAGCATCGGTGTGATCGTGCAGAGCAAAGTCTTCCTGTACAATAATGTCGCGTGTTGTTTCTATTCTATTTTAAGAAAATGGCACTTTATATGAATAAAGGAGAAGGATTAAACATTAACCAATTAACACAACCGTGCTGGCAAGCCGTTCCTGTAGTTATAACTCTGTAATATCAGTTATATGAGGTGTCAACTGGGAATAATTTTGAACGCCCACTGGCGTAACGGGAGGAATAGAACATGTACCACAACATTTGTTCAGTGATTTACAATATAAACTTGTCTGTAACATTTTCTCTTCAAGGTGATGTGGGTAACTACTACTATGGCCAGGGCCATCCCATGAAACCCCACAGGATCCGCATGACACACAACCTCCTCCTAAACTATGGGCTGTACAGAAAAATGGAGATTTACGTGAGTGCGATCGCTCATCATGATGGTGAACAGATGACACTGGGTTTGAGTAACTTTTAAAGGGCTTGAAAGATTTCTCTTTTCATCATGCAAGGGTTGACAGCAGTGCATTCAAGACAAATCATTTCATTTTTTGTAACATGACAGTTACAAAGTGTGCACGCTAATCTCAACCCTCTATTCCCTCCAAACAAAGTATTGAATAGTTAGTGTCACTGTCACCAAACTCAAATGTATGACTGACAAAGGGAGAGAGTGAATCCTAATTACCTTTGCATCTCTTTCCAGCGGCCACACAAAGCCAGTGGTGAAGAGATGACTAAATACCACAGCGATGACTACATCAAGTTCCTGAGGTCCATCCGACCAGACAACATGTCTGAGTACAGCAAACAGATGCAGAGATGTGAGTGTCCACCTCTCCTCAAACAGCACAGGCCCATGCATGCATACAGACCTGAGGGACTGTATTTTGTTTAGTTTCATTTTTAAACCCTGCTGCCGTCCACCCATATTCAATCTCTCTGCGCTCTGTTCCTCACAGTCAACGTTGGAGAGGACTGTCCAGTGTTCGACGGCCTGTTTGAGTTTTGCCAGCTTTCGACAGGAGGCTCTGTCGGTACGTTGTCCCAACTACCACAATCAATAACTGCACTACCGCCTTCACAGTGGACAGACACATTGTAATTGAAGCCATATTTTGACTCTGTTGCTTCTTGTAGCTGGAGCAGTGAAGCTGAACAAGCAGCAGACGGATATCGCCATTAACTGGGCAGGCGGTCTCCATCACGCTAAGAAGTCTGAGGCCTCTGGTTTCTGCTATGTCAACGACATCGTCCTTGCCATCCTCGAGCTGCTCAAGTAAGAGCTGAGCCTAAGTGCTGAACATTTCTGCCTTTGACTTTTTTTTCTTTCTTTGTTTGCTATTATTTCTCTTGTCTCAGAACTGAAATTTCTTAGCATGATATTAATAGAATCATCCATCCTGTGCAGGTACCATCAGAGAGTGTTATACATAGACATTGATATTCACCACGGTGATGGGGTGGAGGAGGCCTTCTACACCACTGACAGAGTCATGACTGTCTCCTTCCACAAGTATGGGGAGTACTTCCCTGGCACCGGAGACCTTAGAGTTAGTAGTTTGTTCTAAAATATCACGTACAAGCCACTGGTGCATATTCAGACTGTAATTCAGTGATATATCCAATTTGTGCAGGACATCGGAGCTGGAAAGGGAAAGTACTACGCAGTAAACTACCCACTGAGAGACGGCATCGATGACGAGTCCTATGAAGCCATCTTTAAACCAGTAAGTCTGTTTTTATCAGTCAACTCTGTAAATACACAACTTGCTTCTAGTGAACACTCGGGACTACGTTATGCAGACGTTCTGTGGAATTAATGCCCAAGTAGCACATTTCTGAGTTTTTAATGTGTAATTTTAGATCATGGCTAAAGTCATGGAGATGTACCAGCCAAGCGCTGTGGTTCTCCAGTGTGGAGCTGATTCTCTCTCTGGAGACAGACTGGGCTGCTTCAACCTCACCATCAAAGGTAACACACATCACCCTCGTTATGTGTTGATGAATCGTTATATCTTCTAAACATACTGAGGAGTGAACATGAGTACGTGCTGATTCTTTCAGGCCATGCTAAATGTGTCGACTACATCAAAAGTTTCAACCTGCCGCTGCTGATGCTGGGCGGTGGCGGCTACACCATTCGTAACGTGGCCCGTTGCTGGACATACGAAACTGCTGTTGCACTGGACAGCTCCATCCCTAATGAGCTGCCCTACAACGACTACTTTGAGTACTTCGGGCCCGACTTCAAACTGCACATCAGCCCATCCAACATGACCAACCAGAATACCAACGAGTACCTGGAGAAGATCAAGCAGCGTTTGTTTGAAAACCTGCGCATGCTGCCTCACGCCCCCGGCGTCCAGATGCAGGCAATCCCGGAAGACGCCCCGCACCCAGACAGCGGAGACGAGGATGAGGAAGACCCTGACAAACGCGTCTCCAGTAAGAGATGTCCAGAGATGCGAACCTTTAGTCAAGTTTGGTTTTGAAGGTAAATTAAAAAACTACGCATGTTGTGTTTTCAGTTCGGGCCCATGACAAGAGGATAGCATGCGAGGAGGAGTTTTCTGACTCTGAGGACGAGGCAGAAGGGCAGGGAGGAGGCCGCAGGAACGCAGCCAACCACAAGAAGCCCAAACGAGTGAAGAAGGAGGAAGAGAAGGAAGGAGAGGAAAAGAAAGGTAACCCTCTTTCACAAGACAAGCTCGTATTTGAAGTTGAATTAAAGATGATCATTATTTAATTATCTGCCTTTGCTTCCCAGAAGTGAAGGAGGAGGAGAAGGAGGAAGAGAAGATGGACACATCAGGGTAAGAGATGGAAACAGTGCAGCGTCAGCATTGACGTTCCCCTGCTGACACCTTGTTGCTTAAAAACCTTTCTTTGTTTCAGACCAAAAGAGGAGGTGAAAACTACTTGAAGCCTGGCACAGGGAAAGAAGGATGGTCGTACTATTTTCCTCAAGCCCCACTGATTCCCCTGCTCTCCTCCCATGAAGACAGGAGCTTCTTGTAATTCCACTGTTATCCCGTGTTCCTACTGGCCTGGTTTACACCTTTACCACATCTGTTTCCACGCTCACTGAAGCACCAGTTGAGCGGGTGTTGACCAGAACGTTTACACAGTATATAATGAACAGTGAAACACGACAATTTTGTTGCCTTTTTCTCTTCCGAGTGTTAACCCCACCCAACTGGAGCTCCATGTAATGAAAAACAAACGCCATAAATCCTGTCCAGCCATGGTGTGAACCAGGCCTGCTGTAATGTGAAGCTGTGGAGCGTTACTTTTACTTTCACGCCAATTCAGATTAAACATCATGGGACCCGTGATGAGTTTCCGTTACAGAGACATAGATGATTTATAAGTCTAGTGCTCACATCCAAAAATGTCTATTTATGGTACTGTTAGAATAACCAGCGTTCACCAAACTGAAAGCCCCGTCAACGCTGTGTTGTATCAGTGAATGCATGTTTAGAAGGATGTCGCCTTTTAATGTGTACATATTACTCTCCCCAGCCAGCCCTTGTTCTATGCTCAGTGTTAACTTTATTATTTTTGTATTTTAAACGTCTGTCTCTTCACCCCAGCTTCCTACAAAGGCAGTGTTTTTCCAGAGTGTCAAGTGTTTCTCCTCCTGAAATGAATGTGTGAATGGGTATGAACACTGTCGGGGAGTGAGTGACCCGTTTTAGATATTTTGTACCATTTTAAAGGTGGAGTGAGCTGCTCCACATGTGGTTGTCTGGAGTTCTATCTTTGTGAAATGTGCATTATCATAACTTTGTAATAAAATATCAAGAAAGCCGATGGTTATGTCTGATCATTTACGGTCTCAAACACCAAAGACAACAGCTTAGATGAAAAGTAGTGGACCATGCAGTGATGAACTGCATCGAGATTCACAAATCGAATTTTTGAGTGCTTGTAGGTCTGCTATTGGTGGAGATCAGGGGTTGAATGATTAACAGATCCACAGATCAAAGAAATGACTTGAATAGATATTTTATGGTGATTCATGGTGGAATGGCTTACACTGTTCAGAGGTCAAATTCTACTCAGTTGCAGCATCAAATTACACACTTCGGAATCGGGGTGTGGCTTAAAGTCCAGTCCTGCTAAATTTTGCAGGTCCAGGGTACAAAAGTTTTTGCTCTTTTGCCTCTCTCAAGACAGTTTCCAAGTGTTATTACAAAAACAGCCTTTTTAAAAACACCACGATCACAGAAGCAGTCGAATAGCTTGTGTGACCTCCTCCTCCTGACTGGGCTGAGTGTTGGGGTGGTTGGAGTTGTTGGGTTGTGGAGCCTGATTCTTTTTTAAGCCTCCAGTTCAAAGTCAAAGTATTGTGGGTCAAAGTAATGAATCCTTACATATCCGTCTTCTCCTCCGCTGCTGTAACTGTAGACCGGAGCACAAACACATTATTACAGCAACTCCTTTTATTTGAGACCTCTGTTCAACAAGGAGTTTATTTGTGTCTTACCTCTTGCCATCAGGGTGGAACGCCACACAGTTAATGGGACCGAAATGTCCTTTGACCCTGCCAAACTCCTCTTCGTAGGCAGCATGGAAGAACCTGGGGAGGGAAATGAAACGTGGGTCAGAAAACGAACAAGTCATGTGATCACACTAGTATTTTATCATGTAATGGGGGAACAAAGAATTGCATTCTTGCACAGTATACATCTATAAAATACAAAACTTTGGGAGAAAAGTCGAGTTTTAAAGAAAACAACAGGTCATCCTCCTCCTCACCTGGCCTCAAACTTGCCGATCCTGGTTGAGGTTGTGGTGACTTCCATGGCTTCCTGTCCACCTCCCATCACCACCTTATTCACAAACACAAGTGTTCCAGGTCAGTGATGTGAGACAGTTTGGTTGCTGCAGGACACATGTTGTCAAAGTTCTCTCTCTTACATGATCCATAATGGGGGAGATGGCGGCAGAGTTGACAGGTCTCTCCGTCTTAAAGGTCTTGATGTGGTCGAGAGTGGCTGAGTCAAAGAGCTGAGAGAAGCAGAAGCACCATACTTAGTGACAGCAATAATAAAAACAACATTGGAATAATTCATCAACTTACTGTGCATTTTGTTGTGTTAAAAGAAAGAAACCCAAATGATATAACTAATCCTCATCCCAAAAATACAAGCATTTATACACCGTTTCACCTTAATTGTGTTTTTAACAATTCTTTAAAACCAGAAGCATTTGTCACCCAGTGTGAAATAAACTGTAAACGCTTGCACAAGAAATGTGTTCTAAATGTAAGTAATATGACTCACACTAAGATCCACTGTTGATCAGCAATGTGTCCAACTGCTTCTGGGTCTCTTTCTGAATTTGTTCAAACAATTTCCAGTTTTGTCCGTCCATCAACAGCTGGATGAGGAGGAGCTCCTTTGCGGTCAAAGCTGCAATAGCTTCGTTCGATGCGTTTGATACACCAGCATTCAAAAATTTCGAAAATGAACGGAAGTGCTCCAGCAATAGCTGTTTCGAGCTTTTTTCCAAGTCATGTAGCTCGCAAGAGCACCGGTGCATCCATGACTTTTCCATGGCTTGTGATCCTTGTTTCATTGCCCAAGATATATTTTTGCCAGATGGCGTGTTCTTAGTGGAATAATTTATTTTTGTTACACCCCTTATCATTCAAATGTAAATTGTATTATTGTGCTTGTTGTCTTTGGTGTTGTTTTCTTGTTATTTGTCCTCATTATGAAACACTTTGCAACGGCTGCTTTGAAGGGTAATTATTGTTAACTAGTCAGTGCTTGTTGTGCTATTTGAGCTCTCCAGTTGAGTTGGGTGCAAAACACTATACCGGAAAACTAATTTCAACTATAACTGTAACAAGGTTTTTTGGAATTAAGTCAAATGTCTTACCTTGGCGCTGTTGTCTTTTGAGGCACTGATGAACATGGTAAGGTCCACTGATGTCTGGATGTCATTGATCTGTTTGGTGTGCTCCTTGGCCTTCTTCAGGATCTCTCCAGACTGTCCACAAATCACAGGCATCAGGACATGCTAGTAGAATCTTCTCCTCACACTTGTGTAAATGCTTTACATTTCTTACTCACTGAAATATATTATTTACTGGCAAAGTAAGTGCTTATTCTCTGTTCTAAAAGTTGTAACCAGTACCTTGGCGCTGAACTGGTTGAACTCTCCGTTCTCATGACCAGCAATGACAAACTCTCCCAGAGGCCCCCACACAGCACTGGTGATCTTGTGATCGCTGCAGGGTATTGACAGGTACGGCTGGTTGTCCTCTGCAGAGATTGGAGATTCAGTGGTTATTGAAAGGAGAAGAGCTGTAGGCATACTATTAATTTGTATCAACAAAAAATGTCTAACATCTCTAATGTTTATAGCCATGTGTTAGCCAACACCAAATAGCAGCTAATAACAATGAGTGTTTGTGCAATTCAGACTTCACATTAAGTAATGAACAAATTTGTCATATAAATTGTAAAGTTTCTATCTATAATAAAGTACCCCAAGACAAATGCTAACAAGACCTGGTCTGATTGATATTAAAAGGTGTGTGACATGTACCGATCTGCTGTGGATCCCTCAGGTCGAAGAAGTTCAGGAAACACTGGTAACCCATCTGCTTGTCTGTAGAGAACATAATGATGTTGCCGCTGAAGTCGAAGCCGCACGTCCTGACAGCAGAGTTGGTGTGGAGCAGGGCCAGCTGTTTACCTGTGCACCACAGTGGGACAGAGGAACAGCAGGTTAACTGGCCGTAGGATTTCAAACAACTGATGCAACGTTACTTTAGAAAGAAAATCCAACTGAGCTGAGAGATGGTGCAACCCAAGTGGGCAGCTAGTTTTACCTACCGGTCTCACAGTCCCACAGTCGACAGCTATTGTCGGCTGATCCTGTCAAAACATTTTTAGTGTCCCCTGAGAGATGTAATGTTAAGGAATTAGCTGGTAGAGCTACAGACACAGCAGCACTGGAATATGAGCTCAGACATGATGTAATGTTTTATTGTGATGAAACAACAGGTTTAAGTGAAGTAGCGGAAAAGGATACAGTCACAGTCAACACACCACACAGCTCCTGTGTGTCCATTGTAGGTGCCCAGCCTCTCGCCATTGACAGAGTACCACACGTTGGCAACCTGCAGAGAGGGACAGTGGAGAAGATGCAATGTAATAGGTTTGAAATACTCTACATTCAGTTAATTTTTTACAATAAATATGTTGAAAGCATATTAGGAACTAATGTTATGTAGTTCTTCCAAACAAGCTCAGCAACAGTTGATGCATTAACATGGTTCTCGTCTTATGTTGGAAATATTATTGTACACGCAGGAACACTCACCGTGTCTTTAGCTACTGAGAACAGCAGGTCTCCTTCTCTGTTGTACTTTATTTGGGTGATGGACCTCTCGTGGCCCTGCAGCAGGATGGGTTTCTGTGGGGAGGGATGTGTGTTAACATCCGGACAACAACAGCTGTAGAGCAGGAGCAATCGGAATCAGGGCAGGTGCTCAGATGAACACGCGCCGATGCTGTCGTCTGTGCTCACTCACACTGAAGTTGAATCTACCTGTTTAGTTACAGACACAGTGTCCCTCAGCTCCACTGTGCCGCTAACTCCAACTAGCTCACAATACTGTCAACGTCGTCTCATTCAGAAGCTAAGCTAACGTTAGCGGGGAGAGATATGCTAGCTAAACCGAAGCTAACATCGCGGATGAGACAACGAGCGCAGTTCCGGGCAGAGTAAAACACGCTGGGGGGGATTAAAATGACAGATTTACTCACCATTGTTGTTGTTGGTGTGCTGCCACTCTGTCCAGTTTATTATCTGCGTCTCCTCAAAGAGAGATGAGATGAACACTCGTGTTCCAGGCGCCGGAGCTGTGGCGGAAAAGGAAGTCGTGTTCTTCTTCTACTAAGTGTTCGAGGCGCAGCTTGCATCCGCTGCCCACTTCTGCCACCTGCTGGAGCCAATGGAGTCCTACAACGTCAATGAACACAAACAGCTAAAAAAAAAGATTTAATAGAAAAAAAATAACAAATTAAACGGGACTGAAATGTTGAAATAAAATGAAAAAAATAAGAGGAATAAATAGAGTTGAATAAGATGAGTCATTAAAAAATGAATTTAAAAGATGATGTCCTAAAAGTTGATATAATATTAAGTATAAAAAATATCTGTCATGATGCTTTTGATCTTCTTACAAATCTATATTATATAGACACATTATATTGTATACTGGTTGCATTTCATGTAAAGGTAATTCGAAACGAGTCAACACTTCATATACACTATTACATCTTTTATTTAACAAGGGTCAAAATATACACAGCAAGATAAAAGTACTGCAAAAGACAAAAAGAGGAAGCATCTTTGGTTCCTTCACATGTTCAATGAGCCTCCCTCTCCACCACTGGAGATACAACGAAAATCCAACAGGGAAATGAAACAAAATAAAGTCTGTCATTTCTATTTCAACTGAAAATGACCAGTGATCACTTTGTTTTCGACGCTACATGTTAAGTATTACACAAGAGAAGAAAAGATGGAAATGTGTGAGTGTGAAAACTATAACTGGGGAAACTGTTTCCTCCTTAATTGCAGGTTCCAAAAGATCATGTCAGATTCTGCTGTCTGTTCATACAGTACATCCATGCAGGACAGTGGATATCTGGATTATACATTCTTAGCCAAGTGCTCGTTAATTCAAACTGCCACAGAATAAAACCAAAAGGCAAGCATTGCATAGAGGTCCTTGAACATTCACTGGTTAAAACCTGATAACAAGCTACTGCAATAGGAGACAATCTTCGCCACGTAGCCACGAAACCCACCCAACCACCCACACAGGAGTTCAACAAGTTTGTAGTAGTCGTGTTAACATGGCTGAAAAACTCTCTAAGTAGAGGGTGAATGAAGGTTCATAACGAAACATTGGAAATAAAATACAGTTTTTATAAACTTGTCTAAATGAATCGAAAATAAACCAATTTCTATATTACAACAGTGCTCTGTAAGATAACATATAAGTATCTTATTATGCTTGAAACAATAAATACAGATCACAAAAATCAAACACTGTAAATGAAGAAGTGTGACAACAAAAGATCCCACAAAATTACTTTTCCCTAAAATGGTTGACCAGCGAGGAATGAAGGAAAAACATTGTAAGCACCGTACAGACATTATTCGCGACTCTAGTTGGCCTTCAAGGAAAACGTCCCTCATGATGCAGACGAGACACTGAATGGACATATCATTCAACCACGGACTGCTGCTCCCGCTGGGCCTGCGTCGTCCAAAGCAGCACTGGAGTTAATCTTGTGAAGCAGTGTGTGTTTGATGCGAGTCAAAAAGGGGAATGTGTAATAAGAGAGGAGTCAGCACATGTACATGCACACCAGTAATCCATCCCGTCAAAGGTGTCATCTTGAAGTGAAAGGTAAAAATGGGAGGAGCTAAATAAGTACATCTGTCATGTGTATAATTTGTTGGAAGGGACGCCTTTGTTGGATTCTGGATGCCAAGATGTTTCCTCTACCTGTCCGTCACAGCTTTGCGGTGCAGCAGAATCAAGGACCTTATCAGCGTTGCTAACAGACACCGCCCTAAGAACTACAGCAACTAAAACATCTGCAGTTCTATCAGATGGGGAATTTAGACAAACCTGTTGCACAACAAATCTGAGGGCAGAGGAGAAACCTGAGAGCAGGCGTTTCACATGCAAACAGAAGCAGCGTGAGCTGGAGAAAATCTGAAGCTGCAGTGCTGGGACTCTGAGCGCAGGCAGAGTGTGTTTGAGTGCAGGGTTTGGAGTGAGAGACAAAATGTAAATATGAAATCAATAAGTCCTGCTCTCAGACTGAAGGAGCACAACTTGAATGGCTTCTGAATAAAGTGATACAGATCTCCTCCAGGGAAATGGACTGTGTGGTAATGTTATTATCAGGAATGTGCATGTAAATGTGCTGGCAGATGAGGCACAGTCTTCTTCACATAACTCTGTGAAGACTGCACCTGACAGGGAGTTAACGTGCGAATCCTTCTTTTAAATGCTGATCTGCCTAAATTAAATAAAGCTGCGAGTTCTGATCACTGGCTCTCGGACCAGCTCTGACCCTCGCTCTCTTTTGGCGGAGAAGTATCGGCTTGCAGGCTGGTGGCTTATCTTTTGGTGGCTTGTTGCAGTAAAGGGGAGAGAGGAGGCGTGTGAGCGGCTCTGCTTCATTCCTGCGTGCTGACGGGCTGAGCGTTCGCCTCCTCCAGTGTTGGGTCTGTGTCCAGTTCTGGATCACAGTGGCATAAGTGGGAGCAGGGGGCGGTTTCCGACCCAAGACAGGTGGCAGGCTCCAGCAGAGAGTCTGTGGGTGGTGGAGAAGGGGAGTCGGTCCCGGGGTCAGAGGTGGGGGTTCCTGCGGTGCCGCCCTGCTGACCACTCAGGTTCTGGACCTTCTTGTTGAGCTCGTTCCGTTCGACTTTGAGCGCCCGCCGCAGCTTCTCCAGCCGTTGGACTTTACCCTGAAGAGCCTCAAACTCCCGGTCCCGCACAGATTTCTGTAGACAAAGAGAAATCATGTTTAATGCACTGACACTATTTGCAAAACGCTGACAATAATGTTCCTTGTCTCACTTTCTGCAACACAGTTTAATTAAAATCTGTACAACAATTTAAACTAATATTATGTTTTTTCCTTAAAACAACAACATCAAGAGCTTTTACCGAAAGAGAAAAAGATCATTTATCATTTTCGAAGTGATAAAGAAAAGCTCGTAATTCACGATTCTGTCTGTTTTTCACATATCCTGAAAATGATTGATTTTATCAGTTTCACACTTCAGGCAATCAATCAAAGCAAAGCGGCTTTACCTCCTCCGCCATCTCCAGGAGAGCTTTGTTGCTGCTCTCCCACCTGGATCGGTACATGGCCGTCTCCTTCTCCAGCTTCTTGATCTTTTTAGTCATCTGCAACACCAAGAAAGCAAGAACATTACATCCTGGAAGAGAAAACACACACACAATCCTTCAATCTCCCTCTCCTCTTTGTCTCTCTGACACCTCACCTTCTCCATCTCCTGTTTGAAAGTGGTGAAGACCTCATTGCTTTTGGACAAAGTTGTCTGGAACTCTTCGAACTTCTCTGTGTACAGTGACAGCTGGGGAAAAAAAACACAACACAAAATTTTATTGTATAAAAGACACATTCGATGTGAAGTCAGTTCCAGTGCAGTACTTGTTGCTGTGATACCTGCTGTTTGAGGTGAACCTCCTGCTGCTTCATCAGCTCACACATCCTCTGAGACTCCACGGCTTCTTTCAGCAGCTGTGGAGGAGGCAACAGACACCGTGGTTACAATTGTACAGAAAATCAGGAGAAAAACAACATCTGTTATTTATGTTTCTGTGTGGATCATTACAAAGTCTTTCTCTCTGTCGTGGCGCTCCTCCGACTCCTTCAGCAGCTCCTGAGCCTGGTGCAGTTTGGCGTCCACCAGCTGCTGCTGCAGGTCTTTGTGCTTCACCACTTTGTCTATGTGCTGATGAGGCAGAATTGAGGCAGTCGACATATGTTAGAACATATTCGACCGGCAGGCCGAAAACAAAGACGGCTCGCAGACTCACCTCCTCGCGCAGTTTGTACTGCTCATACAGCTTCTTCAGTTTCTCAGCCAGCTCTGTGTTCTCCTGTCGGAGGCTGGCGTTTCTTTCGTTGTGCTGCTCCATCTGAGATTGGATGTCGTACAGCGTCACCTGGAAATGGGAAGTGACTTCCTTCCTTTTCTCCTCCTCTGCACGTGTTCTCTGCACCCCTTCCTCCTGCAGAGGGAGAGAGACATGGAATGTGGTATGTGTGAAAAGATTATATTCAAAACCAACGCAGCAGTTAAGTGCCTCTATCCACCACAGTGGTGTGTGTTGTGCACCTTTAGACTGCGGTTGTGTCTCTGCAGCTCCCTGCACAGGCTCTCCAGTTTGCTGCGGGCCAGGATGGCTTTGCTGTGTTCGTTCCTCAGGTTGTCTTTGTCCTGGACCACCTGGTTCTGCTTCTTCTGCAGCACTCTCATCTGTTTCTGGGTGTTACGGTGCTCTTCCAGCTGTGGGACACAAGTTTTTCAGTATTCCGCATGTTTATGACGGCGAAAAAAAATCTGAAAATATTTGTTGAAATTAAGGTAAAAGATGGACAATGACATTAGCATGTAAATTGTGTATTTATCACATGAGTATAAAGTACTTATATGGAAGCTCTAGTGCAGATTTGTAGGCTTCACTCACCAGCTCAGCATACTTCTTACAGAGGCCTGTCAGCTTTTCCTCTGGTGTGCTCAGCGTGTTCAGAGTCTGCATGAGGAGGGTGATCTCTTTACCTGCACAGACAAACAGTTATCAACTAATATTTAGTTTATAACGTAATGTATTTACCTCCTTGTTTTTGTATCTCAGGTATTGATTCCTGAGAGTCTTGAACATTTTGAATGTAAACTGTGAACACTTCTTACCCAGCCCCTTCACTTTCTTCTTCTCCTGAGACTTCTTCTGCTCCTTCTCCATCCCACCGTGACCTCCATTGACTTTGCCCTCCTCCGCCTTGTCGTCTTCCCTCTCTCCAGCCAGACCGTTGAGCTCTGGACTGTGCGACTGGCCGTTAGCCAGAGTGCTGGCATCTCTGCAGTAGGTGCTGAGGATGTCTTCCAGCTGCCGGCTCAGCTCCTCAGCCATGTCGCTACGAGACAGCGCTGGATCTGCGACTTCACACAAAGTGTTAATTAAATACACCGTTCAACAGCCTGAATCTCTTAACACAAGTGAAGCTGTTTTTAAGCAATGTGACTAAATTAAACTGTTTAACTAAATGTAATTATTGGCACTAACATAGCATATTAAAATAATCTCAATATATAATAACAAGACAGACTCTACCTTCACTTGCTGCCTCTTCGCCTTGCGGCGGCGTGTCGGTCTGGGGCGTCTGTGGCTCTGAGTCTTTGGGGCTGATGCTGTCCGAGCTGTCTTTTGCAACTGTGGGTGATTCCGTCCCTCCGGCTGTCGGTGGAGAATCCTCACCCCCCTCAGCGACAGAGTCATCACTGTCTTGCTTTTTCATCTCTGGTTTACTGTGGGAAAACTGTTGGAAAAACCCACACTGTGATGTGTCGACTCACCAGCACGAACAACAAGTTACAAGATCCTCTTTATTACGCATGTAGCACTGCTGTACGCATGCCAGCAAATTATAAAACGAGGGCCGGATGAAATGGCCGAACATTATATGATGATAAAACATTGTATTGTGGATCCTTATGGCATCTGATCAAGGATTATGATTACAACTGAATTAGTATTTGATTTAGGATGTGCCTGTCAACATATACACTATGACAATTACTCTATTATTTCAACCATCAACACTTCTCCATTCGCCTCTGCCATGCATCCATTTCCTTTGTATAAATACATTTAATATTGGTACACCTCTCAATTTATATTTGACACCTTCCTCTCTTGCAGCTAACTTCACTGACATTCTCACATTTTCCACTGGGCTCGCTTCCCTCCCTCGTTGCACACGCGACAATAACGCTGGTTTTGAATATGGTCTCCACACCTCGTCACAGAGTTCACCTGCATCCAGTCAAGCCTCTTCTTGCTTTCCTTTTTCCACTTGCTACCATCATGTTAGCAAGCACATGCTAACGCTAGCTTGCCGCCAGATGCAGCTGGAACGGCTCGACTAGCTGTTAGCCAGTGTTAGCTCACACGTCGGTGAAATAAATGGCTACATACATGGATGGGCGTAAAGCGTACGTACTTATTTCTGGATGATATTCGGCCTCCTCAGATCTGAGGGAGACGTTCACCTGCAGACTCCAGGAGGAAACAGCTAATGTGTCCGAGAGCTGCGGGTTTCCTTAACAGCGTGAGGCAGAAAAACACTTCCGGTCATAACTTTGGGGACTTCTTCTGCAGTTAACATCCTCACAGCGTTCTGCCGCCACCTGCTGGAGTTATACATAACTGCACATATGCGTTAAGAAAAAAGTTTTTATATTTGGAATATAAAAAAGTCAATACAATAAATAAAATAAATTCAAAGTGAATAAAACAAATCAATCAAATCTGATTGGTATTTTAAAAAGTAAATTTTATTTCATTTTGAATTTTATATGAAATAGTTCCCCTCTCCAGAGTGAAGCTGTTTTCACCCTTAAGTTCACACACACAATCCCAATCATATAGCAAATGCTAGCATACCTGTAATAAAAGAGGAAACATATTAAAGGGTTGAAACATAACTTTATTTGTTTTGTACAGTTTTTCCACTGAACAATTTTAAATTCAGATATATTTTCTTTACATTTTTTTTATATTGTTGTCATTTCCTGTATGTATTCTTTTTGCCATGTTCATGTTTGTGTGTCATGTTCAGCTGAAGTGTATAAGTTTCTAGTCACTCATTCATACCGTCGGTAAAGTCAAGTCAAGTCACAGTATAAGATGGGTAATTTTGAGCAAAATGAAAAATCATAAACAAGAAAAGAGAAAATAAATACATGTAAAAGAAATGAGAGGACCAGAGCCGAAGCTACACCCGGACCGGTCAGTGATGGCATATGAAAAGTATTTTTTTCTTCTTTTTTTAAACAAACATGCAGCATTGTAAACATTTGTAGCATAGACATTACTTGAACAAGCCAAGCATGGCTTTAGATTTTAATGTAGACATGAACACCTTCTAGGACGGAAGACAAGTCAGGTTTGAGATATTTAGTGATGTCTGTTCAATCCCCCATAGACAACAAGGTTCCTGATCATGCAGCCTGACAAGGACAAAACTTTTACTCTAAACACAATTATTCAAAAATATAGCCCAGAATGTCCTGATCGAGAAAAAGATCAAGAAACGCAGAAAGGCTTGTATCCTCACTTCCTATTTTTTTTTCCTCCTGTGAAATGTTCTAATGAGACTTTTTTCCTCCACTTCTCAGAAGTGATTAGAATTGCATCTGAATCCCTGTCAATGTATCAGAACATACATATAGTTTAACTTATAATACTTTTTAATGTAAATCACTGCACAATTTCTGAATCCCAGATTTTATCTTAGAAAAATGTCAAGTAGTCGCCTCTTTTAGCTCCACCCAGTGGAAGGAGTGTCACCGATGTGAACAGTTTGGAGGTGGATCTTTGCCTCTGGGGTGCCGGATTCTCAGACAATAATTATTGCAGTCGTCTGGATTATTTGTTGCAGAATTTTCTGGCTCCCTAAACAGTACTTGGACTTGAGAGAAAAAGAAAAGCGAGAAAAGTGGGACTGAGCTCATGCAGCTTCTAATGAAAAGAAGCAAGTTTTCAATGGCCTGGAGCAATCTCTCCGTCAGACTGACTGGATCAACACAAGCCAATCACACCAACTACTGGAAACAAAAACATCGACTCAATAATTTTAACCAGCCTTCAGGGGGACAAGACTTGGGGAAACTATACAACAATAAGGGCAGCACCTGCATTTGTCTGCGATGATGAGCGGTTTTTGTTTTCCACAATCTTTACATTATTCTGTCAGTGCAGACTTTCTTTTAGCCCAGAGAGGGACTACTAAATATTAAACTTGACTGATTCGGCCACAGGAACTCAGTTGATCAATTCCAAAAACACATGTAGTTTTGCTTCGCCAAGTGAAAATCTTGATAAGACATTTTGCACGAGAACCATCACGACAGACAAGTCACTGGAAAGAGAAGTTCTATAAAGTTTCTCAAGTCCTTGCCCCCCCACCATGACAATAACACTTCCTTAATTGCTTTTGTTTTGTTTTTTTAGGTGCCCACAGTAAAGAAAGCCACTTTTCTAAAGAAACTATGGCTAATAATGTAACTTTAAAGATAAGGAAAAAATAGAGCAGCAATGTTTTGCACAAAATGTGTGCACATTCAAGTAAATAAAAGATATAAAGGAAAATAAATCTATAAGTCAAAGACAGATACATAAGAACCTCCAGTCTTTGTTGGTCAGGTTGGCACTTTTGTGAATAGGAGTGCATTTTCATTTTTCAGAAATATAATATAATTTTCCTGGTTGATGCACTGATTTTTTTTTTTTTAACATCTTGATTCTGGCATTATTCGTATGATGAGCACAGAACTGTCCATGAAATCAAAGACTTCAGTTATCAATGCTGCTCCACATATCCTTCATGCAGAGGCATGTTCTTGATGCTCAATTATACAAGATTTGACCTCTTATGTCTGCTGGGAGGACACGTGTTCTGTGGACATTTTCACTCAAAAAGCATAGAACAGACACACACACTGTGCGTAACAACTGCACTTTGACACTATGATATTCTGCAACAACAGAGGGAAAATGTAAAAAATATAATATCCAAACAAACCAAGGGGAAATGATAAGAGGGTGTATTGAAAAGGAGGCTCTACCAAGGAAGAGGAACATCCTTTGGAACAAAAAAGATCTTAAGTGAGTGTTCAACAGCTCCGTGATAATGTGTCCACAGAACAGTGGCTCCCAGACTCTGATGGGGACATAGTCAAAGAGTTAATCTACCTCTTCCTCACACAGTGCCTGTCAGTCAAACATCACACAACCACAGTTCTGCTCCATCCACAAAGCCTTAAACTCTGACCGGAGATGAGCTCCTGTCAGAGGCTGATCTCCGGTCAGAGTTTACAGGACTGATTTAAACCATCATTAGTCGTGTGGCTCAAAACAAGCGAAGGCAAGTTTCCACGGGACTTCACAGCATGTGAGCAGCCAAACCTGCCTCAATTTAACTGGAAACAAGGGAAAGTTATTTTTAAACATAAAGAAAATGCTGTGTGCTCTGAAACGAAAAAAGCCAAAATGGCAAATCTCACCCTTTGGAGAAAATTTAACTTATATAAAATCCAAAATAGAAACTGCTTCCTTGTTCTGAGCCACTCATCTGTGTGAGGTGTGTGTGCGTGTGTACAGTGTCTGCTGGTGTTGTATGCAAGTGTACATGAAGTGTGCGCAAATATATATGTATATATATATATAATGCAAATACATCAAAATTCAAATATAGATATACTTGAATTTGTTTTTTGTTGCAATTAGGCTTGTCACTGATCTGCGATATATCCCCAGCCAAACTCTGCTTGTTGTTACATCTGTGATGGGACAAAGAAGCGGCATAGACTTTCCTAGCCAGGCTATTTACATCAATACCTTATACATATCACGAAGGACCCATGCAAAATCCTTATCTTATCAGTTGTCATTCCCATTCCTCAAGAATATGGTGATATAGAACGCCATAGGTTACATTTCGACTCTACCGCTATAAGAAACACCACCACTGTCACTACACTATCACTACTAACACCACCAAACCAATTAGTTGTGGACCAGTTCCCACTTCTTAGTTGCAAACGCCGTCGCCGAGGAATGCTGAGCAGTGTGCAGCTATGTCTCACAGTGTTTGTTCACACTGTTCCTCACCTCTCTGTGCCAAATGTCTGTGTTTGGCCAGGGATACTCAGTGACCGTAGGCAGGGTAATATAACACCATGCAAAAACCCTACCACATACTACTGGGAGAGAGGGGGAGCACAGAGCCAAGCCGACGAGCAGCCGCCACTTCAGGCGAGTCGAGACGAAAAACAAGCTATCTAAAATTTCTGTGACATCTCGGTCACTCTACTTGTAACATCTGCAATGCCTTGATTTTATTTAAATATAAAAATAAGTCTTGCTGCTGCTGCTGTTGTTGTTGTTGCCGCTGGCTGGCCCCCCCGATACCCCAGCTATGCCTTGATTAATAGTTAAATCACTTCAGAATTCAAATGTATTGTTATTAATAACACAGCACACAACGAACATCGGATCTCTAACTATACCACCCTTTAAACCTGGATTTTTTTTAAACATACCATCTTAAGAAATAACCCCATTCCCCCTTCTATATTCTCAGAGCCCTTCCCCCAGGGTTTGATGTTTCTAAATTCTTAATTTTTTCCCCTCAACTCAAACCCCCACACGTGTCCCATTTGAAGAAATGGTGATAAACGAGGGATGAAAAAAAAACAAACACCCACATTGTTTAGTGTGGGCATCGGACTCAGGGCAGCAGACAGCCCTTAATTTGGGGTGGATAAACCCCACCTCCCTCTAATAGAAAAAAAACAAAAAAAAAAATACACCCGAGCCCCATACAGATATGATTCTTTAGGAAAAAGGAATCACAAGCACTAATGAAGAGCACGATAAACCCCACCCCCCTCTAATAGAAAAAAAAAAAAAAAACACCCGAGCCCCATACAGATATGATTCTTTAGGAAAAAGGAATCACAAGCACTAATGAAGAGCACATAAATAAGGATTAAGGGGGGGGGGGGTCAAACAAAAACTGTCACAAGGACTTTTTGAATTGCACGAAAGTCAGACTGACATCATTAGCTGGGCGTATCTCACCTCATGCATCCCCAGTTTGCAGACTTTGCATGAGGATACATGGGTCGTCCTGAAAATAGGAATGTCCCATTGGAAACACATTTTTCAATTGTATATAAAGATATGAATCAACCATTTATTGTTACTGCCAATGAGAGAACCTAAGAGCTATCAAATGGCAGGGAGATGTCTGTGTGTGCGCTTTAAGCCGGGGCAGACTCCTACTTTGGGCAATGAGGTGATCACTGCCTCATCTAGTCAAGTGTAATGGAGTTTGAGTTTTCCCAACCCCAATTAGTTGGGAAACATGCAAGTCTACACATTGAGAGGAAGTCAGCCCGCTGCTTGATGAGCAGGGGACATATTTAGGCTGGAGAGTGAGACAGAACTAGCTTTCTTCCGAGGGGCCGGGGTGTGTTTATAGGCCTGTTTGAGGGAACTGTCTAGGTGGAGGTGGGTAATTGACAGATCAGAGAAGGAGGCTTGGAGACAGAACTCACTCAATGGGTCCTCCATAAGACAGAGAGGTATGGAAGGGGCATAAGGTGTATCTTAGAGGAGGGTGTTGATTTATAGCTGAAAGCCCTCCATGGGGGCCTCCTGCTGGGGGAAAAGGAACTGCTGGTTGGCCTGGTCCACTTGAGGGGCAAGACTGCTGTCCTCGTCCTCCACCCCGAAATAGTGCTCAATCAGGTCAAAGGCCTTCTGGTAGATCTCCTGATTGTCGTGGCTCTGAAGGAACTCGATCTTGTCCAGACCTGCAGAGTTGAATAAAGTTAAATCAACATCATGTGACTTTTCCTCATGCATGTGCTGGGATGGGATTTGTGGACAGTACCGTAGGCTTCTTCAATGAGGCTGCAGTAAGGGTTGACTCCAGTGCCACTGTTCTCCTGTTTGGCCTCTTGCTCTCCCAGCCTCAGGATGTTCTCCAGCCCGTTGAGAGCCACCTGAACAATCTTAGAGTCCATCACCGTCAGCAGATCGCACAGTGGCTTAATGCAGCCCAGGTTCACCAGATACCTGTTTGTGAACAAATACATATAAGACGTGAGTGTGGACAATTGTTTAACAACAATTTCACTGTGACAATAATGTTCTGCAAAATCACATCATTAACCACAATAACTAAGGATACAAGAGATCAATTCTACACGCTCCTGCGTTACAATCAGCCAAGATATTTTTTTTTATCTGTGCCTGAAAGATGCAGACATTATTTAACTTTCAAAGGAAAGACACGGGCTGAACACAACGTTGTCATTAGGTGATACTGTCATACACAGTGCTGTGTTTACTGTAAGCCTCACCTGATCTGCTCTGGTGTTCCTCCAGAGGTGGCGTTGGTAATGGCCCATGCTGCCTCTTTCCTGGTTCTGAACTCGGCTTTCTGTAGAATGTCTATCAGCACTGGGAAGATGTTAGCATCAATCACCGTCTGTGAGAAAGCAAGATACAAAGTGAGAGGGAAGTAGCAGAAAGCATAGCATACTCCTTTTAGAGCTTGACAGAAGCAAATTGTGGTCTTTAGAGACTGTTAATGATTGATAAAACAATCAGATTTGTTACCGTATCGACCAGCAATAGAGTTCAAATGTCTGAGACCACTTAAAAATGTAATATACATTTGGTATTAGATTGAACCTATGATCAGTATTTCATTTCTAGCGTAGAGGCAATGCATCACCTGTATCTGTGCTCGGTTTCCTGCGGTGATGTTGGAGATGGTCCAGCAGGCCTCCTTGCGAATAGACTCTTTTGCACTGCTGAGAAGGTGCAGCAGACAGGGCAGGGCTGAGCAGTTCAACACCACCTACACACAACACAGAGGGTAAAAAACATAAGCAATCCATGAGAACGAAGAGGAAGAGAGTCCTTTCTCTGTCTTCTATTCTCTCACCTGTGTTTGGATATCATCTCCAGTGACAATGTTTCCTACAGCTCTCAAGGCAGGGGAGGCCACCTTATAGTCAGTGTGCCTACAGAAAGAGGGGGTTACTCCAGAATTTTAAGTGTTTACAGGCACATTCATGATGACTGAGAGAGCACAGCTGGACTTACATGAGTAGTTCTACTAGACGCCTGCAGACGCCAGAGTCGATGACAGCCTGGATCTTATCATTGGGGCCATCTGAGAGGTAGGAAAGTGCCCAGCAGGCATCTGCCAGCAAGTCTGGGTCACTGCTAAATAAAAGCCTGGACAGTACTGGCAGACAGGGTGACACCTATACAGCACAGACATGATCAGGCAGAATTATTAGGGATGAGAGGCCACATGAATTCAGAAACATCCACAATTCACTTGGCTACAAGTAATAGGCAGATGGCAGGAAAAACAGTTTGGTTGGTCTGATTACTTCAAGGTCACAAAACATGACCTTACATGTTTTTTTACAGTTACTGAAGAAGACACTAATTCAGCGAGACACAGCCAAGCTTTTAGAGAAAAGTCTGACCTGCCAGGTGATGCAACTCTGTTACAGAAGGCTTCATTTTCTCAAACACTGAAGCAGCTCGAAACAAAAACTACAAATCATCTGAGCGCTTAATCCTACAAGTTAGAAAACATTTCATGTTTGTGTCTGCTTCAGAAATCCAGTTTTCTTGTAGTAGCAGATTGTTTTCAATCTATTTGAGCTTTTATAATCTTAATGGGCAAATTGATGTGACTGATGTGTTTAAATTACATCTACTCAAGAAGAAAACTTTGGAGAATATACAATATGAAGTTACTTTCCATGCACCTATATTTGTGTTAGCAATCTCAGGCTCCAATGAAAATATTATCTCACAGACTCAGGTGAATTGGTAGTTGAAAACAGATTTCAAATTCCAAGGTGACATGGAATGGTACCTTTTCAAAGGCAGGTGGAGGATTTTTTCCTCTGCAGAGATTAGAAAGAGCCCAGACCGCATTCCTTGTCATTGTCAATCTTGTGGATTTGGTCAGAAGCCTGAAATGACAAAGAAAAGAAAAGCTCTATACACATGATCATATCAGCAATGTATTCCAGGCAGCAAAGCTGAAATAGGTTCAGAGTCTGAACTCACATTAACAGTGGTGGAAGGATGTTACAGTTCAGCACATAGTCCCTGCAGACTGCACTGTCCCCTGCAATATTACCTAAGGCCCACACAGCCTGCAGAAAAGGAGAAATTGGAGGGTGGACAAACCAGTATGGTGCAATGCAAGACAAAACAGAGACACAATGTTCCAGTAACAGGGTCCGTTACCTGTTCTTGGACGTCCTCAAAATCTGAGTTGAGAAGTTCTATGAAGATTGGCACAGCTCCGGCTTCGATCACCGTTTTCGTCTGTAAGGATGTACCTGATGCTATGTTGGTCAGTGCCCAGGCTGCTTCAAACTGCAGTGGAACCAAGTATTATTAGGAAAAGTAAATTTCATTTATTTTGATTGTTTCCTGCAGGGGCAAAATCTTTGCTCAGTTTGATCAAAACTGGCAGAATAATGTTGATCATAATGGCATGAGTCACATTATGCTTAGGATGTCAACTGGAATACAAATGGAATCTTTCATTACTAAGACATTTAAACACCATAATAGAAATTTAATGTTGTTCTAAATAAGGTCATGCTGTTTCAGTGAGTGTGTGTACAAACTGACCTGTAAAGTGCAGTTGACACTCTTCTTTAGGAACTCCACAAACCTCTCAACTACTCCGGGTGTGTTTATAACTTCATCAATTGGTGGATTTGGCTCTGAAATTAACAAAAAATAAATTGCATGTAAGAATTGTGTTCTGTGATGCTGGTTTCGGAGAGAGACCACGAGTCATACAGAGTCAATGTAACTGTGCCGCTTGTACCTTTGGAAAGAAGTTTTCTGAACTTCTGTGTAGTGGCGAGCTGAAGCTCTGGGTCCTCTGAGAATAGCATCTCAACCATGTCTCTGGTAATTACTCCTTCCTGGAAAACACATGCACAGACAGTCACTCACTGCAGTCATTGGCAAAGCTGAAATCCAATGTTAAATAAACCTTTGACAGTTCCTGCGTGGGCCTCTCTTTGTCTAGGTTGTGAGTCAAATCCAGTGGAATGAGAACAATGACAAACTCACTGTTAGTGGAGAGCTGAGGTAGGAGTCCACCAGCGGACTTTCAAACATGGCCTCCTCTTCATTGACAATGTCCACGTTCCTCCTCTTAAAAATCTGTTATAGCCGACAAAGACACTGTCAGCCCAGACTATTTCTATGCATATACAGGGAATTGTGAAATAATGAAACGGGAAGATAATGGGATATACAGGCTTGATGTTACACCTGTTGTTCTCGTTTCTGTTTTCTGAGTTGGATGCCTTCTTCCTCTCTCCGGCGCCTCATCTCCTCTGGGTTCAGTGCTTTGTTCTTGTAGCGGTTCATCCTGTAGTTATCCTTGGCCGGACTAGCTGACGGCTCTGACGGGCACAGACACAGATAAACATGACAGTTAAGACACAACCAGGACACAAAATTGTATAGAATTTACTTAACTAAAGTAAAGAAGACTGCGGGAACAGAATAGGTGCTCAACTTGTCATTTGTTTTCCTCTGACATCTCTAATAATAAATCGTGATGATGAAACAGCGTGTACACAGGTCTATATATAAAACAGCCTTGTGTAAACAAGCTCACAGAAACTAGACAACACAGCCTAATAATACACACATGGACGGAAACACACATAGCTGAGCTATTCATCAACCAGTCAGCTGGCGGAGAGAGCAAATGTATTTACTCAGTGGAGATAAAATGCAGACTTCGCATAAAGCGGTGCCCACACAGGACAAACTGCCCATTCTCAGTATTTGTGCAGTC
This sequence comes from Pseudorhombus dupliciocellatus, assembly GCA_016785235.1. Taxonomy (NCBI): domain Eukaryota; kingdom Metazoa; phylum Chordata; class Actinopteri; order Pleuronectiformes; family Paralichthyidae; genus Pseudorhombus; species Pseudorhombus dupliciocellatus. The sequence goes on from JAFBJW010000542.1 coordinate 758,591, forward strand.
ATGCCACCAGAACAGGGCATTGGACAGATCCCTGAGTCACCCAGGGGCAACGAGAGAGAAAGAGAGGTGGGAACGTAATTTAAAAAACTGCCACCAGCACAGAACAGTGCCAACCATCTGTGCCAAGAGCCTGCAATTGCAAAAGCGGAGGTTTCCGAGGTTAAATATCAGAACAAGTGGCGCAAATTGAGGGCATGTTATGGCTCGGAGGCTCTAGCAAAACCAACCTTATAAAAAAGATTGTGCATGTGTGTAATGTGTCCAGATGGTGAAGCCACAGAGCGTGGATGAGAACAAGCACAGGTTGCAGTGGGAGACTCCTGTTACTGCAAAGTGCTAGCTAGATTAGCTTCTGCGCTGACTGTCTGGACATAGAAATAGCCCTGCTGAGGGCACGTGTCTACACTGGTACGTCAGACGAGACCCTAATAGTGTTGAGCTAGGAATATTTAAACTTTTGCTCTTCTATAGCAGAGTTTCACAATGTTGATGTTGAGCCTGGCTGCTGGTAGACAGGGATAATAGAGTTGCCAAACAATAGATGGAGTCCTGTCGGTTCAAGGGTGCAACAGTGGTTACAAAATGCATGTGCAAATAAATGTGAAAGTGTGTATGCTGAAATTCTTGCATGGGATTTGGGGAACCAACCTACAGCTTGGATTCAGTCTGATGGAGCACAGCAGCCTGATCTGTTGACAAGTCGAGCACTAACAGTAGTTTAACTCATGCACTTCACCCGTGTTCGCTACAGGAGGCTGTGGGAGGAATATGACTCCTGCTTCAAGAATGTGGCCCAGCTGTGATTGGTGTCATGACATATTTGTGATTGCCATGTGCATCAGAGCGGGAGGAGTTCGTCATCCAGACATTTGCAGAACAAAATGCCTAGATTAATCATGTGGGAGAAAAGTCTGGAAAACACCGGCACCCCTGCTGTCACATGGACACGCAGGCTTCTGAATGGGCTGTCAGATATTTCTGTTATTGCACTCACATTACTGTTTAATTCATCCGCTAGTGTGGAAGTCACCGACTCGGTTATTTCCACATTACGGTTAAAACAATCAAAATAACAGCAATCACGAAGAACACTTGACTTTGTTGTCACTGTATTGTACTTCTACGGGTGTGGTGGAGGCTAAATAACAGCGCTACCACAGCTAAGCTAACGTTAGCATTGGCCGCGTTGCGCACATACACCCGTTTCTAGTCCAAACAAATAGTTTGGAAATAAGTGTCATCTTAAATGAGTATGTTTAAATGTCTGGTAAATATTGTGGAGGTCATTGGAGGGCAGACAGCATGGCATCGTTTGAAACCACTGGTGGAGATTTAGCACTAGCTAACTAGCAAGCTAACGTCACCACCACCCACACCCATATTGTAATGACAGGGCCATGAAGTGACAGGTGACTAAACGGCTGCAGATCCTGAGATGCCAACTAATATTAGGACATAAATGACCAAAACTTTATATCTAAGCTACTGGACGTCTCCCGGTGTGTCTCAGCCTGAACAGATTGTGGTATAGCGTCGTGCTAACTCCAGCTGTTAGCTAAGTTTAACTAACAAGCAAAGTTAGCTAACAAATGGATCCGGTTCTCTCGGGGTTGAATTTTGACAGTTAACCAAAATGTCCAAAATGTACAGATACTGGCTTAGTGAGAGGTTAGACAGAAATTAAACTCGGGTGAGACAGCGACATATGATGCTACTACGTAGTACCGACTTGCCCAGCTAATGACTTAGCTACCTAGCTAAACAACAGATAGAGGATGATTTCATAATCGTTTCTCCCGACGACACGACTCCATCTCTCCGCAGTGGCCATCCGTCCCCTCCGCTCATCGGACATCTTACCCATTGTTATCCGACGTAGTTCGCTTATGTCGAGTCGTGAAAATTTGAATCAATTTTAAATCCTTTTCCCCTCTTGTAGCTTTTCCAGAATTTGCTCCTGTAAGCAATATGTCTGCCGGAGACGGAAATCCTGAATTATAACGACAACTTCCTGCCGCAAGAGGGCGCAGCAGCCCCACGAAACATGTTCACTGAAACATGACACGCCTCACGTGTGCATGTTTATATGAACAGGAATAATCAGTTTAGGCCTGGATGCCAGTGATCCTCACACAGATACAGTGATCACAGCTCATTAATTGATGAATCAAAATAACAGCCATCAAAGGAGTGCAAGGGGACATGCGTCTTTACAACATCGTTTCTGCCCTCACCTCAATTTATCTCCGGTTCAGGGTCTTCTCCTTCTCTGTCCTCCACATCTCCCTGTGCCTCTGAGACACATATAATCCCCCAGTGTTTTCCCTCAAATTGAACAGAGTAACATGGGTTATAAAGGTGAGGTGCATTTGTGATCAATTACCTGGAGCATTAAGTGGGAAATTTCTGCATAAATATCATAAATATATCAATGCCATTACCCTCTGTCTTTGACCCCCCCCACCAGAAAATAACTTTAGGGGGCAATGTTGTACAAAAAAAGTGGAAGTAATTGGTGGAAGCATTGGCTGCTGTCAGGACAGCTCTTTGTCTTATTAGACAGAGCGGAGGTCAAGTCCACTTTGGCACGACTGAGATACCTCGTCCTGATTACAATTAATCCCCAGACAGTAAACAAATATGAATAAGTGTTCCTCATATTTCTGTCGTGCCCCCGTGTATCCAGAGGCTCTGGGTCAAGCTTCAATCAGGCAACATGCTGAAGCACATGTACTGGTTAGCCCCTCTCTCAACGTTATTGAGTAACACAAACACACAGAGCGGATTTTGCACTGCAGTCGACACGAGGGTTCCAGTGCTGTCAGATTCAGTCCGCCAGGCGGCAGCTGGGACTCGTCGTGTCTGATTTCACGAGGCCTCTTTCGTGAGTTCTTTACCTTTCTCATTTCCAGGCCTGTTGAAGCACATCATGCAGGCAGGCCGCACTTTGCAGAGCGGGCGGAGGCTAACCATTAGTCAATGCCACGGAGTAACGGCTGCCTCTGCGATGGAGCCATGAGAGCAGAGCAGGGCGCAGAACCGAAGGAGGGTTTTAAACAGAAGTGCTCCAGGAATGGTCGCCTCTTCTGTTGTGTGGCAATGGAACAAAGTGGATTATCATTACAGGAATCAATTTCAACACGTAGCTATACTTTACATAAGTGGGTTAATTTCTGTACATTTCAAATTCACTCTGCTTGAGTTATCAGCAAATATCTGTACTTTCTACTCCCCAGTGCATTTTGTTCACCTTGCTTTTTATATTACTATCCGGAATCGATTGTTATAGTTTATTAGAACTCATCTCTTGCAGCAGCAGCAGCTTTAGGTCACGGTCACAGGAGTAAATGTGAAGCATGAAAATCGCAGGTCAGAGTTCACCAAAGCGAAGCCACGCTGTGATTTGCCTCTCTACAGGAAGCAGATGATTGATTTCCCCTCCTCGCTCACACAGATTGGAAGTAAATAGGAGGAAAAGGTATGAATGTTTAAAAGCAGCAACTTATTTACTTTACGTGGTACTTTTACTTCCTTCATTTTTTTTCTATTTATTTGTATTTTTACTTCAGTCAATGGTTTGAGTAATTGCTCCACCACTTGACTCCCACTGGCCATCAGTTTCCCTGTGCACATACAACAGGCCTTGCACTACATGTCCTTTTTTGGTCCAAATCCAAGCTGCTATAACATAAAGAGAAAGAATCCAAATTAACAGACAGGAAGACCCCTACTGATGACCTCATTAGTGGCCGGGCCTTGTCGGTGCTGAGTCAGCGATACCGAGCGACCACGCTGCGTTTTTTTTTTTCAACGAGCAAATTAGCTTCCGCAGCGCGACGAGAGCAAAAACGAGATGTTGATTAAGTGCAATTTCATCAGAATTAGTTGCTTAGTTGAGTCTGAAATGAAGATACAGTTGTTGATTGTGCTCGTCTGCAAGAGGCTGTTCTGGCGACCGGATATCGAAGCAATTAAAAGACCTTCCATGAAGAAGTTACGCTGGATGCTTCTTGTCACTCTTGATCATTTTCATTTGTCGGAAGATTATATTTCATCCAGCATGGGCATTGGCAAACCTGTTTGTATAAGGTCCACACTATCCACTGTGTTGGTGATTAAATATTGAGTGGTGCTCAGCTCTCTGCAGGTGGAACGATAGGAAAAATACTTTTGCACATCAAGACAAAGATACTTAATCAAGGAGCGGGTTTGCAGAGAACTCAGTGATGAAGTGTCAAAAGCAGTTTGGATTCGATTATATACCCAGTTTAACCTGCTCCTTAATTCAATTACAGCACAGTGTGATAATAAGGCCAGTTTGCTGAAATGTGAGGACGTGTTCGGGCTGCCTGTGGGGGAGAGAGAACATCTGCAAGGCTCCGCGCTCAACGCTTTGTGTGCAAGTAATAAAGAGTGAGGGAGATAACGCCATGGGGAGGATAGTGTGCGGAGAGAGCACTGTGTCAATGCATGTGTGGGGTGAATGTAAAGGGGAGATATGTCTTCATAATATAGCGTTGAAAATCCATTCAGCACTGTCCATCCTTACTTTTTTTATCTGATGACTCCCCCTCCTCCCCTCCATCCCTCTCTGTCTCCCTCTCACTTCACGACATCTACCAGGTGGCAGGGCCGATACGTGAGATGCTGAGTAGGTCATTTTAGAATATTCGTTGTGGATCAGTCGATCATCCCCCCCCCCACCTTTGCGTGAGGGAGATTTGTGGGAACCATTTGAATACTAATGTGTGATTTTTCTTTTTTCTGCGCAGGATAAAAGAGGAGTTTGTGGATTGTGGAAGCAATAGACTAAATGTGACATTGTCACTGAGAAAACATGGCAGCCAATTTTCATTTGAGATAAGTGGGATCTCTCTAAATCTAACTCTATATCTGGGGAGTCCAGGTTTGATAATCTCTCTTACTCTATGGCACAATCAGACCACTCAGGGTATTATTACCTGGTGGTCACAAGGCTTCTTCAGTCGTGGTGAAAAATACCTCTCCCACGATGTAATCTGGAGGAACGGCTGCGCCCACGATTAGACAAGCAAGGCCATTATAAAGATGTCATTGACAAAATGTGTGGACAAGACAAAGTCATGTTTTCATTTCTGACTGCCTGCCTGTTTGTCTGTTTGTGTATTACACACAAATACTGCACAGATTACCATGAAATTCAGGGGAAAGAACCCATGACATTTTGAGTGCAGATCTGGATCAGGGGGTGGATCAAAATAAGTTTTTTTTTCCACATTGTGGCACACTATAGGGCATTTTTCAACTCAGAGAATATTTTATGCATCCTGATAAAACGCTATCTGACATGTTGAGGGGAGGGATATTTATGAGTGTGTGCATTTCAGTGTTGATCCAAATAAAAACCTGGATGTAGTGAATTTAAATGTGGTTTCATTAGGGGACTGTTTGGCCTTGGCGAAGGTGTGTGCTCTCCAGAAAGCCATTTCTACTTTTCATTTTTCCCTCAACTGCTTCCAATACCACTTGTTCCCGCTGCAATAGTAAAAAAAAAGGACTTTATGTGCCCATTTTGTTAACGATTCACTGGGTCTCAGCCTTCTTGTGCCACCTCTGGTTGGAGCCATGTAGAAAATGCTCCTGCTTTGTCTTTGCACACACCAGATGCATCACTGCACATTAAGTGTCTAGGAAGTAAACTGCTTCCCTTCTCTGAAATGCATGTTTTGCATTTGTCTTCACATCATCTTGGCTTTTGATTTAAGGCACATGATGTTGGTAATGAAACGTGCCATGTAAATGAAGCTGTATTTTCATGTTCAGCTCAGTTCAGTTGTAAAACAGAACGATGAAATGTAATGGAGGAGAAAACAGGACAGCAATAACCTGAGCGAAGACGTGAGTGTTCCATTTTGAAGATAAATTGTATTTAAACTGGACATTTACCTTTGCTAGTTATTTTAAAGATCACAACTTGAAATCATCTTAGACATTTTTTTTTAATTGAATCTAATGAGGACAGATGTAGCTTTTGTAATGCATTTGTGTGATCATTGCTTGTTATTACTTGTTATAGTTTTTGTATTTGTTTGTTTGTTATTTGACTTGGTAAGTACTGATTTTGCAGATTATTATTGATTATGTTGCTTGAGCTGAATTTTTTTTTTCCCCCCATGAATGTTGTGATCTACAGCTGTCCTCCACATTTGGCTGCATGTCTCCTGGGCATAGCGATGGGATGGTATGTGGGCTGGGGGCTGGGGGTTGGTCTTGCATCAGAAAACACTTAGGGATGCCAACAGAGTAGAGATCAATGAGGCACAATCATTGTACACACACTGTAACTGTTGAACACATGGTTCGGGAGGACTTCCTCACGATTCTGTGAAACTTACGAGCCAATTTCAACCCAATCGAAGTGGCTCAATAAAGCCAATTAACCCAAAGTGCCTTTATTTACCAGGGATACGGGTCGCCGTGCTGCAGGGTGTCTGTATCTTCATTTTAAACCCGTCTATAAATAACACACTCAGCAGAGGCAGCAGCAGCAGAGTGCTTTAAAGTCCTTGACTACCAAGGGAGGTTCCACCGTGTCTGTTTCTTTGCTTTTTACAATACAGCACATTCAGCTCTTTCAGATTAACATTAGACTCCAGTGCCGCACGTGTGTAATCCTTGAAGAAGCAGCTCTCTCAGCTGGACTCCATGTCACGCTTCCTCCGCAGGAAATGTAACTCAGAAATAAAAATAGTCCTCAAATTATTCATCTCCAACTCCGGCTGGGATACTGTAATTAAAGCTGCTGGATCTCGAGCGGTTCCAGGCCCACTCTGGCTGGCTGTGATGTGAGAATAGGACAGCAGTGACCATAAAGGTGATGTGTCTGGCTGTGGCTGTGCTGGAGCACCTAACTACCTCACTATGGGGCTTTCACAGCATCTCTGCGGCGGCCATAAATCCACCCTGTGATTGGGAAGAGGAGGTAATGAAGGGCCTGGAGTGCGATCTGGCCACGCACGCACACACTCCCTGGCGCCTGAATGCACACACACTTTTCTCCGTAAATAACACCACGGCTGACCCTGACAGCGGTCTGATCATCTTGGTCTGCCACAATCACCTTCCTCCAGTAAATCTCTCTAATTAACTCTGCAGCTGAAACCGGAGAGTTTCTCGTCCACTCGGTCTGAGGATTTTGCAGCGTAATAGTTTCTGACAGGACCCAAAATTAACTGAATAAAATTAAAAGTCTGGTCCCTTGCTCCTTTACTTTTTTCCTCTGCGGCATTAATTGACGCTCTCAGAAGTGCAGGACAAGTGGAATTGATGGCCGCGGACGACAATCTAGCTCAAGTGGCGTTCAGGTTACCTTGAAAATAAAAAGGGCTGAATTTTGTTTGACGCCACGTCACTTCACTGAATGTATTCCTGTAGTGTGCAAATCACCGCGCTGTCTCTGCTGGTTTTTCAAACGCTCTATTACTGTGGTAACAGGTAGATTGTGTGGACGATGGAGGAGGCAATCGGCTCGTCGAGGCAATTAACAAATCGTGTCTGGCTCGTTTCACAGGCCTGAAAAGTGCCTTTCCTTTTTCGTCCACAGGACCGGGCCCAACCTCTGCTGACCTTTTGCATGTAACATCTGAGTAATTGAATGAGCACCTGGATAAAGTTAATTGGCTGTTTCCATACAGTCTGAAAGCTACTGATAATTAATCAGAGGGAACAAAAGCCACTACATCACCCGCTAATTATGGGTGAGCTCCTGGCAGGCTCGGCACACAGGATCCTTACCGGTGTGTGTTTTCGTTTCCTTTCATCTGCAGAATGCGCCCGTGTGCGTCTCCTTGTGTCTCAGATGAGCATTTGCACTATGCAGCTCTGCCTCATTATGTTCTTGACAGTGGGTTTTAAATGCAGCAAGCCCAACATTCCTGTAGCATGCTTCAGATATTTGGAATTGTTTATCAGAACCTAATGAGGTAGTAATCACTGCGCGTCGGCCAAATGTGCGCATGGAAGCATTTGTTGTTGATTTGAAACTCAAGCTCAGACTTTTACATATCAGTTATGAGGAAATTCTGTCTAACTGTTCCGAAGATGAGCCTCCACATGAGTGTGTGAACTACATAGAACTACATAACAACATAAATACAAGTGTATTTGACAATTTAGTTTAGTCCATGTTCCATATCGTAACACGGATAGACAGGAAGGATGATTTATACAATACCCAGCCAATAGTGGAAGCAAGATCATACGAGTAACAAACTTTAAAGTCGGGTCTCTGAGGCGGTGCTGTGAGCCAAATCCAAATTGCAGCATCGCAGCCAGTTGTAGCTGATGTTTACAAGACGTGGAAACAAAACTCCTCAAACTCAAGAATTGAAGTGGCCCTGTGTGTTCCGCTGAAATCAAATGTTTCATCTCTGGATAAAAACACTCAGACATTTTTGTGCTCTGGTTTCCAGTAATGGTTGTGTCATCACAAAAGAGGACACTCTTCAAAAGAGGACATTGCCATTTTCGGTTCAAACTCGCCAGCGAGTCAGGGCCGCAGCAGCACTATTGCATCTGCAAACTTATTGAATTCATTATCTCGTCAGTGGCTGTTATGATTATAAAGATGAAAACCATCTTTTATTTGCCCCTTGGTGGGATAAATAACAGCTTTACTTTTTAAAAACCCGCTGTTTTATCTTTGCACGGGTTTGTTCTACAATCAATTAATTAATCATGCCACCATCAAAGGTTTCAGTCCGATGTCTGATGTTGCCAACAGCTTTTATGAAATTATTTTCCAGGCAGGTCCATCTTCCAGACAGCAGGCAAAGTCATCTTAAAATGAAGAATACTTTTCTCTCTTTCCATTTTTTTTCTCTTCTGCAAAGCCCCATGTGTGCCTGTGGCATCCACCTTTTATTAAGGGATGTAATATCCACCATACCATAGGCCCAATATTCCTCAGCCCCCCACACTCCCACTTTTCTTTTTTTCCCCTCACACACACACATACTCACAGACGCAGCATGGCAGGAGCTCCATCTTAAAGAAATGAGAGGAGCTGAGGAGCAATTAGATTCAGCTGGAGACTTTTTTAATGTGAATTCCTCCCCAACGCAGAGCCGCTTCCCTCTAGAGAAATCTCAAAGTCAAGTATAGGATCTTTGATCATTTACAGCCATATGGTACGCCTGAGCATGGACCCAGGATGGTGTGTGTCTGTGTGTGTGTGTGTCTGTGTGTATACGCATGTCTGCAAGGTCAAATAACGCTAAACTAATTCAAATGGAATATACTTCCCTTGATACAGATTCAACCGAGAGTAGGAAATGAGGTGTTATTCCAAGGTGCTTTTATAAAGTATTTGCAAAATTATTTCAGGTGGAAGTTATCAGACTGAATGGGTCAAAGCAGACGTGACCTTTGAGAGGACAAAGTCAGTGAGTAGTAAAATTGGATTGGGCCACACAGGTTGTAACTCACAGACACAGGGAGAGTCCCCAAACAAAAAGTTTAAATTAAAATATCAATAGTGACGTAATTATTCTAATGCTTTCTACATCATTGCATTAAGTATATATTCGTATGTATAGTATATATATGAATTAAGCTGGCTGATATCTGGTCTTTATAAAAATCTGCTGATATCATTCATTGAGTCATCTGCAGCAACAAAGTTAGAATACTGTGTTATGTAACAATCTGAGGGGAAGGAGTATGTGTGTGAGTGTGTCTGTGTCGGCCTGTCTCTTAGCAATGGATGGTTGTGTTCGGGTCATTTTAACCCTGGAGTTGTGCATGTCTGAAATCAGCTGAGGGTACTATGGTAACTTGTATATGTGAAAATAATGTTAGGAGAAACATTTCTCATACACAACAAACCATTTTTTATCTGCAGTATAAAAAGACTTAACAGAAAATTAATGACATGTCAAGTTAAAACTGCAATGCAAATATGAGAATGATTCTTGACAGGGTGATGATATTTTTTTGTGAAAACCAGCCAGATAATAATGGCAAAGATCTCTTACAATTGTTTTTTTTTTCCAACATTTCTTTGAAATGGACTCCCCCGTCTTTACCTGTCACTGTCAAAACACTGCAAACAACTCTCTCCACAGACTTCACTTTGGGTATTTTTCACGGAACATCGTGGAGATGAGATTAAACTAAAGATGCATGTCTTTTCATCTTTTGTGAGGAAACCGCAAAGACATGTTTACTCATCTCCCTGTCGGCAAAGATGGAAATAACAAACAGAAATTGCCGTCGTTCCAAACTAATATGCCCTTTTCCTTGTGTTTGAAGGAGAGCTCAGGCAGCTCAGTACTGCACTTCCATGAGGTTGAGGAACTTACACTATATCATGAATAATGTTTTTTTAAGAATGACAGTGGCTGTGGTATTCTGTACCTCAATACATGACTCATGCTTCAAAATTCACTTGATTTTAAATTTCCATTTCTTTCAACCGCTTTCCCTCAGATTGCCATGTTTTATTACAATTTTCATCCACCCACCTAAAATAATTTACTTTTTTTAGTTAAAATTATAGGAGAACTCTGGGACAAATGGAAAATGAAATTATATGTACGTATAGTGTGTAATATAAGTATAATTTATACAATGAGAAACTTCTGATTCAAATTGGAGTGGAGGTGAGTGAAGGGAATAAAATGAAATAATGTCACAATCTGTCCCAGTCAGTTTGAATCACATAGGAGAGATCATACGGTACAATGTGTTCTCTTGAAACTGACTGAGCTCAGATGTTCTCGGTGTTCTCAGTCACTTCTTCTTCCTTCAATTGCTTCTAAACTAGATCAAACTTTGTCTTCCCCGATTTGCCCGAGATCATTTCCGTGTCTGCTTGTTCCTGAGCTTCACTGAAGTCGTGTTCACTGTAAAAGTGATACAGCTTTTCCTTTGCAGGCCCATTAAATCCAGAGAGGACATTTCTCATGTAATGTGCTTCTTTCTCGCGGCATTTTGATTGAATCATACATTTTATTTTCAGAATTATTATGAACATCCTCAAAGTTTTTAATTCGCGGTGCTATGAGCAAAGCTTGGCTGCATAATATACCTTATATGTGCAATGTTAAATGATGCTTGGAGCTATTTGGGTTATAAAAAAATCTCCATAATTTTGTTGTAAATTGCAGGAAAGTTACACAAAGACAATCCCTGAACAGGACTTTTCATTATCCTTCGGGGGAAACCTCTCTATCTCTAACGCCTTTAAATACTCAAGGTCCCGCCTTTATCCCTTAACGCTGAAGTGTTCTCATTCCAGGACGGCTTCACCAAGGCCTGCTGTTGAGTATTTATAAAGTCGCTGACTCGGCGTGTTTTTGAGCACAGAGGAAAGTAGCTAGGTATTAGAAAAATACTATCGTTTCACTCTGTGAGACTTACACTAAATATACCATCCGCTCCGCCCCTCCCACCCTCAAGAGTCGAGAGGGGGGAATGAAAGGGAAACACAGGACCATCTTTTCACCTTCACTACCTGTGTGTGTGTGTGTGTGTGTGTGTGTCCTCTCCAGTGCCCTGCAGGTGCTGTGGCAGTAACAGTTGGACTGTCAGCCTCAGACTGGCCTTGGACAAACCAGGTCAGGAAGAGGTTTCACTAACAGTTAGTCTCAGCAGGACCAAGTAGAGCAGTTGCTGCTGCTTCCCACTCACGGCAGCGACGCGGTGGCCCAATGTGGCGGAGCTGTTGGTCTACATCAGGTGATTACCCGCGGCTCGGAGCCAAGAGAGTGCCCCAACAATGGTGGATTATACGAGAAAAGACTTTTTAGAACATCCTGAAAAGGTAAAGCTGGTGTGTTGTTTCTGAAACCATCTTTATTTAAATTGTTAAAATCATTAAAGCCTTTTCTGGAAAAGTTGAATATAAATAATGAATTTGTTTTATGTAATGAGTGAGTGATTACATGTTTTAGTCCGACACTGCCTGTAAACATCACACATACCCGGGCCCACACAAACAGCAGTAGTGAGGAAGTCAAAACACAGGGCAGCACAGGGACAAAGCGAAAACAAACAAAAGAAAAACCAAAGCCATTTTTCTGGAGCCGCCACAGCGTCTACTTTACAGAAATAACCATTTCTGTCGTGGGTAACCATGCGATAGGGATGGAGGGGTCCACCCCTTAAAGCTTGAAAAGAGCCTGTACGGTAAATCAGACAACCACAGAGGCTACTTTACTTACAGAAAAAAACTGCCAAGAAGCCTCCATGCATGAACCCAGGCGGGCACACACAGTTCCTTTTCTCACCTCCACACTAAAAGAACGTCGGCTATCTCCCAGAGGGTAATAATCAGCTTTCTGGCTTTTATCACCCCAGCGGGGCTCTTCGTTTTTACAGAGCTGGAGGAGATGGCTGAGATTCACCGAGTGTTTCTCACACCCCGATAAAGACACACGATCTAGTCATGAGTCTAGTATATTGACTTTATTGGCCAATTACATCGAACATGGATTTAGGTGTGTAACCTCTGCTCCCTGGATTTCACCCTTTGCCTCTACCCCATCCATCAACATGTAATATTTTCCCAGCTCTGCTCACCCTCTAACCACTCTCCCCTTTGGTCATCTCCACCTTGAAACAAACTGGCACTTTCATATCTTCCTCATATCACCCCCTCTGCTTTTGTAATCCTGCTGCCAGGCCCTAGACCAATCCACGCCTCCTCTCCGTTCCCCATGACCTCCGATTGCCACCTTCTGCATCGTTTGCCCGTCTGCCGCCGCCCTCATCTTATTCCTCCTAAATCTCTACCCATCCCTGCTTGTCTCTGTGCGCCCCTGCCGTGATCCATGTGACATTTCAACAGTCACGCCTGTCACGTCACGCAGAAGGGGGGCATCGCCCTCCGCGCACGATCCAGAGAACAGGGGTCCCATGAATGTGTGAGTGAAACGCTTGAGCTAATGGGGAGCAGGTTTCTCATTAATGTACAGACTTTAATTTGAAAATGCAGATTTATATGGTGGTGGTGTGTGTGTGTGTGTTTCATTGAGTATGCAAGAGAAGAAAATAAAGGATGAGACAGAGCGAAGCGAGAATGAGAGACCATCTAATTACATGACAGCCTTAGCCTCTGGATTTCTGTGACTGAATAGGGCACCATTCCCTGATATTACTGAACACACTCACTCTCTCTCTCTCTCTCTCTCTCTCATGCTGGTGAAGCCTTTACAGCACTGTGTCTGTGTGTGTGTGTGCGTGTGTGTGTATGCATGCGTATGTGTGTTCAGCCACTTTTGCCCCACCAGGACGACCAATTCTGGGACATCCTTCTCACTCTGGTCCCCAGCCTTCTCCGGGCTGTCTGCCTGGGTTATATTAGCCCCACCCCACTGATAGACGGACCCAGAGAATGAGATGAGGCCCGGGTTGTGTGCTGTGTCTCTCCTTTATGTTCCAGGCCTCAGAGGTATATCTGGATGCGACTCGCCTGCCGCTGTGGTGCAGTGGATCTTCCTTTTCTTGGCCGCCAGATAACGAGGTTGACTCTCTCGCCGCTTTCTGCTCCGTCTGGCTCCACAGACAGAGCCTGTGCTCCAGCAGACTCTGTGGGCGTTCGGCTGCACTCCACTGTTTCTCTCCAGAGAGACTGTTCAGTGTGTCAGTGGATGGTCAGGTGGGTGTGCGCATGGAAAAAACCTCTGCATACATATGCATGTGTGAGTTTGTGGCCCCGAGGAGGTCTAGATCACAATTATTACAGAATTACAGCCCAAGGGAACCAGGTACTTTGAAATGTTAAATATTTTCTTACATAAGTGCATTATATATTCCAGAAACAAACTTGTATTCCTTGACAGATGGATTATATCCTCAGAAAATGGATTTGCCTGCAAATAATTGACAGCTTCCCAGTTTGATCATACTCCTTCCTGTCCCCTAATGCATCCCATCAAAACATCTGGCGTGCTTGGAAATTGGGACGCCGAGTGTTGAATCTACACTCCGACACTTAACTGGGTCAATTTGGGGCACTAGCAGAATTTTAACTTGTAAATCCTAGGCATGAACTTCTGCAGGCAGTCTCGGCCGTACAGCAACAAGTCAGCAACATGTCATTACAGAATGCGCAAGTAAATCCAAAGCTTTTACACACTGACATTTGCCAGAAATTTCTGATCCCGTCCCTCCCCGACACCATGTGCTGTGTTTTTTTGGAACTGGGGCACGTTTCATGAACGGACTTGTACACTGGATCAAGACCTCACTGGAAAATGCAGCATGGTGCACTCATCGTGAAAAAAATGTTGAGGTGACAGATCAGTCTCACGGATGCAGGTCACTTCCATGGGACCTTGTTGTTAAGAATTAATTTCAGCACCAGCACTTCTCTTCAGTCACTGGCTGTCAGCCCGCGGTGTGTTATTTTTCATCTATGTTTAGTTCCTCTTTTCCTTGTAAGACATGATCTTCTCCTAACAGACAGGTTTTAATAAAACATTTTATGTCTGCCGCGGAAAGGACCACTAAGCCTTGAAAACAGCTAACCTTGTTTTTGTGACAGGCGAGCAAAGCTTTGCAGAGACAGGAACGATTGCATCAAGAGCCTCAGAGGAAAGCTCTTTATGTTTACTCCTCCGTACAGATTTCGCTATTCACAGATTTTCCTGTCTGCATTTCTTGCCCTCTGTCACCTCTGGAGGTTTTTCTCTCTTTTACCGACATCATTCTCATTTCTTGTCTCCCTCCTCTGAGGGCCCTCTGCTGTGCTGCTGAATTCACCCTCACTGGTATCGAATGAACACTGTGTTCCTCTTATAGCTATATGCAACAAGAAGAAAAGCCCTGCACAGACATAAATTTACCTTGATCTTGGTTTGGCTGTAATCGCCCAGCCTGATGGCCAATCAAAAGCACATCACACATCCAGAGTGAAAAATAAATCAAAGTCCGCTCGTCCATGAATTTCTTTCATAACCATCGCCTTCCTGCTTGTGAGCATGTCATGCCTCCTGCTCTGAAAATACTTACGCCCAGAAAAGTATTGGTGTCCCAATTATCTCTAAAAGGACACTAAAATGTAATGGCTTTCTGGGACTTTCTGGGCATTTTTCTTCAAATGTTAGTACAGACACATTTTCTGGCCTTGATAATGTGTATGTGTGACATGAATGGCATAGTTTGGGTTTAATGCTTTCAAATGCACATTATCAAGGCCAGAAAATGTGTATGTGTGACAGGAATGGCATAGTTTGGGTTTAATGCCACAACATGGAATACATCATTGACATCACATCGACTGTTAATTCCACTATAAGATCTTCATTCCAATTCAAAATTGGTTTCTTATAATAAAGCAGTATTTCCAGATGGGTTCAAATTGGATAATCTTACAGTAAGGTGTCCCGCAAGGGTCTGTTATTGATCCAATTCTGTTTCTTTATATACATACATTATTTCATCTTATTAGAATATCAGAATATATTTCAAGGCCTCTAAATTACTGATTAAGCTCTATATGATCAGTCTCCTCTGAATATATTAGCACTTTTACCCATGTACAACCCACCTTATACTTTGACATCCCTTGGCAGGGGCCCTCTATCTGCTCCGGGCTCTCGGCTGAGGACTAAGACAGATGGAGGTTTAAAATAACAGCCCTGAGGCTTCCTGCCAGAGGAAATACGGCAGGATATGACTGTGGCTTCTCTTTTAAATCGAAGCTAAAGTGTCCTTTTTTGCTATTGCCTTTCCTAATTTCATTCGATCTATACCTTTTCTGTTTTTGAGTTTAGCCTGTTTTTTTCCACCATTTAATTGTTTGGTGATAAGTTTTATTCACTTTTTCATAATGGATGTGATTCTTTACAAAGTATATTAAGACTTATGCATCCCTCTTGTTGCCATTATATTTGTTACTACCTCTCATATGCATACCTTCAATTTGAAACAGTTTAAAACTCTGTCTGCTGTTTGTGTGCAGGTTTAAATCTGACCTGGAGTATGCATCCCTCTTCCCCAAACTAAAATGTATCCTGTTGCGCTACTTTGACCAACACAAATGTTTTATACTATTCCGCTGATCAATGTGGGACCAAAGCCTGAGAAGAACAAGAATGCAAGGAAGTAAACGTGGATGCAAGTGCACCACAAATCCAGAGTGAGTACTCCATGTTATGAGTATACATTTGAATAGTTGAAAAAGGGATAATACAGTGTATAATTTACCACATCTTTGATGAAATGAAAGGGCAAAAAGTAAATGCATAAATATGGATTTTTTTTAATTTGGAATGAAAGTAAGAAACATGTACTTTGGTTCTTTGATGATTTAAATGCCAACAGATATGCAACAATCTGAGCAATCTCATGTCACTTGTTATTTCAACGAGATGGAAAGGTCAGCATGCAGCTTCCTCTGATACAAACCACGGATCAGATGAAAAGCAACTTTCACATCCTTTTCCTCCACATTCTATGAGCACTGATCTGGAGCCCAGATTAAAATATGGACTGAAAGTTGTGGTTCATGAGGCTTTTTGTGCATAAAATTGTTTATTTGTGAGCAAGTTCATGTGATGTACCTGTGAGATACGAGAAGGAGATTTTATTTCAGCAAATCATCAATTTGACAGGGACAGTCGTGGCTCTGACAGACCGGCTGGATCAGATACGGTCACATTTGAACGAATGAGAGAAATGTCAAGTCTGGATCCAGAATAGCAATGAGAGCCTGGGTGCAGGCTAGTTTATCCCAGATGAATTCAAAAGGACACAGGCAAAGATCGTGTAGGATAAGTTAGTGTCGGAAAAAAGCTTTTTCCGAATTAACCCCTCGGCAACTTTACAACCTCGCGGCTCAAGGCAAAGTTGTGGAAACACGTTGGAGTATTTCTTGTTTAATGGATAACACGATTCGAGTTCGGGGATTTGATTTCCCCAAGAGTGCTCATTTACTGGCTGAATGATGTAACCGACTGTTGCCTCATCCCCTCTGCTAGAGACATGCCTTTTATAAAAAATAGATGTCCGCAGATCACTGAAGTTCAAAAGCCTGTTTCAGGGAAACGACAATATGTGTGCACACCATGCATTAGTTGGCTAAACAAGTAATTCGTAAGTGTACTTTAGTGCTTGGAGTAGTGCAGTACTTAAGCCCTTAAGTGGTGAATAGGTAGAAGTGGAAAATGAGACTCTTCAGGTTCTTTTCCTCTTCAGACGAGCTCGCATGAAGGGTTGAAGTGTGCGCTGAGTGATCACCGATGAAATGCATTCCTCCTGCAGACGGCGTGGTGCACATCAAAGCCGGGGCGGCTGCTGCGATGGTTCAAAGAGCAGCCGTCACCTCATTACAACCACAGCTTTCATGTAAAATGTTGATAAAACAGGGCGTCGTGTATTTCCATAATTCACTGGATACACAACAATTACATCAATTTAGCCTGTGACAAGTCTTCACTGGTGCACTGGAAATGGAGCAACTGAGGTCTGACTCATGCACACACACACACACCCATCATTTCCCAGTCTTTTCAGGTTGTGGCACAAATTTTTGAACTGGTGAAGAAGTTTAACTTGGACCAACCACTGGCTAAGAGTGGCCAGTTCAGCCACTCAACCAGTAATTAGATGAATCTCCCATTCTAATCTCATCTATGTGAATTAGATTTTTATTTTGTTTTTCTTTGGGAGTGTATTTAAATTCAGAGTGGATTCCTGGTTTAGAAATCAGTCTCAAAGAAAAATAAGAACATATCATCTTGAGATTGAAATCAAGGGATTCTTCATTCACGAGGCTCCTCTCTCTCGGAGCAGCTGATTCTAAGATGTGTCCTGAGTAACACAATAGCTGCACAGGAAAAAAAAGAAACAATGGAAAAATCATGAAAGTGGACCACAGGAGGTTTGGCGCCATTGGTTTGATTAACAAACAGAAAATCCATTTTTGATCGCTGGAAAGGTGAGACGAGGTCTGTGCAGGTCAGTGTCGATGGAGGGAAATGGTGTAAAGAATAGAGCAGAAAGGTAAAGCTATAGACTCCAAAATATTAATGACCCAAAAGATCTCTACATAAAAAAATGTTTTGTATCATAATTAGCAGAGGAAGTGAATGGGGCAGGCTCGCAGCAGTGAGATTAAGTTATTAAAAGGAATTAAATGTGTGTGTGTGTGTGTGTGTGTGTGTGTGTGTGTTTTTAAATGTGCGTTTCTTTTTTATTTTTGGGTGAATGCTGCTGGATTACTGAAATAATCAGATCATCGTTAGTTTAATTGCCAGTGACAGATCCAGGCAAGTCCTTAAGTCGAGGTTGTCAATAACAGTTGCCCAAAATATTTAACACAATTGTAACAAATAATTAGAAACTGATTATTAATTCAAGTGTCACGTGGATACCTTGAATATTATATTTTATTATTAAAACTGCAATATTTGTGAGTCAAGGTCCTCCTGGATGACTACGTGGGGAAAAAATTGAAACCAGTCTTTGAGTCTGTACTCCATGTTTTTTCACCTGGAGCAGCTACAGCAACCCTCTCCCTCAGGCTGAATTGCTAACAGAGGCAATTTTTGGCGAGGTGTCGGCCCAAGAGGGGGTGGGATCAACTGGGGCCAGAGCGACCCTGCAGTCACCTCGGCGGGGCCCCTGGCCAATTTGGCCCCACTACTAAAGGCCCCCAGCAGCCCCTGCTCCTCACCCTCCACCTTTCCCTGACCCTGTTACTGTGGTGACAGTTAGCAGCAATTTCTTTCACCTCACCTCCTTACCACTGCCTTTTCTTCCGCGGTGTTTTTCTCAGTTCGCTCTGTTGCCGGTTGGATTGTGACCTCGGGTCAACCTTCTGAATTAAGATGAAGAAAACAGAGATGGCAGGGTGGTAATGACTGGAGGGGGTTGTGCTGTGGAAGGGCTCTCATGAAACACAAGGACAATTCCAGGATATAAAAGAACACATGCAAATGTGTGAGGAGAACAAACCGTGTTTAGTGTGAAGGTGTTTTTCTTGTAATATTTCTGGCGTCAGTGTTCACCTTGGGGCTTCGCTGCAGAACTCAATGAATTCATGCCATTTTATTTCATAATAATGATTATTATTTTCAGGGTAATTTGTGGTGTGCAAACACACAAGACTTACCTTTGTTGCACAGCGTGACATTGCCTGATTACCTGACCTCTCCCACTGCACGGTCGTGTCTGCTGGAACATACCTCCCTCTCTCACACTCTGATCACTGATCCTCTCTTGATGAAATGACCTTGAACCAAGGACCTCGCTGAACCAAGCTATTGCTTGAGCTGCATTTTGGCAAATGTCAGCATGTTTGTGTGTGTGTGTGTGTGTGTGTTGGAATACCTGCATGCACCAGCCTGTTGATTCCAACAACAACAACAACAACAAAAAATCTGGAGAAATCTGCAGACAGTTTTCTTTGTGTGGGTAGATACCTCCTCTTCTTCCCTCATCTCAATGAAAGTCTGTTTTTATTTTTCTCTATCTCCTCATCTTGTCTTATCGCTTCTCAGTATTTCCCTTCCCAAATCTGAATTATTTTTTCGTCTGTGTCATGATGAAAGCAAACACAGAATCAGTAGATAAGGAAAAGTTAGGATAATAAAAAAAAACAACAGAGAGGTACCTCAATTTGGGGGATTGACAATGTTGGTCACATGATATCCTTGTCGCAACAAAGAAAAGAGAAAGAAATATCTCACTAATCACTGGTCTAAGGTCTAAGGTCACCACAGAGCTCTACGTATACACACGTAGTCCATGCATAGCAAGATCCAACCTGTATCCAATGGATTTTCATTCCAATTTCACATCAACCAGCCAGCCATCTATCAGCGTGACCGCCAACTAACGTCCGACCTTGTGAAAGAAATTAGGAAAAAGCACCATAGTGTTGATGAAAAGAGAGCACATATTTGAAGGTGGCGTAGTAATGATGTGACAGGCACTAATTCATACTGAAACCCTCACAAATACATGCACGCACACGCGCGCGCGTGCACACACACACACACACACAGTGAGACTCCTGGGAACGATGGATCTTGATTAAGTGTGGGGAAGGAGAGAGAGAGGGGGGAGCGGAAGACGACAAGTCAGAGTCGTTTAACGTAAAGTTATGACACTTTTATGAGGCTTGCTTTGAAAATTGGCAGCGACAGTGCACAAACACACACACACACACACATAAACAGAGGCAGGTATGTCAACACATTTTGGCTACAGACGGAGCATACCGATTGGTGCTAAGGCCCCTTTTTCTTGTACAGTCGTGCCTGCCGCAACATCCGTCCCTCCTGTCTCACAGCCAATTTCTCAACCCGTCTTGAGGGAGTGACCTTGGCCCGTGGACCGAGGCTGTTTTATAAGCTTCATTTTGGCGACTGTCAGCATGTGTTGCGTAGGTGAATACGAGCACGGGAACACCTATGTGCGCTAGCCTGTTGATTCCCGTAGAAAAAAAAGGGGAAAGAAATCCTTTGTGCTCTGCTTTTGGTGCACGTAGTGTGAGGCTCCCGCGCTTTTGTCCTGCGAGCATTTGCAGTCTGTCAATCAATAGCCTCCAATTACAAATATAATACACTCAATTGACTCGGCGGGCGGGTGGCTAGATTGCGGCGTGGAAAGCTATTAAAGGGGTGCGGCGTGGCGTGCAGAGAGGCGAGTCCCGCGAGTTGTGTGTGTTTGTGTGCACACGGGGAGGGCAGACAGGGCTGAATGGAGGATGCTGTCAGGAACTAATAGCTTTGGGATGTAGTGCGGGGCTGTGTGTGTACAGCAATCTCACTCTTCTTAAGGAAAAGGTGGGGGGGGGGTTAGTACTGATGAGACAGTGAGGGCTTTTGCAAATGGGATGGCTTGACTGCACAGTGCCATCTGCATGTCTTATTGTGTGTGTGTGTGTGCACGTGCAACGGAACATAAATCCCATGCTACACCAGCTGCACAAACTCGGTCCACCACCCGCAACCGACCGCTACATGATAAAGTGACTCTGCCCAAGATTGAGAACCACCACTCCTGTGATACACTTCTGTCAAGAGAAGACAGGCATGGGGGAAAAAAGGGACTGAGGCAAGATAGCGATAGACAGTGGCGATGGTGGTGGGGTGGGGGGCTAAAGAGGACTCAGGAGATAAGCATTTGAGGGACAGGTGCAATATAGAGGAAGAAGACGAGGGGGGGGCTGGAAATGAAGGAGGGAGATCTGAGAAAATGACAAAGAACGAAAGGCAGTGATAGGATATTGGACAGCTATTTGTTCTCATAAATATCATCGCATGTCTTCTTGCCACAGAATTTACTAAAAAGCAGAATTGGGGTGGCAAGCGGCAATAAACGAGGGAGGACAGAGAAACAGGGGCACAGACAGAGAGACAAATATGGTTGGGATAATGAGCGATGAGCCGACAGAGGGATCTGCCTTTATGGAATAAGTGTATTCTGCTCATGCGTTTTGTTTCCCCGCTGATATCACAGAATCCCGCGGAGTCAGAGGAATCAAATGAGGTATAAGTTGAGACGGAACCCTGTGGTTTGACTCTGAGCAGCGTTTGATACAGAGATATTTCTTCAGGACGAGACACAAACAAGACTGCAGAGTCAAACACAAATTAAGCTGAAAGGTGATTCCCATCAGGGCACAAGATGTGATGCAAATATCAAATGTCTCACACACATCCATGAGAAACGTAGGAAATAGAACATGTAATTCCAGCCGGATCCAGCTTTTTAAATTAACTATTGACCTATAATATTTGTCTCTCTTCCTGATCTTTGTGACATGATTAGCTCTTCTTTTTTATTAAATATTTTAAATGCAAGTCTCTTGTGGAGATGGAGGACGGGAAACAAAGCACCGCAGGTAACCAGCCAGTTGGTTATGGTCCTGGTTAAATGCTGAAAAAGTCTGTGTAAAAGTTCAAAAACAAATTAGGTTTTGGTCAATACTCATTTAAAAAGAGATTTGCTAGACTGGGCACATTGATCTTTTTTTCCGGCGTTTGGAAAGAAAAAATCTATAGATTTTTTAAAAATAATCTCTTAAACTAATATATTACAAAACTCCCAAATAATATCTGATCTCATTACAATAATAGATAGATAGAAAGAGGAAGAGAAAAACAGCTAAATTGTTAAACTCATTGTGTGGACACAACTCAATTGTTTTCAGCAGAACCACAGAATGTAAACATTGGTGAGCATTCAGGTACTAACTTAACTAAATGTCCATCCTCAGTTTCTGAGTTTTCTGCTCTTCCTCTGTTCTTTTCCCAATTTCTCTCCGGTAATGTTATTGGCAGCAGGAAATATTAAGCATAGGAGTCAACAAGACCAGAGGATCGATCAGGTAACAGGTTTCACCTGCGCTGATTGGCCCTCTGGTCCAGCTGCCGGTCCTCTCCAGCTCCCTCCACACAGCTGCATCCACTTTGTCACAGTACCTGTGCACGTGTGCCTGCACAGATTGAGTTTATGCACCTAGGAAAAGCCGCTATGTATAAGATGGACAATATGACCTCAAAAAAGGTTAAACCTTGGCTTACAGAAGCAAACCTAAAAATTTTAAATACACTACGGCATGTGAGCTTGTGTTCATCGATATTGCAAATATGAATGTGCAGGATGGCAGCGATTGTGTCCAGTTAGTGATTATGAAGCAGAAAATGGGCTTGTAGCTTTACTGTGAGTGTGTGCGTGCTCCCGGTTATCACTCTCTTATTCACAGAGAGTTAAAGTGCCCTCAGAGCGGTTACTGAAAGATCAGTCTCGCCTTTCTTGTTCCTGCCTTTGATGGAGACTTGTTTACGCACCAAATCGGTAGATCGCACAGTCCAAAATCCTAAAAAATCATAAGAAGAACATGCAGAAGTTCTGCTCCGGGGCAAGATTTTCCTTTTAATGTGTCACATTAGGAGCATCACCTCCTCTGTCAGGCCCACTGCTGCTGAATGCTGAAGGAATTCAAACTCCAGCAGAAATAAATAGAATTTGCTAATATTCAGCCCCTCCCCCCCTTGAAAAGTGGTGGTGAAAACATGGTTTGTGATCAATAAAACATAAGGCAGCCATCAGAATGTCTTTGATCTGAAGCATTTCATCTGTGCTCTGAATATGCTGCATGATTCAATATTTCTCTAAGAAGAGAATTGAAACGATTTCTGTGTGTCTGTGTCTGTGCTCTCATGGACTTAGGAAGCCAAGTCAAGCTATATTGTGTGTGTGTGTGTGTGTGTGTGTGCGCCGTTGGCCCGATGGGAAGAGTGAACCCGCTGTGGTCAGTGGGAGTATTGACAAAAGACTGTGTGCAAGCCATGTAAAATTCATGTACTGTGCTGCTTTTACAAAAGAGCCCTGGAGTGGTTTCTGGGGGAACATTATGCTGGAGCGATGGGAGGACAGAGCCAAAGAAAAACAAGACGAAAAGCCGAGGAGAGAACGACAGAGGAGGCAAAAAAAAAAATACGGAGGGGACAAGGTGAGTCTGACTTTGAGGAGGAGAGGAGGAAAAGTGAAAATGATCCCACTGGAGAGTCAGAGAATTGAGCAGAGCCAAAGCCTGTCTGCAGTGGCACCGTCACCCAGAGAGGTAGACCCCCCTCCCAGCATGAGTGAGGGGTGAAGTGTTAACGTTTGAATTTTTTTTTTAACCTCAAGATTTAGCTCCGGAGATTACCAAGAGCAACCTGAGCATTTGGAGTCTCACATATAGATAATTTCAGGATACTTTTCCAGCATCCAGTGAATGACTCAAACCAGTGGAGTGGATATATTGTGCGCGCAACACCATCTTGTAATTCAGCCCCCTGCCGACTGATTGTGTTCTCAGACTTTGCAGCCTGCAGCCCACCTGTCCACCCTCACCCTCTCTCTCTTTCTCTCTCGGTGCTTGAGGAAGACACTTTCTATGCATGAGTTCAGCCCAGTATGTGGTTTTAACAGTGGCACACAGTGATTTTACACATGAGCAAGCATCCACCCCAAACAAAACACATTCTCAGCGTATGATTCAGCTCTTTCCTCCGCCATTGATAAAGTCCACACACAGTTTAAACACACAACTGCGTTAGACCTTTTCATTCTACAAGCTCCCCCAGAAATTGACATTCTGTTCGTGTCGGTTTTTAAAAACTGAAGACTTGGACACCACTTAACTTCAATTACATTTGATTTGGCTGCAACACTGTTTACCCCGAAACTCCTCATGGGTTTTATCAACTCAAACACTTCACACACTCCTCCATTGGCAAAGTGGTGAAGGATACAATGAAAAGTTAATTTCACTTTGTAGGAGAAACTGTCCTTCCAAAAGTTAAGAGCAGAGAGGCAATGAGTGGATCACACTGCACTGAAACAATGAGTTGCCACTGGGAACAGTTTGATTGTGGTGGGGCTGCAGCAATACACTGCATGTCAAGTTGTCCCTGGCAACTGCGCCGGCAGAGTACGAATGGCGTGTGATAGAAAGAGTGCAGAATTAAGTAGCGCTGCATTCTGGGAGCGTGAATATAGCTCGTTCCTTGAGTGCTTGATAAGACTGGAATATATATATCCAACCCATTGACAGCTGTTGGATGGTGGACTGTGGAACGGCATCTGACAGCAGTGACAACACAGGAAGTAAGCATTGTGGGGCGGTAGAATTTATTTACTGACAAACCCAAGTGCACATACACCTCACCACGCAGCCCTGTCCCTGCTCCAGCTGTCGCCCTCACCGACACAAGCGCACACAGACTTTGTCACACTGCTTAACAAGCCTGGACCTTGTCTACAGGACAGGGTCTCACACACAAAGTTAGTGGATGCATCAGCTTCCAGGGACCATAGTCACTTCAAGTGAGCAGTAAACTAAAATGAACGCAAGCAGGCAAACATCAGATCCTTTAAAGAGAGATTTAGCTGTGACTTCAGTATCCTTTCATTGTATGCCCTAACTATGTGCCGTTGTGCAAGGTTTTCTCTTTCAGGGGTCTTGTTGTGTGTGTTTTGATATTTTATGCCTATGCTGTTCCACCTCATCATCGATAAGAGCAAAACAATTCCCGCTCTTCCTTTTTTCCATTGCATTTCCAAAGGTAACGCTTGTTGTAGTGGACATGTTTACAAATTGCTCCATGCACTGTCCAACCCAGGCTTGTGTCCCCTCAGTAAACTCCCTGTCATCTGCTTCCTCTCCCTGTTTTCATGTTTCTCAGTGTAACCTCCCCGTATTTTAGGAGACCCCCCCCCTCTCGATTTAATTTGGCGGCTTTATCCAGAGGCAGTAGAGTGATGCCAAGGCACAGTGTGCGGTCTGCTGATGCTTCTGATTTCCCTTGATGTGCCGAGGCACAATGATACAGTAAAACATGCCGTTACAGTTTCATAGATTTCCATTCCCAGTCAGAACGGTGGACTATGTTCCCGCTTGAGGTGCAAAACACATTCCAGTGCTTCCCTCTGTTTAAATCCATTACAAGTCATTTGTCCTGTGGGGCTGTGGGAATAAAGAAAAATTGCATTTATGTCCATCTGCCAGACACCTAATTCACTTCTGTAGCATGGCACTCATAGCACGAGAGACAATATCCGTATAGATTTTGCTATACCAACCTACTATTGGAGTGTAACAGTTGTGTCACAAAGTCATTAATTTATAATGTGCCGGTAAAA
The DNA here is from genome assembly GCA_016785235.1 of Pseudorhombus dupliciocellatus. Taxonomy (NCBI): domain Eukaryota; kingdom Metazoa; phylum Chordata; class Actinopteri; order Pleuronectiformes; family Paralichthyidae; genus Pseudorhombus; species Pseudorhombus dupliciocellatus. The sequence goes on from JAFBJW010000542.1 coordinate 784,220, forward strand.
CCTGTGGGACTGTAAAGAATTAAAATGTGTGTGACAACAAATGGTGTGAGAGAGCCTCGGCTGATGGTAACTGATGCAGACAGCTTGTTCAGCAGAGCCATTTTAATGCGATGGAAACTGCGATCATTTCTGTCAGGGTCAAATTGATCTCCACAAGCAGATTGAATATTGTAAGTGATTATTATTATTATTATTTTGATTGATCATGCAGATTAAAGTGGAATTGACGTTTCAATGTTTACTACATGAGTACATTTAAACCAAAGGGACAACAGCTCACGAGCATTTTATAATGTCTGGCTTTGGTCTGCAATAGGAATGGATGCAAGATTTATGATTAAATGACTCTGCAGTAAACGCAAGACTCCTTGGCTCTGATGGAAAAAAAAAACCCATGGGTGAATACGCTCATTTTCTTTTTTTTATTCTACACCTTCTCTGACTTGTGATCTCACAGGTTTCAGTTGTTATTGGGTTGGAAAATGTTACCACCTTAACAAAAGGGCAAACTCCTGTACTGGCAATGGAAAAGCATCAGTTGAGTACGAGGTCATACAATGTGTGTACACCCACTTATTTGGTTGTGTTCAAGAGAAAAGTGTCCTGAAATTGAAAGAATATATGAACAGAGGGAGAAATATGATATTTATTGTGCAGGGTAATGGACTAATTGGAAAAGTCCAAAATATCTTGATCTGGCCACTGAATAAATGAGGAAGGCAGGTGGCATCTGCAAGGCCAGGACCTCAGTAATCTTCTACTACTGTCAAGAAATGACATGTGTTTTCCAAGAGAAATAGAAAAAACAGTTATTTTGCTAAAGGCAAAGACAAGTGTGCCAAATGTGCACGACTGAGCTCCCAGTGATGGAAAAAGAGCAGTCTGGAAACATACTGGGCTTTCAAGGGCAGTGCTCTTGAATTTGAAGTTCGTGCCTTTATTTTGATCGAATTTGTTGCCCTCTTAAAGAGCTGACAACTTGTGATGAAAGAGGAGAGATAGACATTTTTAAGTGAGGCATTACAACCAAGTTTGATACAAGGGATCATGTATTACTCAAAGTGTATTTATTTCCACTCTAACAACTCTCAGCTCTCAGTTCTGTGGGTCGCAGGATTGGGTCTCTGCAGCAAGCAGGTGGCGAACAAACCAAATGCCATCATCTCGGAGCCAGCCTTTCCTCACATTCTGTGTTTAACGTGCCGCCATCTGCTCCCCAGTCGTACTGCTGAGAAAAACAGGTCAGAGGAGCTCTTCACCTGTGCTGCTGCTGGCCTTTTGAAATGTCGATAAATGACAAAAGAAGGTCGTGGCTGCTTGTCAGCCATGATGTCAGCAGTTGGCGTTTATTAATAATTGTATTTAAAATTGATTCACACTACACCGCTCCCCGGTGAAATGAAGGAGCAACACCTAGCGCTGGCAGCCGGCTATCTGTTGTTTCCTGTGCCGCGTGTGAGTAATGATGCTTTTAATGCTCGCAGTGAAACTAATTGCTCGTTGGGGCAGAGACAAAAAAAAAAAGATCAGCGTGAGAGTGGACGACAGCAAGGTGACGTTTTATTGCATCACACCTCCACACCCCTTCCAAAGGGACCTGCTGGCCTCAAACCCCTGTTCTCTATATTTTTGTTTTTGTTTGATTTTTTTAATCCTTACTAGGATTTTTGAGAAACCACCAGGAGGCCAAAAAATTGGCAAAAAACTTACGAGGCACGGCCTGGAACATGGATATCGTGGAGCGAGAGCAAACACGTAGGAGTGACGTCAGCCTGATGAACTGACATGACACACTGGGAACAGAGAGACTAAATACTAAACTGGCAAATTGCCTGTGAGAAACAGGTGAGTAACGAGGAACAGGTGAACATCATGAAGTCTATAGGAAATACTTACTAAGGACCAGACACTACAAAATAAGACGTGACATAACTTAACAGGAACCGGAAGTCTAGGAACATGAGGAAACAAAAAAAAGGCCCAATTTTACTGTTTTAAAAGGTGTAAAATTGTACTTTAATGCAAATTAAGGATCTGGATACTCACCACTGGTTATAAAACTGATTTTATGTGTTTCTTTTTCTACCACAGTTTTGCTGAATCAACCTCATTTCCACATTTGAGCCACTAACAGCTAAACTACCCAGTAATTTTCCACTCCAGGCCACAGCCTGCTGGTTTCCCGTCTCACCAGGTGAGTGTTTGGATTTTACAGTTAAGCACATTCACCTTCCATCTCCTTGCACAGCCGAGTGAAACCCAGCAGCGCTGCGGGTCCTGAGAATCAAAATTAACAACCGGTTTTATCAAGTTCATTTATGCCTTCGAGATCATTCGGGCCATAAACGTGTTAAGTGCTCTCAAGTACACAGAGGTGGGAGGTAACGGCCAGTAACTGTGAGTTCTTTAAAGAATGGGCTTTCTTTTGGCTCAATCATGGGACATCATGCAAATGGCTGCGAGAAGGTAAACAGGAGACAAGCCAGACAGAGTGATGTGCTTCTTAATGCCTAACAGGTGTCATGTTCCCATTATGACACGAGCAACAGCTGGGAGATGGTGGAAAACAGTCCCATCATCAGGATTACAGATGATGATTGAGTTAATGTGTGGGTGCAGTTACTGCAGACAGATAGCATGTATGGAGCTGCACATTAATGTACACGTGCATGCCAACTCTGCTGTACGTGGGTATGTTCCATGGGAGCAATTTTCAATGCTCCATTATTCTTTATGCCTGCGCACACAAACACAAACACACCATGGATCCTGGAAATGAAAGACTGTATGCTTTACCCTAATGTTTTCCACCTCAGCAACTCTCTTCTCTTTTAACTCTCTTTCCTGGTGTGGCTCGCCCGTCCCACAAGAGTGGGGATGTGCGAAGTGTGTGGAAAATGTAGATGGGGGGGAGGGGAGGGGAGGGGGCGGCAAGTTGCCCTGTCACTCTGTGTGGCCTTGTCACACTCTGCTGCGCGGAGTGACTCCGACACGTCCTCTGGCCCCGGCCCATCAATTATAGATGGAACAAGGAGTCTGAGAGTGAAAAGTCTGCAACACAGCGCAGTATCACACACACACAGGTAGGGCCGGGTCAGGTGACCATCACGGCACAAACAAACACGCCTGGATAAACACAGCAAAAAGGGAAGCCTGGAAAGCTTTGATTTCATTTGTCACATGCAAGTTTTTTTACCATGCCGGCAGGAGCCTCGCGTCCAAAGTAGAGTCATTTCTGAAACAGCGGGTTGATGATTTTTTTTGAGATAGACAAAATCAGGCCTTTTATTTTCAAGCAGACAGTCTATTAACTTTAGTTAATTTTCCCGTTTCCACCTGGAGCAGCATCCACCTGTCGGGGATACATGTAGCAAACATAAACCAGCACCATTGCTGTGATCCTGCAGCCTCGAGCTCGTAAGATGTTGGAAAACAAGTTTTGGATCCAAAAGAACTTTTAGTCCCAGGACCCTTTTTTTCAAGGTTGCTACCGCTGGTTGTTCATCAATATCACAGCTTCATCCAGTTTGGATCCTGATACATATTCTTTGAAGCAGACATTACGGACGTTCAAATCAAAACACAACTGTTGCTTTTGCAGCTTTTGCCCCCGTCAGAAAGCCACAGTTCCTCCTTGAGTGATTTTTGCCTACAGGCTGCTGGCTCCCTCAGTTTGACCCGTCTGTAAGGAAGAATGAAAAGCGGGAATGATGTATGCAGGGACGCTTGGCAATCTTCAAAGCATCAATCACATGTTTTAACGCCCTGTGTCCTATTCATAGAGAGTCATTAGTCACAGAGGAGGGCGTCTGGCTGCACACTGTCATGGAGATGGAGGCCTGAAAAAAAGTTTGTTGTCTGAGACTGAGTTGTCTGAAGTGAGTTGATTATGGGGCATGTGAAGAAAACACAGGAAATAAAGGGACAGTGAGCATTCACCTATGATCTGCTCAGCAGTAGACGGACTGAGGGATGGGTGAGGTGAGTCAAAAGAGTTTCTGGGGTGAACAGCAGTGCTGGGGCTTACAGACGCTACAGGAGCAGCTTGGAGGCATTTCTGCTTCCTTCCTCCATCCCCAGTTACTTTAATTACATTGGATTTGGCTGCAGTGCTGTTTCCCTGCTGTAAGTCCAGAAGTGTTTGTGGACTCAAAGTGAAATCTTTGGGTGAACAATCTCTTTAACCTTCAACACAACAATGTGTCTCCAAATAAGTGTGTGTTTCCTAGAATGGTTAAATGAATGTCATATGCACAATTCCTCACTGAAACGCTTTGTGCTTCGTACATCAGGCTCTTTGCAGAGATTAGAGCATGAACACACACACACACAAACACACACACACACACACACACACACTGCAGCTGTGCATGTTTTTCCATCTGACAGTGTATAGATCAGCCTCTTGTTACATTATGATGGCATTCCTCACAGTGTTATTCACACCATTAGACAGACAGAAAATAGCACCATTATGATTTCAGCATCGCTCTGGTGCCTGTGGGGCCTTAATGCCTGTCCAGATGGATTTCCTGAAATTAACATTTTCAAAGTCGCTCAGCACTTTCCTCAATATCAATTCATAACAATGACGACGCACATCATCAGACAACAACAGGAAACTCAAACAAGCCGACTTACTTTTGATGTTCCCTCTGTAACAGGGACAGCGCTGTAATAAAGCCGTATGAAGACATTTATATAATGAAGCCCCAGTGATGCACTGCAATGACACTGAGGCACAGAGAATGCCCTGCGTTTCACCTTTCAGACTACATACAGGTATGCCATTACAATTTTCTCCTAACAAGAAGCGAGGATTTGGCATAAATATGAGATAAAGAAAAAGAGAGTGTTATTTTCTGAGATATAAATTTAAAATAATCTCTCTTCGACACTATCACTAACTCCCATACTTCGCCTGGATCTTGAGGCAACGTGAGTTACTGCAGCAGAACTTTGCTTTTCAGTTTTCATACAGGAATATGGTGAGGACTTACACTCGTGATTTGATAGTAGAGCAAATGAAAACAACCATTCGCAGCTTAATTGTGTTTTTCTTTTTTCTAAGTGGCACGCTGGTTTTATATCGCTGGAATGCAGACGTAAACATCCTGTGACAAATCATTGTTAACAGACTTTTCTTCACTTTTAAAGGTCACAAGCCAAAAAAATAACCACAATCTGCAATTAATAACAACTATCGCTTCAACCTTGTTTCACCCTGAAGGAGGAATTAAGTCCTCAGGATAAAACCCCCTGGATGTGCGGTGGAACAAATGTGGCCGTTAAATCGCTGAGTCACAAACCACAGGATTGGAGTTGGATAGAATCAAAAGTCAGAGTTTTTAAATGATCACGTCTTACTAATATGCATTTGGAAGATAAGCTTTGTCCCACAAGCCTCCGGGGGTCTTCCTTCAGGTGGGGATTACACACAGTACCCAGTGTTTGCACTGAGTAAAGAAGCAATCACTGAAATCGTGATAATAATCAGCAGCACCGTATCATTAAAATTATTGAATTAATCATAAATACTCAAAGGAGTACCCGCCTTTCGGTGAACATGAGCCTGATGGCGAACGCATCGAAATCTGCTGCGCGTATTCCTTCAGGACTATCTTTTCCCTCCAGCATAGGAGGAGAGAAACTCTTGGATAATAGAACAAGCTGGTCGTCCTGCTTTGGCAGACAAGAAAGCTGAACCCCCTGAGTGAGCTCCTCCATAGAAAACAATGAAAAGTAACACGTTTGAAAGGCCCCGCCTGAGCAGCAGTAGCAGCAGCTACGTACATTCCCATTCCATACGACAAGCTCATTTTGAGCAGAGCTAAATGCAAATGAGGTGGCTCAAAGCAGAAAAATAAGATGTCTTCACATGAATCCATGTCAGAGATAAACAGTCACCATTTTCCTTCCAGAAATGATCTTCTTTAGAGGAGAAAAGATAATAGATGTGTCTGAGGAAACAGGTAATGACAATCAATGTGCTTAGTCTGGTGTGGTAGCCGAAAATGTCAGGTTGGGCATTTGAGTAAACAAATCTATATACAGATCAGAGAGCCGCTATTTAAAGCAAGTCATTTCATAAACCTGAAAGTGAATTTACAACATAACCCACGACTAACCTGATCACAACGCAGGAGCAGCAAAGCTCAACAGATGTCGCCCTGTAATACCACTGGTCAGTGTTGCTGTCACATTAAGTAGCGATATCAAAACTGTCTGCAGTCTGCTGCCAAAAGTAAGATGGCAGCATGCACCCTATTGGCACAAGTATTGCCAATAAATGTCACCATCTCATAAAGCTTTGACAGAGAAATCACATGAAAGTGTATGAGAAGTTCACCAGCTTGCAAACCGCATAGAAAAGAGAGCCCCACAGCAAGAGAGTTAACAGACAAACTTGTTCAGTTCAGTGTTGTGTTCTTTTTCAGTTACGACCGTCACACCAGACGATAAAAACTTCTGGGGCAGTATATCTGCATTTTATCCATGAAAGGGCTTCTGCCAGAGCCAGGCCAAACAACGATGATAGCAATCACCACTTCCATGCAGTTCAGGCAGCAGCTATTGAAATGTTATATGAGTATACATTATATTCTTTATTCATCAGTATCCGATCAGTACTGGGAAAATGGTGTCAAACATTTTTATGAAACCCTCAGTTTTGAGATCACTGTCTTGATTCTGTACATTCTCCCCGTGCCTCTGCTCTCATTCATTGTTCCTTGTTGTACCCTGTCTGTGATTGATGTGGACACAATGAAACAGACGGGCGTCCACAGTCTTAAGAGGCTGTGGAACCTTCTCCATTTCTTGTTTCTTTCTCCTCGCCCCACAAAAGCGAAATAATCACAGAGCGCCCTCTTCTTCTCCATTACATATTCACCCCCTCCACTAACCCTCCTTTCCCTCTCTTTAATTTCCTCTTTCCATAAATCTCTCTTTGCCTCATCCTCCCGCCCCAGCCCCTCTCTTCTTGCCCCTCCATTTTGTAACGGAGGCATGCTCGGAGCTCATCGTTTGTGTCGAGCCCTGATTCACTTTCCTGCAGCCCCTCTCGCCATCTATCTTGCCCGCTTTTCAGCGAGCGCGGCATCTCACAAACGCAACCTCTCCTGCACCTTCTGAGCTCTTATCTCCTCATCCTGCCATCCGTCTCCATCAGGGCTGACTGCTGCCACTTCGAACCTGTCTGTCCATGCATCTCTTTCTTATTCTCTCCCTCTCCTTCCAGCACACGATTCCCTCTGTCTCTCTCGATCTGTCTCCCTCCTGGCAAAGAGACAGGCGCCCCCTGCACTACACCAGCGCAGGCAGGCGCAGCGGGTGTGTGTGTGTGTGTGTGTGTGTTGGGGGGGGGGGGTTACACCATTAAAACATTCATTCAACAGCTATTAATAATAGAGGCTGCATACACAATATTGTTGAATGTCAGGAAGATTAAAAATACCCCACACAGGATTTATTGTACACAAGACAAGAATTACCTGTCTCTTGTGGGGGGAGGCGAGAGAAGACATTTCTTGGAGTCATTGTTGTGTTTCATTCTACATGCAATTTAAATAACCATAGGAATATAAATAATCAGTGATGGACAAACAATGGGACTTCAGATGCCAGTGGCCAAATATCTGTCCAACATCAACGGACAGTTCCTGATTCAATGAGGTGCATGTTCAGGTAATTACTTGCTTCTGTACTTCAATAATGAAATTGGTTGCATTACATTATTTCGTATTTTGCCTTTGTTCACAGGCCACAGAGGGTTACGATGTCTCCTGGGCGATCATGCAATCCAGATGCTGTCAGTGTGTTAAAGGGCCAGGCCTCAAATGTCAGTCAATCACTGCCACATAACCTCCCATGTTTAAACTGTGGACACACGACACAGCTCAATGACTTTATCTATTTGATATATGTACATATACACAGCAGCTTCTGCAACATCATCTTGACCACAATGTGTGTGAATCTTGACCTAGTTGGACCTACATTTTCAGTTTTGGGCACAAGTGCAAGAATGTACAATTATAAGTTAGTGACAAAAAAATAATCAATTAAAATATTAAGAGACACAAGTGAAGGAGACGTTACCCTTGGAGACTGAATGCAAGATGAAAGCCACCCCATAGAGGAACAAGAGGACAGAGCAGGGCACATAAGCAGGCAGGAATCAGTGAATCTTTACGGAGCTGCAGCCTTTGCTGCTGAGAGCCCACAGTATAAATCATGAATCATTTACAGTCTCTTTCCCTCAGGAGCCTGTGTTTAAATATTAATGCTCTCCATTCAGATCACAGCCACCCTGACCCGCATAGCTAGGTCTACTCCCCAAGGACGGCATGTACACACCCTCCCCACTCACATGCACATACAAAGCACTTCCATGGATCATCTATAGGCACAGGCAGAAAATACCAAACTGCTAAAAAGCCTTGCCATATATCATACAGTCCCCGAGGTATGAGTGCACACATGGACTCCACAATTTTCTCCGTCCATTTGCTCAAAATATCTCTTCTGAACACACACACATTCGTATGCATGTTATTGCCCAATTCTTCCTCATTAACAGTTTGCGTTTGCTTCAAGACAGAATAAAGACCTTGTGGCAAGACAGGTGCTGGTTGTGGTTTATAGACTAGCTGGGACTGTGTGGGTGCAGAGAACGAACAGGCAATAATAAGGTCTTTTCACAGTAATTATTTACCAAACAACTATGACCGGGAGGTCAAGAAGACTCTCAAACTAGCACATTACGTATCCCACCTTGCCTGCTGGGAGCAGTTCAGCTGCAAGCGACGTGGCCTCCGTTTGTGGTTGTTAAGCCGGTGAAGGATCATTGACATATTAGCAAAGTCCTTCCCAACAGCCCCAAAATAGTGGAATATTCCTGTCTCCCACGTTTGGTTGGGTAAGGTATGGCAAACTAGGGCCAATAGCTAAGAGCAGCAGTGATATGTATGTCTACCTTGCAGGAGTAAAATGTGTAGACCTCCGCCAAGGTCCAACAATCCAACATTCAAACTCACTAGAGCCGCATAGTTATTTGGTTATGTGATTTATTTAATCAAGATCCATATAAACCAAGTCTTTTCTGAGAAATGATGCAAGAAGCCCCATGTCGCTTAAAATAGTGAACATTTTCCTGCTGTTTATTAATGTGGACGGACAAGGTCCAGACCAAACTCGGCTAACTAACAGATAAACACACAACCGAAAAGAAAGAGGTGATAACTGATGGATGAATAAAAGCTAACACCAGGTTGTGTGCTGACAGGACACTTACTGGTTCCACAGTCACCAGTGGAGCCCCTCACAGAGCGGCAGTAAGCAGAGGAATGTGTGATTCCAACTGTGAATGCATGGCACTGAACAGAGAGCGAGCACAAAGCTAAGTCCTGTTTCAAAAGATAACAGCGGTATTGACAAAATATCCTTCCAACTCCAGCTCATCCTCCTCACCAGCCCTGTTCCTACCATTGTGCCTCCCCTGTTAACAATGAGAGGATCCCTCCTACACGCACGGTGAAGATTTGACACTAAAGCAAACATTCCTGACATCTGCCACGACTGTGTGAACATTTCCTCAATCCAGTGCAACGAATAGATGAGGATTCTTCTCCAGCCTACGCTGCCAACACCCCAATTAGTATCACCTCCTCCAGTCTGCAACATTCCTCTACATGGCTCTCCCTCCATTTCTCTCTTTGTTCTCCAGCATTAATTCCCATCTTTTTAGCCTCAGGCACACACACACACACACAGGTATCTGCCACTTTTTCTATCTGTGGTAGTGTTTTTTTTTTTTTTCGCTATCTGCTTGACTGGTTCTCTCTCAGTGCTCTTTTAATACGGCTGCTGTTTAGATCAATCTTTCCAAATCAATACTTAATATCAGAAAGAATCTCTGGCCTTTTGCTGTATGTACTCTGGCGTATCGTCAAGACACACTGACCGTTGTCTCCGTTCAACCTATTCACACCAAAAGTAATGAGATATTGAATTGGACTCAGACACACTGAGGTGCAGCCGATACTGCACCGTCCACAATCGGTGTGTTTCTCCCAAAACCATGGTCCAGCAATAAAGCACCTGATAATATTTGACACCAGAGCCTCATTCCTCTTCATTTGTTTCCTACTTTCAGAACAATGTGAGCTCCACGCAGGCTGAGGCGTGCGCTTATTCCTCGGCAAGTTGGAAAAAGCTGCAAATTGACATTGTGCCATGTGTTTCAGGTGATAAATGGACCCAGAGTTACTGACCCCTCTGCACTAAAAGCATATATTTCCAACCACATGTGTTTTGAAGTGCCTACTTTCAAATAACTTCTTGTCTCTAAAGATATTCCCAGTCCCCCCATTACCCATGCATTACAGGCCTAAGTGTATTGGCTGAGATGAGCGGGCAGCAAGCAGAATTTAAGTATGTCTTGCCTGCACTGTATAATTTATCATGTTAGGAGCCTCAAGCTTTTTAATGGTCTCTGCTCTCATTATCCAGTCTCTGTTTTCTCGCCGTGCCTTCTGAGAGTTCCCCCTAATGGAGGGACAAATAGATTCATATGAGATCGTAATTACAGCATTTTCAAGCAATGAGCGCAACCATCAGATAGCGAAGGAGGACAGAGTGGATCTCGGCCGATGTCTACCGTCGGCACTCCAGCGAGGGGAAAAGGGAACAGTCCAATCAGACAGTGTCAGATTACCCAACACGCTTGTCTGTCATTTGTCTCCACTGTAGCCTTGTTTCCTGTTTCTATCTGCTTCCTGTCTCGGAGGTGACGGATGGGGCGTTTGGAGGAGTCGGGAATCATGTCAGAGTTGCCAGGCGCTGATTCCTCTGTCAGGGTTGCCAGTTCAGGGCCAGATCGTCTTGCCTTTAAATGGACGGTGACAGATGACTTCTTGAGGAGACTGATTTAATTGAGATGTTTCTGTGCAAGTGGATGGTTTCATTTGCATAGTCCACATTTTAGGGGAGGAGGGGAGGGGGTGGATGAAACTTGGCCTGTTGCTTAATTAAACTTTGTGTTACACAGCTCTACCTTTTCATAAGTGCTGACATTTATTATCTAGAATCAGAAGAGACAACCAAGAAACAAATATGATTGGGTTATTGACAGAATATCCAAGACAAAAATCATGTGTCCAAATATATCTGGCAAAGCTCCTTGTGTTGTTTAATCAGGAGTGTTGGATGTTCACTTCCCTGCCAAGAGGAGCTCATGCATAAACAACAGTCATATTTATATAGGCATCCCCGCGGAGTCCTTTCACTATTGTAGTGTTGTACTAACTACCTCTGCCAAGGGAACATGACAGTATCGCCACAACACATGTTCTTAAGTGATTAAAATTCACTCGCCTCTTGTAGGTCTTTCTTATCGGTCAGTATTTTTGGTGGCTCTCAGCTGCGGTGGGGGTCACTGGGGGCAGCTGTGGGAAACAGATAAAATATTGTATTTATTACCACCGAGCTGCCGCACAAACCCTTCGGCACACGCACAGTTTTTGAGGCTGTCCTCTGGAGTGCCAGGTTGATAAAAACAGATTCCCTCCGTGGCACTTGAGCGTTATTATTCTCTCTTCTTTTTTTTCCCCTCCCTTATCTGAAGCCTATTGTTGGAACACTGGGTAGTTATTGGGTTTTGTCAGGAGAGGAGAGGAACGAAAGGCGGGTGGGGACAAGCTTTATGCCCTCGTTCTCTGCACCAGTGCCGTGGAGCAAAGCAAACTCTCTCACACAGCACAGCCTCTGCCGACGCCTCACAGGGCTCAGATTCTCAGAGCAGCGCTCTGAAATGATAGCAGACATTTTCTCTAGGTAAGACATTAGGGGAAGAAGATTTATTTTTATGCTGAGGTGCTATGTAATTGAATAAACTGTGGAGAAAATTATATTCTCCTTGTGCTCAGTGGCATACCTTGTCATCGCCACTTAAGGTCACAGCCGAAACTGATTTCAGAGGAAAATATTAACCTTACACCACTTCCTCTGCCGCAGATGAGTTTTTCACATAAAAACTGAAGAAAACTGAGTCGGTGTTTTAAGTTCCGAATTTTACAGATACATTGAGTTCATTTTTTTTTCCCCATAGAAGAATATAGAGACCGTATGGTTTGGTTTCAAACCACGTCCTCATTTGGTGTACATATTTCCAGTCAGTTCTTCAGGGGAGATAATGTTTTCAAGAGAGTCAGGGATCCTCTAAAATTCACTCTTGCAATCCAGTGATTGCAGTTGACCTTGTAAACTTTTCCAGCTTGCAGCCAAGTAAAGTTTCACTCCTGCTCCCAGCTCTGCGATCTAATGAGGGTTTGTAGAGACAGAGATGCGTCTGCTATCTGCAGGGCCTTGTTGTGAAATGAAAGGTCATTCTCACTGGATGAGCAACCCTGATACCTCCTATTTCTCCTCTCGCTGGCCAACGGGGAAATCAAACGCTATTAGACTGGAGAAGCGTCCTTTATCATTGCGGTCATTACCATCCAAATCATCGCCCAGGCCACAAAGCGTCATTTAGCCTCGCCATTTAACTTCTCACCAGCCGTGTGTCAAACATATCCACCAGTGGCAATGTGTCCGGTAATACTGGGAGCTGCGGGGAATTATGCAGGAAGGAAAGCAATTAGTGGGGCCGGAAAAGGATGAAGATTCAAAGGCAGGGTGTGTACAGTTATAGAACAAGGAGCAAGGGGAGCCAGAAGTTATAGAGGTAAATTACTTATTAATGGCACTAATGAGGCTGAGGCAATGGTCTTAAGATGGAGCTAGATAATGTACCTGCTGCTGAATGATGGAGCTAAATGTTCCATCCTCACTCACACTGTGGATCCTAAATTACTAACAGAATAAGCTCAACAAATCGTCCAATAGAAGTACCGATGTGGTACGATGTATAACATCCAATTAAAAGCCGAAATCTCATAATTTCTACACATTTGCTGATGCTAATACCACCTTGCTACACTTAAACTTTTTAATGCTAAGCTCATCCAGCATGATTACCTTAACCAGGAAGTCAGAAATATTTTTTTACCCCATTCAGACCAGGCATCTGTCCATATGACCTCCACTGATCCTGTTTGTTTTCGAAAAGGTCCAAACAAAAATGAGTACACATGCTAAAATCCAACCTGCTCTACAATAATGTTGAGAAATTAATTCAGTTAATCGGTGGTTGGACCATATTCCTCCCCCAAAATATTTTTGAAAGATTCTGGGAGCCACACCAACCTGAACAATGCTTAATATAGGCCGGCAAATCAAGCATTAGTCACAGATGATGTGTCACAGCAGGTTGTTAATTTAATGTTCATTCAGATTTTTTGCATCAAACAAGAGCTCAGGTAGATTTCAGGTAAACAGCGGGAGTTGCCCTATAAACATTCCAGCTGCATTTTCAGGTGCGTCTGATGGTGCAGGAACAATCGCCTTTTAATCAGGCCAGATGTCCACAAAGGATCTGGAGCCGTTCACATTTCCACATATTTTTACACAATTTTGTGAAACCAGTGAATTTCTGTTGGGCTGTGAGTGCTACCTTTAACAGTGAAAGTCTGGCTGCAGTATGGGTCATCATTCGTGCTGCAAAGTAATTTGATTTAATCTTTTTCTCATTTCATCCAAAGCTTGACCTGACCGACACGACATGCAGCTGTGCCGAAACAAATATGCTCTAATTGAACTTTATTCTGTCCGAGCAAGCTCATCATTTCTCAGTTGGTGCAATCTCAGGAAATCCAGTCTGTGACACTTCCAGAATATCCATCCACAGCAGCCTACATAACCAGAGGACAAAAACTAGCACACTAAGAAATTCCTGATGGATGCAACAGCCATTAAAAGTTTGCAGCCTTTCCTCACTGTGTCTCAGGATCCAACTAGGATGACAGACAAAAAAACCCTCTAATTTATTTATTTTTGAAAAGTGAGCATCAGTGGCCTGGGAGAGCGGGGATAACGGCAAGTTCAAGAGTCGCTCAGATCAAGATTTTGAAAGGGTTGCCCAGGCCGCCTCTCTTCACTCCTATTTAAGAGGGCCAGCTTTGCTGTAGAGGTTCGTGAGATGTTTTGTCTTTTTTTTTCCTCACAGCATGGCTGGCACTAATTAGTTTAGCGCACACAATACCCACAAGGCCTGTGAACGTCTGCACCCCACCACGACCGGCTGAGAGAGTCAAGCCAAGAGGAAACAATGATCAATAAACCTTGGTGAACGTTGGATATGGAGCTGAAGGATGATGAAAACACACGCCCAAGTGAATTATGATGCATAATAATGTTCAGAAAAGATGAATGTGAGGTTTATTCTTTTACATTTTGCTTGCTAACTACCACTAACCTCATTTACATGTTTTGTGCATAATCATGCCGCTTGCACAGATGTAAGATCCTGTTCTCAACATCACACAGTTAAAGAGACTCTTTGCCTGTTGAACATATTGAATACTTGATACATTTTAACAAAGAACCATCCAAGGTTCCAAAAAAAAAAAAAAAATGCAAAGGGATGACAAGCTTTTTAATGAAGACTTGAGCAACCCGGTGCTTGAATTTGCCTTTCCTCCATCATGCACCAACAGAGACAGCACTAATTCACTATGTTGGTCCAGCCTTGTTATCTCTCATATTCAAATGCTTCAGTCTCTCAGGAGCAGAGACATCCTTGAGTCCAACTGATCTTTGTCTAACCCGCAAGGCCAAACTCCCAGCTGTCCACACCAATTGCCCAGGTTCATATACCAACATCACTAAACTCCCTTTTCCCATATAAACATCAAGGGCTTCTTTTCCCTTGGAAGAGACCCGAGGGGAAAAGGAGCCAGTGGTGGACAAATACAGAATAATTCTCTCTGAAATGCCAGAATTAATCAGAGTCTCCTTTGGATGCAAGTTAACAAGCTATCAAACATCAGGCACCCTCAGCTGCCATGAGGCTCGGCCTAATAAAAAGGATGGATGGAGGAAGAGGAGGTGGGGGCTGAGGCGTTTCCAGGTCAGGGAGGTAAAAGCGCAGTGTTGTAACGGTCCACTCACAGCAGGGGTTCACCTAGTAATTGGGATGGAAGAGCAGTTAAAGTGATGGCGGTGGTGTACAGGTTGGAGGGGGCAGTTAGAGAAAATGAAGGTAGGGATGGGGAGGAAGGAGGGGAAAAGGAAGGACACCGGCAAAGCAAGGGGGCTGAAGAGAGGGAAGAGTGGATGGGAAATCAAAGAGGGACTGCAGAGAAGGGACCTGGGGAGTGATCCAGGTGAGGAGGCACGTGGAGGGAGGAAATATCGAAAAATTAAGGGAAAAGGGGAATGAGGCTGGAAGAGCAATTTCATTACGATCCACCGGGATGGGACAGTTCTATATGCACCTAAAATTTAAAAGGGGGCAAGTGTAGCAGCGATTGAAAGATGAGATTGGAGGCAGTGAGGTGCTTGTTTGTCTGGGGTGGGGGTTAGTTGCGTTGGGTGTATATTTGATAGAGGTATGAGAGATATTAAGGTGGGGCCAGGGAGCGGGAGAACGCCTGTTCAGGTTCTTTCTAGTGAGATTTTGCAATGTAATCATAGGAAGAGAAAGTGGAGGTGGGCGTTGTGGGTGCTGGGAGGGGGAGGGGGAGGGCAGATGATGGGGGAGGAGGGTGCTCTCGGGGATTGTGGCAGGCGGACAGGGGGAGGGAAGGGACGGGAGGGTGCTGGGAGGGGGAGGGCAGATGATGGGGGAGGAGGGTGCTCTCGGGGATTGTGGCAGGCGGACAGGGGGAGGGAAGGGACGGGAGGCAGCAGATGAGAGTAATGACAGCTGGGTGGAGGTAGAAGAGATGTGATTACACAAGCAGGAAGGGATTCAGGTGACGGGGAAAGTCGCCGGGAAGCTTGGGAATGAAAGACACAGAGGAAGGGGAGGGGCTGTGTAAGGAATGTGCACGCCATCCACATTGAATTGCTTTTTTAAAAACAAATTTTACCTGCATTGACAAAAGCCTCCAATGCCCTCAGTCAAGGCTAAAACTGCAAATCGCATGTATGTTAATTACCCATTGATTATCCACACAGCCCCCTCTGCTTGCACAAAACTAATGCATATCTTTGGCACGTGTTAGAGGCGGAGGCAAACAGCGCTCCACCACAAAAGCCTATTACAAGTCCTCACCGGCAGCTTATCCCTCAGCATTGCGGGCGAGATTGTGGCCAAGCGAACATGAATGGCTTCTCCCTGCTGCAAAAATGAGAGACGCTAACACCCGCAGCCATAAGCCACTTCTTGCCTCGTGCACAATAGAGGCTCGGAGGAGACGACACCAGAGCAGTTAGAGAAACCTCTGGCATCTTCTCATGCAGGCATTAGTGCCCTTCGCAGAACATTTGTTTGACATTAAGGCAGCCGTAGACGTGATGAACGGCGTCCAGTTAGGCTGCGTTTCAACCGGGGTGATGGGAGATTATAGTTTTATTGCTAAATAAAAGGAGATGGATGCCTTCTGAGATTTTTATCTGCACATGAAAGAGGAAGCTGCTGAGAGCTTATCACTGTCAGAGCTCCACAGCGTCTCTATTTCTGTGTCCAGCTCTTCCTTCTGTGTCTGTCTGAAAAAAAGGCTCCAATCAAAGCTGTTTTGTCCGAATGCAAATTCAAATCGGCGCTGACAACATAATGCAAATAGGAAAGACAAACGTAATGTACTGTATGCTCTAGATTATAGACTGTGCACACAAAGCAGGTTCTCATGTCCACCTATATAATCACCAGACTATTTATCTTGTACGTGGATGTGTGTATCATCCTCCCGCTGGACTGATCTCGTTATTTTCCAGTTTAGATGTTTTAAATATCACTTTTTAAAAAGGAAGCGCAGGTGTAGGGTTAAAAACATTAGTCACTGTGCTGGACACCAGAGAAACATCTGAGCTTGGATCTAAAAACTTCAAAGCTCTGGCCCTGTCTGTGATTGAGTTTGACACCTCTGCATTAGATGGTCAAGGGACAAACGGCTGCAGACATGTTCAGTTTCAGAGAGAGAGCAGGCTCTGATGCTCCTGTGCACTCCTGTGTGTTGGGAAGCAGATGGGTCTCCATGTGTCGTGCCCATACTCCGCTAAATAACTCAAAGAAGCTTTGGCTTTCATGTGGGGTTTTTGCTCCACGCTTGTCTTAGGGGGGCTGGAGGGGATGTAGCTGTGCACTCACCATGACAAACATCAATTATTAAGGATGTGCTCAGAATGCTGATTTACCAAACACAAGTTTGTGTGTGTGTGTGTGTGTGTGCTTGCTTTTTGTTTCTAAGTTGTTTTGTAAAGATTTGACTGCACCCGGCTGGAGTTATTCACTCCCGTAACTTACGGCTATACATTTTCCTGCTCGCCGTCGAACTGTCAATTTGTCAGCTGCCAGGAACCGCTTTTATTTCTAATCACATCGGCACTGAGACTAACTCCAGGGAGCCAGCAGCCGTAATCAATTCTTTGTTATTAATAATTAATTCAGCCCCTGTGATAAAATATTCCCTATCAAGTGCAGATGTTAAATGTAGATTTCTGAGAGAATCAAGGAAATTGAGACACACATTTCTGTTTTTGCCACACGTCATTTGTCTGGAGAGGGATGCCGGAGTGAAGGGGTCATGTCGACGAGGCAGACATCACTCTCTGTGTTGGGTGGACTCGGCACACGCTCCCTGGGATACTCATCATTAACATGGGAAGAATGAAAACAAGCACGCACCGGCATGGTCAGGAGAGTAAAACGGAGCAATGAGACAGAGGGTAAAAGGAGAAAAAAAAAGGTTGGTGAGCTTAATGACAGCGTTACAGACAGCAGTCTTCGCTTTAGCTTTCCATGTAGCACACTAATTGCAACATTCCAGCATTCCTGCCAACGCCCATCGCCGCTGAAACCGAGAACAGAGACAAAGCAAAACGTGGATACATATTCACACTGCGGAGAATGACACCCACGGAGTTCCTTGGTGGAAGATGGTGGGGAGGGGAAGAGGACTGAGAAATAAAATATCGCCTTGATCAGCTCAGTATACGCTGCGTGTTCACTTCCTGGGTTAGCCTCAAGGTTAAGATGGCTCGTTATTTTTATGGTACTTGTTTAAGGCGCAGAGAGCTTGCGGGGAGCTGTATCTTTTATATTATACATTTCCTTTTTCTCTTTGGCACAAATATGTGTTCAACAGGGCTCCATTCATGGTCCCATCAGATCCTGCTTGTCTTAAGTGTCCACACACACGCATGAATGCATATCAAGGTGACTTTCACTCGCAACCCTGAAAATCATTTCTTTTTTCAACTGAAGAGGGAGATGGTTCGGCTGTATTTCCTTCGAGGATCATTCTGCGTGTGTGTGTTTGATAGAGAGAGAGAGAGAGAGAGAGAGCCTGCATGTTTTAAATACAGCCTTATTACTTTTCAATGACACTCCAACCCCTTGTTTCATTATTATTTTCATATTAATGTTCAACCTGGGATGGCATGGTGAGTGACACTGAAATACAACCTCCCAAATGAATGTTTTGTTTACCTTTCATGTTGAAGTGCACAGCGTGCCAGCTACTGTTACCGAGATAGAGGCGAGTGTTCCTAATTTATTTCTTGTCTTTGTGTGGTGTGGGTTATTCATTATCTCAGAGTAGTTTTTATTCAAGGGCATTATTCAGAAGAGGGAGCCTCTTGTCTGGATACTGTGCCAAATTAGACTAGTGAACCAACGCACACCATCACTCCAGCCCGTCATGAACTTGTTACTACAGCATCTGAGTTGTAAGGTTGGGTCCTGCTTTGAGTGTCAGTTCATTAAGGGACTTTACATTCATTATTAATTTTGAAGGAATTGTCATGGCTCAAGGGGGTTCAGATGCCCCTGTGCATATGCAGCATTGGAAATTAGAATCAGAGTTTTTTTTTAGTCTGAAAAGACAGTAATAAAACCAGAAGACGCGTGAGAAGAAGAATGGATGTGCCCCAGACAGTGTGATATAGAGGGAAAAGTTTGAAACTTCCACATTTAAAATGTCCATGCAGTATTAATACGGTAATTATGCCTTGAGCCATTTAAAAACTGCTGGTATTATTTTTCATAAATCACATTTCAGTCATTTCAAAGTCAATACGTGATCTTAAAAAAGACGTTTTAAAATAACTCTGCTCTTTATTTTACCAACAAAAAGAATGTTGTACTTCCACATTCTTTCTTGCTTATCCACTTTTTTTTAATAATTATGTACTTACACTCATATAATACTAATAATATTGATACTTAATTATAATTATTTCTAGTGAGCAAAAGAACATTGACTGTGAACTTCATTGACACAGCAGCAAATTACAATACAGGAAATATATAAGTATGCAGTATACTGTATGTGAAATGTGGAGCACATTTAAATGTCTGTGAGTTTCTTATATTGCAAAGTATTACTATTATCCATACACCTGTAAAAACGAATGTTAAAGCTGAGGTATTTTACTTTACTAACTACCTCCTTACAACACAGCACACATGCACCAACAACAGAATGCCTTCAGATTTCAGCTATTTTCATCAAGGTACAAATAAAAAGTTTGTTAAAAACATTTTCACCAGGTCAAACGACAAACTGCTGATGTGTACACCCAAGGGCTGAGCTATAGTGCTATATAACACCACACTGGGTTTGGGTCTGTTTTAACCCAGTGACTTTTATGTCCAATGTCAAGGTTTCACACACTGTCCATTAATCTGCATCATGAGAGCTGTTATGCGGTGGTTGGATCACATGCGATTGATGTCAACAGGAGAAATCAGCAGAACAATCGTTAAAACATTCAATGATTTGCTTGTGGAGCAAATTTAAAACTTTACAATGCTGGAGATCTGTGAGGTCCATATATTTATTATGAAAAATCAAGGAACAATTAATTAAAATGGTGAGAGAAATATGGTGATGTAAAAATAAACAGTATTTCCCTGTTCAAAGTGGTGCAGGGGGATCATAAAAAGTGGAGCAGTCCCTGTCTGGAGCAACCAGGGCTTGGTGTGCAAAAGCCATTTTGTCGAAAATATAATCTCAGATTTATTAAAAGGAGCAGCTTGACTTGTAATTTGCGCATCACTGATTAAAAAGGATGCAGAATGGAGGGAGGCGTGTTGTAGCTGACATGTTTGGGAATGTAATTTTAACCCAGTTTTTTTTTTTTTTTTTTACTTCAGCTGCTCTCAGCTGTTTGAAGTGTGCCTGGAGCCACGCCAACCCCATTACTCCGACAAGACTGTAACTCGTGGCCTCATTGACAGGGATGTGACAACAAGTATTTAGCCAGAGAGGAAATCATTCATCGTTAGCCACAGAGCCGTGGAGGAGACAAACACATCTGTGCCGGTGATAAGGCCTCGTCGGCGCCCCCGCCACGCCACTTGGCACCTGTTTCGCATGAGCTCTTTGGCTTCCTCACCTCTGCTTCGCCTTTGTGTTTGGGAATGCTAATTAGCAAATGTCCTTCACGAATCTTTGTTCCGAGATTCCCGAGCGAGCAGAGAGACAGAGAGACAGAGAGGTGAGACCCAAAGTGCTGCAAAGAGGAGGGCATCGGTAAGACTTTTACAAAGAGCACTTAGATATTGGTGGATGTTTTGTGTAATACCTTCTTTGAAGACCTTTCTCGGGAGAGAGCGGAAAGCCGGCAGTAATCCCCCTCTCGCCATGTCTGGGTCTGAATCAGCATCAGTCCTACACTGGTAAGATGAGATAATCTCCCTACATGTCTCTCGACTCGATTCCCTTCTATCAGCGCCTTTACTTCGAAATGGAAACATGGTCTGCGTATCCTTGCTATAAAGGAGGTGGGCTCAGGCAAAACTTTTGCGCTTGCTCTTTTTCGCCGCCAACGCTGCAGGCCAGCGTTGTTATTAGTGCAGCATTAGATGTCAATCATCCAGGAGGTAAAAGGCTCAGAACCTTTTTTATTTTCCACTGGGTGATCGTTAAAACATCAGTCCGTGTTGTAGGCCCAAAGCAATGGTTGTATTGGATGAGCTCATCTCGTAACCCGCTGCCAATCACCCCTCCACCTGCAGCAGCGGTGATGCCATAGTTCCAAACTTGCAACACAGAGCTGTGTCTGCAGAGTTTTACAATGTCTATTGGCTTAGTCTCTGCTGAAAGAACCCCAGGAGAGATTATCAAGAAATCTATGGCCCCGCCCCTCCTTCTAACTTTTCCTCTAGTGCCATGACAAGGTTGACATTTCTGATTTCTCTCAAACCGCTTTGGTATGTGATCAAATTCAGACTACATGAGAATACGGATGACTCGTCTCCACTTCATTCAGCTATCCTGATCTGAAGCCAAAACACTCACCATACAGTCGCTCAGCTGGAGCTGGAGTCTGCGGAGAAGCAATCAAAGGACGGAGCCTGTCAATCATCAACAGTTCACGCTGTTTTCCAAGCATCAAATAACTCATTAAAACACTTCAATAAAGAAAAAAGAAACACACTTTTTTTTCAGATATATCCACAAAATCTGGAGGACTGGCTTCTCGTCTTTTTTCTCCAAACTGTGACTTCCTCACCTCCCTGTCACACTGTGGGTAAATTGCTTTGCTATTTCCTTGAACCACCTGCCAGTATTGTTATATACACAGTGAAATATGCGGGCTCTGATTTGATCCCATATATCCCTGTGCAGATTAGGGCAGTGTCAGTACAGGATTACCCTGGTAATTCATGTAATGCTGCTTCGCCACAGTTAATTTCCCTGCGGTAGAGCGGGAAGACTTGAGTTACACAAGGAACGGGCTTCCCAAACTACACTGTATCATTTCCTCACACCTCTCATCTCCTCAGCGTGTTTGGTATGCAAAAGAAATGGCTTGCCGTGTATTTATCACAGGCATACGGCGCTGGTGATTGAGGTATGGCGCCGTCTTTTCACGGAGGAGCGGGCTGCTGAATGCAAATAGCCCTTTTGTAATCATCCGGCAATCATCACGCAGTCGAGGCTCCAATCATCATTGTCATCTGGCTTCCCTTTTAAAGTTACGATGTTAAAAATGATAAAACTCAAAACAAGCAACGGTAAATGCAGCTATCGCGCGACCAGGAAAATGGAGCCATAACTCTGTGTTAGACTGTCAAAATGAGCTGATTAGCACAGAGTCAAAAGCATCGTGGAGCTGGATGTTTGGTGAGGGTGCCTCAGGAGGAGCTGAAATCCTCTGTAATTATCAGTCCCTGTGGAAATTAAGACTGACCTTTGTAAGTGGGAGGCTGCTAATAGAATTCAGGAGAGGAGCAACTCACTCTCAATGTTACCTGTCAGCAATATTACAGCTGATTTAAGACTGAGGTTGTGAAAAGGTTTGCAGAGTTTTATTTTTTCTCCAAAGTTGGTCCGCGTAAGAAAATAAAATTAATTAATTTGGGAGTGAAAATATTTTCTAAGCAGAATTTAAAAAGAAGGAAAGAAAACTCCAATCTAATGCGAGAGACTTTAACCACCAACCTCCCCTTTGGCATTGGTTAAACTGCCACCCACGCATTTCATGCATTCCCTTCCCAAATTGTTTTAACAAGCTGCACCAGCCATGTTTTCGTATTGGTCCGAGTAAAGTGTGTTCGATAGAGATCCACTCTGATTAAAAATGGATTCCTTAAATGTATTTTTCCACCGTATTACACAACCACACAGACACATGAATCTCCAAGAGCCTGCATGCATGCAAATGCAGAACACACACACACACACACACACACACACACACACATTAAGATACTTACACACACACTCACAGTATTTTTTGCCCCTGGCACCCATAATTCTCTGCTGATTACGCTGAGTGTGGTTTAATGGAAGCCCCGATAGCCCGGGCTGGAGAACACACCACCATCACACACACACACACACACACACACACACACTGAGATGCTGGAGAGCGGCGCTGTCACACAGAGACAGAAAGAGGACGGAGAGATTAAATTCTGCCGAGAGTTTTTTGTCTGTGAGATTGGTTCTTAATGTCCCCAGCTCCCTTCACACTCCCTATTAGTGCGGTGAAGAAGAGAGACGACAGAGGGAGGCCTGGAAAAAAAGGGACCTTCAACACAGACAGTACTCGGAGGATACTTAACAATGTTATTAATCCATTAATCCTTGTTTGACATTTGCCAATGTATCACCCCTGATTGCTCTTTCTCTCTGAGCTGCAGGCTACAGTAGGTGTGTGTGTGTGTGTGTGTGAAAGAGATGATAACAACAAGACATTTACGCTACAAGGTTAAAGTGCAGGGGTTAAGGGTTCAGGGTGAGAGCGATATAGATATTGTTATATAATGTTTTTTAGAGATTGGTCTGTTCCTCATTTTGAAAGTCACATCATCCCCCTGCTTCACATGATGTGGAGTCACAGCATTATCTCACCATGGAGTAAATGATAGCTTAATGGCAGCAGCTCTAAAGTTAAATGGAGGATGATTTTAAAAGGTCTTTAAATCTGTCAGCATTTGTTAGAAATAAAATAGGCATGAATTGATTTTGAAAAAAAGAAGAGGACTGGTCTGAATTGTCAAAGATTTATTTCCCTGTTTCCCTTGAACCACGGTGTCTCATCTTAAGATGCACGGTGTTTGTATTTACAAGCCATATTAAAGCAACAGCCATTTATTTTATTGTTGTTTTGTTAAACCAACATGGACATGTTGTTTTCACCTCATAAAGTTCTCCAGCATTAGAATACAGTTGCTTATTTCCACATTGAGCCAAAACGGAGGCAATAGAGTCGTGTTTCTGTTTTTTCTTTTCGTTTAAATCCAATATTCACTCTTTTTATAAGCTCTTTATTTTAGTCTTCATCTCCTGAGAGGGACTGTGGCTCCTCTGCTGCTAAATGATTTACACATGTTCCCCAGCTCGTCTCTGACTTGTCATTACATTTCTGCTGTGGCAGGGCCCAGTGGCCCCCTGCTGCTGCGGCCGCTGCTGCTGCTGCTGGAAACAAGGCCGATGAGAGCCATTAGACTCAAAACAGTAAAGACTTGACCACACTTTCCATGTTCGGTGTCTGCTGAGAGATAAGCGCTAGTTCCAGAGACACGTTCATGCCGGATTTAATTCATACTACACCGAGGGATCGCTTCAATTTAAGATTTCAGCACACCTGGGCACCTCCTCTCCAGCCACACACACACCTGGTTCCACTTCCCTCTTTACCCTCCACCTACTCACGTGGGTCCTACACACCAGCCGTTACAAGAATACTGAACACATTTTTATATATTGCCTGAAAGAAGGTATGTACTCCCAACTTCAGTTATTCATACATATATCATTTATAGGGACAGAGAGAGAGGTATTATTAAATTATGTGGCAAATATAAACACAGTCATAGACAGTTCCCACAGCAGATTTCTTCTCTCAGTCCACCACACACATGAATCTCCACATTTGTTCAACATGTTTCCCCTGAAATCCCGTCGTGATCTGTTGGTCACACACACACAGCGTTTGTCACAGTCTGCAGTAAAATGTCAATACGTTTGGAGGCAGAATACTGAAAGGCTCGTCACGCACATTCTATCTTCTTTTGCTTCCTTTATAAAAAAATCTGAATTATGTCAAAAGCTGTAAGCAAATCCTTCAAACTCAGAAAGTAGGAATCCTGCTACTCCAGGACCTCTGGCTGGTGCATGAGATATTTTCATTCAGAGGTCGAGGCTACAGGCGTGACCTGTCTGCTGCTGCATGCATTTCAGTCAAGGCTTATGTTAGAGTTGAAAATAATCAGGTCTGTGTGTGTGTGTGTGTGTGTGTGTGTGTGAGGGGCCCCTTTAGAAAATTGAAACCTCTGTTGTAATCTCAAAACCTATCAGCTCTCAATCCAAATCCTAATATCGGAAGCCCAACAAACACAGGTGCCGCTGCACACATGCTGAGCACAAATTGCACAACTTTGCTCCTGTCTCTCACAGACTGGTACTTAAATCCCTGAACTGACATCTCTCTCACACACACACACACACACACACATGCATGCACCAGAACAGCTTAGTGATGGTGTTTGGTTTCGTTATCTGCACCATCTTGGTGGCAGAATGACAGGTCAAAGGTGTTGAATTTAGAAAGCTCGGATTCATCACAGCCACACATGCACGCACACACACACACACACATTCGCGCACACTTGATCTTTGGCATCTGTCATGATTGGTGTTGGAGCTGTGACAGGAAAACGACAAGGCATTAAGGAACGAATGAGCGGAGCAGCGTCGGCACCGGCGGGCGAGCGTGCTGATTGCCACGCGAACAATTTACTTGTTTGATATGAGCGACACAACATGTCTGCCGGGGCTTTGATTGAATTCGTGTCTGTCCAAAATATTTATGCAGTACACATAACAATGCAGACGTGATCGATCGGCGATGATATTTCTTCATTACAAATGAGTTTTATTATATTTACAAGTCTAAAGCTGCCGTCCAGAGGGAGCCCCCCCGAGGTGCAATCACACTCTTATTATGGGTGTTTTTCATCAGGGACCCACTCTGAGGGCCCCTGGACTGCTACATGAGTGTTGCTGTCAGTTTAACAGTGGCACCACTGGGGCTTTGATTCCCTTTGATCTGCGCCGTTAAAAACAGCCCCATGTATTATGTACAGTCTGTTTGGTGTATAAATGATGTTTAAGAAAGCTAATAATTACTGTCTGTCTCATATTTCATCATTTATTCATGGGAGATCTGAGAATTCCAACACGGGGGCCCCTTTGCTTTTGCTCTCTTTTGATTTATTAACCACCTAGATGGGCCTAATTAGGGAACTTTCTGGAATAGTTGCAGAATGGGAAACACAATTTTTGGCTTCTCCTTGCCTGTTCTCCTGTGTTTTGTCACTGACGCACAGCTGCAACAAGCTCATTTGCACCGGGTGTCAGGCGGCGCCCGGTGCTCAGTTGACAAGCTGTTGATGTGGCAAGACATGGAAAGCAAATAGCAAATCTAAATAAACAATATTATCTAATTAGTTCTAATTATGGCCTACTGTTACATATTTGTATTAACTTGCAGATTTAGATTTGATGGAAGCCACATGTCTTTCTGGTGTTCGGCCTGGGTTCTGGACGTATATTTCACTATTAATTGTTCCATTGATATTTAGGGAAAAAAAGCCAGCAACCAAAAAAAAGTGTTCACATTCTAGCTATAATTGCTTGTGAATGATCCCTCTTCAACAACATTTAACTTATAGTGATTTTCAGCCCCTCTGCCGTTGTTTTGCTCTAAAATATCGGAGCCTGTTAGCAAGGGAAATGAGGGTTGCTCTGTTTTAAATCAAACGTAAC
This sequence comes from Pseudorhombus dupliciocellatus, assembly GCA_016785235.1. Lineage (NCBI taxonomy): Eukaryota > Metazoa > Chordata > Actinopteri > Pleuronectiformes > Paralichthyidae > Pseudorhombus > Pseudorhombus dupliciocellatus. The sequence continues at coordinate 810,550 of JAFBJW010000542.1, forward strand.
ACTGAATGATCTGACTGTAGCTAGTGATGATTTTTGCGGCCGTGGAGAATATTTCCTGCCACCATTACTGGTCAGAATTGCGAAGTACAAATAAAACTTCATTTTCATTAAACTCAGCTGAAATGGATAAACATTGCTTTTCACCATACAGTGTTTGCTCAGTTTCCTTTTGCACCCGTTCACTATGCACAGCAGTCACTGCAGTTCTAATCCTTTTTGTCTTGTGTCTTCTTGACCGTGTATTTGTATGTTTACTCTGGGGATCAGAGAGAGACATCATTCGAATCTTATCAATGTCCTGAAATCAAACACACTTGGGGCTTCCACGATAGAATATAATACAATTTCACTATCTCATAGCTTGGGGTAAGTCCATATTGGATGGTTACAATATTATCGCTGATAATAAAAATCTCTTTAAATAAATGAATAGAATTTTCTACTTCCAGATCCACACTGACCATGACATCTTCAGGCATCTTCAGGATCACTTCATTTTACATTTTTGTACACAAAAAGTGAGGAGAATTTCAATTTGGTTTGCATTCAAAGTGACTTGAAAAATCTCAAGCACTCGTCCGTCTCTTCTGAAAGGAGCAGCCTCCATCATTTCTACCACTGAATTGGAGAGATTTTCACATTCTGATTGTCTACACTCCACTGTGCCCTGAGTGGCTGACGATGATGAATCGAGCCTCGACCTTGTCCTTCCTGCAAGTCTGTTCTCTGTATAAAAGTGATGCCAGTAATTACACACACACACACACACACACACACAGATGTTCACACATGCATGTGCTCATGAAGAGCTCAAAGCTTTAATTATTCATAACAAAACCCCAAAATAGCTTCACGGATAAAGTATCTATTTTTACTCCAAAGTCAGCTGATCTCTGTGAGCCTTTTCCCACAATGCACTGAAATCTGTCATGAGCTGCCATCATTAGGGCCGCTTCAGAGCGGATTTTTTCGAAAAGGGATGGCTGTTAGCAAATGTAAATACCCTACACACTGTGGGATCTATCTGCCGAAAATGTCAGACTATGTTGACAGAGCTTTTGTTTTGCGTCTTTGTCCGGGTGGCATGGCGCAGAGAGAGGGAGAGAGAGAGAGAGAGCCTCCGTGCGCGGGTGGCAGTTTGCGTTGCAGGCACCATAACTGTAACTTGTAGGCCTTTGTTTGCTGACAGCTCGTGGAGATGAAGAGGATCTCTCTCTGATTACAATGACAACCCTGAGGCATCATTAAAGCAGCATCTTTGTGTTGTAAATAAACACCTGGGAGAGATGAGATGCGCAGACAAGAGGAAGCAGATGAAGACGGTTGACAGCCACGCAGTGCCGGAAAAAAAAAAAAAAAAAAAAGTCTCTGCAACAACAGCAAAAAAACCCAACCAAATCATTAAAACAACACAACGCAGCTCTGAACGCCGGTTAGCTGAACCACATTCAGGTCACAGCTCATGCTCCATGCCACTGCGGTGTGTGTGCTGCGATCCAAGAGTCTCTCGGTGATTACATGATTAATCAAGCCAACCAAGAGCAGCCATGATGATCACATCCCACCGCCGCCATGGTTCCCACTGATAATGAGCCATTCATTTGGGCTAATTTGCTATGGGAGTGTGCTAATCCTCCCCTTGAGTTGAGTCGGAAAACGAGCCATTGTAATCTCCTTATTGAGTTCACTGTGTTAGTTGCTGTGTTTGTGTGTTTCAGCCAGTGTGTGTGCAAATGATAAAAGTCAGCACGTTTGCCTCCACTGTGAGGCTAAACAGTCCAGGGCGTTCATTTTATCTGAGGAGGTGGAGAGTGTTTTACACTCGGCCCTTCAGGGGTTTGATCTTCTCTGTGAATCTGTCTTGGATTTTCCTGTGGTGTTAAAATGGTGGATCACAGTTCGTGGGCTTCAGCCTAAGGTGTGGCTCAGCAGTATTCTCACAGGGCTCTGGCCACTGAGGCTCTCATTTATTGGTGATACCTGTTGCCAACAGGCCATGTGTTGTGGGATTAGAATTCCATCCCCTTTAAACCCAAATGACCCTAGGTTTATCCCCCCCTCCCCTTTATAACCCACCAATCCCCCCTTCCACTGTGAGAGCAAGTACAGTGAGGGTAGCTTGAGTGTCCTATGGTTACTGCTACCAACAAATTCAAGGGGCTGCAGGAACTGCTTGCTCCAGCGATGTTTGTGTTGGCAGGACCCAAAGCAAAGCAGAGGGTCTGCAGAGATTTGGTGAGACAGAGACGACACGGCCACTACCCCTGGACCAATCTTCTTTTTCCTGGAAAAAGGTTGCAATAATGAAAACTGTTTGCAGGCATTAGTGTCTCAGGACAGATCTCTGTTTGAGAGTTCATAGTGTTCAGAGTGCCAATGGACTACTTTTACCACAAATACTATCTTTATTGTTAGATTACACTCTAATAAATCTACAAGGGTAGCTCCACCAAGGCCACATTGTACCATGTCACAGCAGTGATTCCCATGAATTTACTAGACCGTGGCAGCCCAGTATAGCCCAATAACAACACAAGATATTTATATTTTGGTGTTTTGCCCTGTTGGTGCTGTATACTTTTACTACCACTTGGTGTCTGCTCACAAAGTGTTGTGTGGCCGATTGTCTACCAAATGTTTCAGGCCAAACTGAGTCAGATGTCGTACATTAAACTGCAGCTCTGGAGTGCTCCAGCCCCAACCCTAATCCTAGCACAAACCCTAACCCTAACCCAAGCCCTAGCCCCAACCCTAACCCTAACTCTAACCCAAACGTGCCTGCTTGGACCCCGTTCATACCTACTCGCAGGTCTAGTTATTATTATAATGAATAATGACACATTCCCAAGCCCCTCTGTTTATGTCTGGATTCTTGTGTAATTATTTCTAGGGAAGTTCATTAATGGTAAGTTCCAATTTGTCTTTCACAGACCTGGGGCTTACACGTTAAACTCTTATGTAATTGGCCATTAGCGAAGCTGCTGACTCTGTGTTCCTCCTGCTAATAATGTAATCGGTGTCTCCTCTACATTGTGATGACACCCGTAGTCACATTTATATGCATTTATGCCCACTTTAGAAAAATATGGCTTAAAGTCTCTAATAAGTTGATCCCCCTTAACTGAGAGACTTGGCTTCCCTACCTTTCAGGAATGTTAAATGCTTTTGTTTGATAATTGAAAGTAGAAATAAGAAAGGAAACGGAGGGGGGGAGATAAAGAATGACATTGACCAGGGATATTAAAGGGTCTTGAACCACAGGGCGTCCTGTTTGTGCAAATTACTGCAGAAAATAACCAAATTCTATAGGTTATGATGTTTGACTTGTACAAATACAATAAAACTGTACAGTTAAGGTTTTTTTTTTAATAGTGAATGACTTCAAATCTTAATGAGCAAGGAATAGGAGAGAGGTGAGGATGATGATGTTGGATGTTTCCTGTTTAGAACCTGATGGCGATGATGACATCGCGTGAGAGATATTGACGATGATGGTGATGACGAGGGTGTTGGATGCTACCTGTGTAAACACGCTTCTGATGATGGTGATGGGAAAGACGGCTTGGGCGACGCTGACGATGATGAGGGGAAAGTGGAGAACAATCAATAAAACAAGTCCTGACAAGGTCTGCAGGTGATATCTCGAGTTTCCAGCCCGCGACAGCACTTCTGCCGCTCTCTCTCTCTTCCTCGCCATCACGCTCTTATCTCCCCATCTGCAGACGGGGAGAATGGTCCCATTGCTTTTGCTGAGTGGGCAGCCATTTCAAAGTATCAATTGGACACGTGTCAGAGGGAAGTTTTTGCTGCCAAAGCAGCACCTTTCAGAACATATGAGCCCTCCCCGATGAATGGATGGTCCCCTCTCTCTTCACTTTCCCTTTTCGCCCGTCTCCAATATTTTTTTTTCCATTCCCCTGTGCTGCAGAGGAAGGAGGAGTGCTACTGCGAACAGTTTGAGTGATGAGAGAGATAAGTGGCAGAGATGCTTTGGAAGTGGGGACTCGGCTCTCGCAGAGCAGTGTGTGCATGTGTGCGAACGCGTTGTGGTGTGTGTTGGGGAGGCAGGAAGAGGGAGAGGGGGAGAGAGAGGGAAGGAGAAAGACTCAAGGTGACAGATGTCAGTAGCCTGGCGATGAGGAACATGATAAGCAGCCTTCCTGTCATTCAGATGTACAGACCATGACATCTATCTGGCGAACACTTCAGACTGTGCTGTTGTTTGTACAAGCAGCAGTCCAGTGCGTCTGTTGAAAAAGGGCTCGACATGAAACCTCCACCAAACTCGCCTGCTTCGCTCTGAAAACTTTTCAAAAGGCCTGCTCTTTGCTTGGAGATATACTTATTTTTCCTTCCACCGACCTTTTTTTTTTCCCCGTTTCATTTAGTTTTGCAAAAGAAAACCGAGAAAGTCATGGAGATAAATGAATTCAAAAAGGAACCTTGTAGCGTATTCCTTCTCCCAGACTAGAAGATTAGGAGGTTGGGACCTGTTCATTTGAGCTCCTCTCTGTTTCTGCTGAGGCAGGGTAGTGTGCTCTCTGAGTCAAATTAATCATCAGGGAACGGCAGAGCAAAATATGGCGTTTGGGCAAATTTTTTATGCTTTTACAACAAGGACTGATGTGTATTGTTAAGCAGTAAATCAACAATATTGAGGTAGTAACATGATGGCCAGTGACAACACAATGCTGCTGCAGTGGACTTAACGCAAGACCAAAAAATGCTTCATTTCAGAGAATGAAAACATTGTGACATTGACAATTAATTGGCGATAAATCCAACAAGAAGAAAATATTTATTTTAGCAACATTTGAATGCAGCCCATTCTAAATGCTCCAGTTGAACCTTGTAAAGTAAATGTGCTGCACACTCATGTGGAATCAGAGTGCAGGTAATAAATAATAACTAAACAGATTGATAGTCGTAGCATGGTAATGTAATTTAATCCTGCGAGGGAGATATTGCAGGGTAAAGGAATGACGCTTTTCCTGGGGACAAATTATGTGTTAAGGAGAAGTATTAAATCTCACTTGCGGAAGCATCAGAGAGAGCAGGCTGATTACCGTAAGTTGTTTTGCCATCGCCAAAGTCAATGTGGAGTGACACTGTTGGATAGATATATCTAAACCTTGTCTCCTCTCTGCAAATCATTTTCGCATCTTCTCAGTCTGTGTCCAGGAGAGTCAGCGTCCTCTCACAGAGACATTATCAATCTTCATCCAGTTGTTGTAAAGTTATCATAACAAAAATACGCAGTGGATGAAAATTGTCCTCTTCTTACTTTAGCCTCATTGTGTAAAAGTACAAGCAAACATGTTTTGTAACCACAGCTTTGGTCTTTCCCTTAATACAACACAGACGTTTTAGTTAATTTCCGTCTTATCAGTGCTTCTACACGCAGCGCTCCTTCTATCACAGACCGGCCTGAGCAAACAGAACAGACCTGATCATGAAACAACAAAAAGGTCTCGTATCACAACAGTTCAGGCTGCTATAGTGTATTTTTCTCATGTGCAACAACAGCTCCTCACTCTTCCTTCCTCCTCCTCCTCCTCCTCAATCGATTCAAGCAAGAATGTCCAGAAGGCATGTGCGACCATATACACTGTGCACTATACACTGTCAACCCATCTATACAGGTCCTGATACTATTGTTATTCAGCCGAGACTCTCTCATTTGCAAAACAACCGCACGCTCCTTTTTCCTATTATTTGTCATTCTTACACACAGACCTACTATAAATCTCATCCCTCTCTACAGTAAATGCATACATACACCTTGTAATATGTCTTAGGCGGTAATTTGTCTCCTCTATGTTTTTCCTCTGTCTCCAGCAGCAGGGAAGGAGGAGCACGCTGCAAGAGCAGCGCTGCTGAGATTAAAACCTGATGGAGGGTGTCTGAGCAATGCATGTATGAGGCAGTGAGTGTGCCTTGTGTACACTTTTTTTGTGAAAGGAAGAAGGACAGAGAGAGAGAGAGGGGGGGGGGGAGATGATGCCTGTATCTTGTGGTCTTTTTTGATGTCAGGGAGGTGATGGGGAGGGGGAGTGGTTGTGCTGACAGGGCAGTCTCACCCTTGTATGATATGGACACACACACACACACACACACACACACACACACACACACTGGTCTCGACTTCTGCATTATTTATTAAATGCTGCTATTATATCTTGTTTTACACCTTGCATCAGCTGAGTGCCAGGAAAAGAACCGTGTGTGTGTGCATACAACACATGTACCTGTGTATTCACTGGCCACTTAGGGAAAACACAGAGGAATAGAGTAACAACCTGTCGCCATGAATGAATGAGAAAGCGAGATATAATGTGTGACAGTGACTGTAGTAGAACAGATCAGAGTATCTGGTCTATGGAGGAGAAACAAAAAACAGATAAACGCAGTAGTAGCTTCTATCATAGGCACTGCTAATAAGACGCTGGGGAGGCTAAGCTTCCCGAGAATGGTCGTAAAAATATAATGCTGGAGCTATTCGGGAATAACTTGGCTCGCTGATTGTGTTTAGGATGCAAATTATAGAAAATAACACGCTGTGGTGTTCAGCTGGTCTGGGTTTTTTTAATAATAAAAAATATTTGACATGGTATGAGACTCACTTGGTGCAGCACGGCCCACAAAACATCGTTCATCAACCACCTGACTGGAACAGGTCATGCAAACTGCCAGTTATCACTCCACCACACACACACACAAAGAAGTGCACACATTAACAATGAATTATTCAGTTTAACAGTTGGACAATATATAATCGTTAACATTTTTTGGTGTGTATGTTGGTGTGTTTCTGGTTTTTTTAACCCCAGCTAAGTGAATCTTAGAGTGTGGTGGTGTGTATGCAGGGAGACAGCCAGGGTGGGAGTGGACCTTCACCCTCCGGTGGGAGGGAGGCTGACTGCAATCACAGCCTTTTGGATCCCTTGGGTTATGGCCCGGTGTATTGGCATAAAATATATACATTTTAATGTGGTTGAAGCTGTAAAGAAGTCTGCATTGATTCATGGCGTAGGATCATTGATCCTGTGTGTTGTCCACAGCTGCTTTACACTGTTTGAACAGCTCCTGCTCCAGGTCGTGAAAAACACCTGCAGCCAATCAAGGCAGCAGGTCACAATTCAAGCGCTGGCTCAGAAAGGTCCTCAGTTCAGCTCAGCTCAGTCCACTGCTTCATGAAGCTGCAGTTAAACTGTGTAAGTACATTTCCATCTCTCATCTTATACATAAATATGTGTGCGTATAAAATGTATAAATATGTATTGCACACAGCCTTGGACGAATTGCCTCTCTCACCTCTCACTTGTTTTAATGTTTTTGGATATTTAGTTTCGAGACATTATTTCATGAGACAACAGATGTCTGGTGGGGGGGAGGGGTCCGGACGTTCCAGAAGCAACATGCTTTATCTGGTTTAAGGTTATAGTTACGACGTTATAAAAATGACAAGAAGCATCGAGGACGTAATCAGACTGTCTGTATGGAAAACTCTTTCATAGCTTATGTGTTGAACAGTAAAAATGAACCTGCACAAACAGAACCTTCAGAGGCGGCTGTCAGCGAAACCACTGTTCAATTAGTCTCCCTGATCAGCCACAGCATTAAAACTGGTAACTAGTCATTTTGAAGTATGCGGTCATTTATGAGGGAATTGCGTTTTCACCCTCGGGGCCTGCTTAGCAATCTCATTTGTTTCATTTGCTGTTTACGGCCGTGTGGTAAAATTATCCGACCAAATGAGTCCAAGTTGAGATCACTCAATGCCTGCATCTGCCATTAGATTAAGTAGTTCACTGATAGGGTACATTCTGGTGACACTTAATTAAACTGGTCCAGCAATATATTTTCCTGATAGATGTATTTGTGTTACAATGACCATATACTGAGACTCTGTGGAACAGTGTACATAAGCATGTGATGCCCAAAGATCAATGAATCCTGGGCCAGGATGTCCCATTGGAGCATGAGTTGCTTGGTAGAGAAGGAACACATTTGCCAGCTGCCTAATGAAGGAGTCTTCAAATGCAGAGAAAGGTTCTAAATATCTCAATGACTGGTAAAGCCGTCAGAGATCAAACTAAAACAAGTAAACTGAATTTATACTTGCATCCTCCTGACCTCTCTGTTCCCACCAAGCTCAGAAAAACAGGGATCAAGGGCAGATGATGCACGCCTCCTTACTGAAGCCAAAACAAAAAAGGTGTCAGCTTGTTGTATCATCCAGGTGTCTATTATTTGTCGAGTATTTCAGAAGCACATTTCTTGCTCCGGCTCAGACAGAGTAGACCGTTTTAATGGCATTGTCTATCTCTGTTGGGGAGCGTTAACATTTGCCTTGGCTCATGCTGCTTGACTGTGTTTGGTATGCACCGCGTGTTACCATGATTTCCGGCCCTCCTTAACACATTAAATAATTTAGCAGCTCTTGAGATGTGTGTGTTTGCAGTCCTGGCAGCAGCTTCTGCGCCTGGCCTCTTTAGCTCAGTGATTCATGGAAACCTTTTCCTGCTAATTACGAGGATGCTCAGCAAGTGATGATGCTCTGCGTTGTCTATTAAAATCATAATAAAACTTTGTTTGTGTAACACTTGGAAATCTGTATTGTCATTATGAGAAAGGCCTCGGTACAGGAGTTTAACATGTTCAGTGACTACAAATTACTTATTGTTTCATATAATGTGTGTACTCAAACTCTGTATTTCCTTCCTTAGATGGAGATGTTGTTTCTTCCATTTAATCCCACGCCTGCACAGTGCAGCAAACAAGCAGTCCACAGAGGCTGCGGAACCGCGGCTCACTGCTGGGAAACTGGTGCGCAGAGTATTAATATTTGGCTCCTGACGGCTCAGTCTAACAGTGTTTCTGCTGGAGTCAAGTGAAGCTGAGAGTCTGCCTCGCTTTGTTTGTAATATTTCAGGTGGACTCCTGGCTGCCACTAATCCTCTTCTGACAATGTGTTGTATGAAGATATCCGTAACGTCGGGATTATTGATGGCTGTCCAATGGCTGAGAAGCAACGGTGCTCCCGATGCTGCATGCATGAGAGGAAACTAGCCAGAGAAAACCAAGACAAACTACAAGGAAGGCAGACACTGTCCAGAGAGAACCCACAACCTCCTGCTGGGAATCAAAAGGAGATTTTAACTTGGTCATAACGCCAGTTAGAAAGTTCAGAATATCTCCAATCCTGTAACAATTCATTCTGAGGGGGACGCGGCTGCTTTTAGAGAAGTTCAACGCAATCCTGCAAGTTATTGTCAAGGATTTCCACTTTAAACCTTAGAGTGAATCTCATGGTGCCAAAGGAAGCGTCATTGGATAACCAAAGTCACCGCGGAGCCGTCCTCTGTGGATCGTGGCAACTGTTCCTGATCTAAGTGACCACCACAGGATAACTTTTCAAAGCTATGCAGTGTTAGTTTCTGTGTTTTTGATGCTGTAGATTAGTGTTGTATTAGAGCACCATGTAATTAACAACACAGCTCTGTCTCTGTGGCACCAAGCAAAGCCATGATCAGGCTTTCATGTGTTAAAGACATCCGTTAGAAGGACAGCCAGCACATTACCTTTTTAGTTTTTCCTTTCAGACGAGGCAGACTCTGGAGCTCTGCTGGTTCTTAACAATAGTCTGAAAAGATCTATGATCTATCCATCACTGATTTCTTGTTCTTGTATCTGGCAAGCCAGGCGTCTCCCAGGGGGCCTTCTGTTTTCCTATCTGGGCTCCTCTGTGAGAACAAATAAACACTTGTTAAGCAGAAATCCCAACCTCCCTCGCTGTGTGCACAGCAAACCAAACAAAGGCACTAACGTGTGCCCTTTGAAAGAAATGACCGAGCAGGAGTCAAGGGCCAGATGAAAGACATAGATACTCAGTTTAGAGACAAAGCTGGGATGTGGGTGTGCAGAGCAGGAGCCTATTACCAGTGTAAATCTGCAGACCTTGTGGGGGTAGGACACAGCGTCCATTCGTGAAAAACACCCAGTGGAAACTGTCTTTTCCTCTTTGCGTCAGTGCTGGGAAACTGGGAGAGACAAAAAGGACAGAGACAAGAGCGGAGGAAAAAGCTTAACAAGGTCAACAACGCATTTGAGGGACGCTCGACCTCTCGTCTACTTTTTTCAGAGCGGCAAACTGCACACATGCACACAGCAACACACACAGAGCCCCTGCAACATTTCAGTACGCAATGAGACATGACAGCCGGCCAAAGGAAGATGGTTTAAGGCAATCACTGTGACAGCCTCCTCTCTCTGTACTGACACAAGATAGTGGTGAGTACTCCACTAAAAGCCTGAATATTTTACCAGTGATGTGATTTGTTTGTTGCAGAAACAGCGCGGCGCCAACACTTTACAACTCTCCTATAAAGTCGACCTCGTTTGCACGCGAATAAAAACATCACAAGTCACGCAATTGGTGTCTATATTCAGGTTATGGATCTCAGTGACAACAGGGATGTGCGGGTAGTTTTCTCCGTGCGGCTTTTACCCAGAAAGTACAGTGCAAAGCCCATAATCTCCTTCCAGGTTTTGCTAGTGTCTGCAGAAAGTGTTTCTCTTCACCACCAGAGATTCAATACACCAGCCTGGAGATTCTTAAGTGAAAACATTTTCCTGCTGCTCGGCCAAAAAAAAAAAAAAAAAAAAAAAAACAACAAAAACAAAACCTGGCCCCACTTTGGTCTTTTATCACTTATTGACGACTTTCTGGCAGATGTAACAGGAGAGGTTGCATTTATCGAGAATAAATTCAAAAGAAAAAAGAGCCAATATGCCCAACTAAAACCTCAATTCTGTTGTTCCAAGGCTACATCCTTAGGGCTAGGTTTTTGTTTACCACATATACGCTGACTTTTAGTTTAAAATCTGGACAGGAGGGTTCTGGATGGGGAGTAACAGATGACGCTCACAGCAGCTCACTGATCGAGTCTTTTTGGTCACGTTGCAACCTTCACTGATTCCCCAGGCTCCTGTCACATGACCCCCATCCGGCAACCAACCGCTGTTGTATGCTTATGTAGCAATTGTTGTACAGTTAGATTCAAACTGATAAGGAGGCATGTTTTCGAATGGGTAGAGATTTATCCAACCTATCTACCTATCTATCTACCCTCTGAAATTTCTGAGTTTGAACACAACTTAAGGTCACAGACACAGAACATGCTGAACTCCATACTGAATGTTATTTCTGAAGCGTTCCAATATCGTCTCTGCCGACGACAACTTTAATATTTAAAAAATTATCATCAAAGAAGGCACAGCATACATGACTGGTAGCATCATCTTTGTCTCTTCACGTTGTCTCTCCTCATCTTGTCTCCTGCTCAATTAAAGCTGCCCCTGAAGCTCACTGTCGCCCCTTAAACACACAAACCTCACACGGAGTGGAAATCTTGCCTATTTCACATGCACGTTTCCTCGAATCACATTTCCGTATTTTGTTGATTCTTCTTGATAATATTCTCTCCTGACTGACATATTGCGTGATGCTCTCGGGCCAACGAGACCATTTGTCCCTTAGCCAGTGCTGACACACAGGCACAGATGGGGTGCAGCTTTCAAACAAATCCCCACAAACAAAGCTACCTTGTGCTGGGACCACCACCATCCCCTCCACAGGTCCAAAGCACAGCAAAGTGGATGCCATAATCCATCCAAGCTGGCTGAAAGGCGCATCAGCATGCAGCAGGCCTGCAGGGAATGAAGCCTATCTGGTCTCCTAACACAAACATGATGCGATATGTTTGGCCACGGATCGCTCGGGGTGATGGAATACCAATGGCTTAACACACACTTTTATACATATGCGTGTACCCAGGGGCCCTTCGCATTTTAAAATAACACGGGCACACGCACGCATGAGGGCAAACCAAGTTGCCATTTTTGGCCAAGAGTGCATGTTAGTGATACACACGCAAACATGGACACACACTTATTGACTGATCGCTTGTGAAGGCTTTCTCCAACACACTTGGTAATTCAACTCAAAGGGTCATTGTGGAGCCCCGAGAATCATCTGTTCTTCTCGAGTCCTTTAACTCTTATTGACAAGCTCATGAAGCCCGGAGGACGGACACGCACACACACACACACACGCGTACGCTCAAGAGATATATTTGCATCAGTCACATGTTTAAACACACACACACACACACACACACACACACACAGTGGAAACATTAAAGTGCTGTCACATTGTTTAAGTGGAGTCCCTGGATCAGGCCTAAATTGGCCTTTGAATATGCTAATGATTCAGTTGGAAGCAGTGTTGATAGAGAGCAATAATGTGAAGTACCTCATCCTCTGAACCGCTATGTTCAAGAGTACCACAATTACACCGCCTCTCCCCCTGATGCGTGCACACACACACACTTTCAGACCTGTCAAATTGACGACTGACACCATAAAACGCTTTGGCTAAATGAGCTGAGAAATGTAACATGCAACAGAGAGGGGGTAAGAATGATTCTTTTGGGGACTGATTATCCTCTAAGAGCTGTGAGGAAGTACGCACACACACACACACACACACACACACACACACACCTGTCTGAAGAGAACCGTGCAGTGTCACGTTTCATTAAAACACAATTACTCTTTACCATAAAGAAAGTAATCCACTGGTCTCCCATTGCCACCAAAGGAGGGTCTTCTATTCCTGTTCAACACCACATATGCACTAACATGTGCCCCCCCCCCCCCAGTGACATAGTTCAGTGCAACAGACCCCATCATCCAAATGTGAAAATGAAAATCTGGGCCAAAACAATTTTGCTGTGTGGGCAAGATTTAAAAAAAGCAATAAGTACAGAAATGCTTCAGCCGATTTAAACCACAATGCCCAGATGTTCAATGTGCATCATAAAGTCATTCTGGAGAAAATGTGGCAGTGTTTTAATCAGAGCTGAGTGCAGCTGTAGGCGATTAAAACTTGAAGAGTCATTTGACCTGTGAGTGAAAGCCAATTGTTTTCCTTCCCATTACAGACACTGACTGAAAGTCAAACTCCAGAGTTTAGTGCTTGTTCGTGCTTCTTTGATGCTTGAAAAAAGGAGCTTATGACACAGGATGTTTGCAGCTGTGACAACCCCCACCCCTTTAAGTATTTTGCGTATTTACTCTGTGAAACTGTTTTTAAAATTTTTGCCAGTTGTGGTCATCAAACCGGTAAACACACAACAATGACGCAAAACAAGGGAATGGGCTTGTAAGAAAAGTCTTCATAGCCTGCAGGCTTTTCACACATGGTGTATATTTTCACTTTTTTCACAACACGGCGCTGAGAAGCTGTGGTCAGAGAGGTTCAACGGTCCCTGTTTGTCCAAGACATAATTAGAGCTGAAAGATTATGTAAATACGACTTGTCATATTGGCATAAAGACAAAAACCGAGTGTCTCCCACACACACACACACACACACATTCCTCTGAAGGGACAGGATAATTGGCTTCTGAGCGAGAGCCCCCTTTGGCTCCTCATTAGCAGCTGTGGACAACTTTTGCCTGTGTGCACACGTATGCACACTTAAGCATTACTACCACATGTACGTGCACACCCAAGGTTTGCGTTTGTGTGTGTGTATGTTGTGTGTTTGTGGCCACGATCGAAATGCGTGTCACGCCACCTTCGTGTGCGTCAGTAATCATCTTCTTTGATGCCTTCCTATGGAGCCATGTTTTATTATTGTCTCCCATAAACAGATACAGCTCCAGCAGAGTGTGTGTGTGTGTGTTTTCTCATTATAGAGTCTACTCCATGTTGTGGTGGGGTGTCTTTTCTTTATTTTATGTATTTCTCTCCCTCTGAGAAGGGATAATATGGGGTTATCTTGCAGCATTAGGAAGCACTGTGGTTAAGCTGGAGAGCTCTCCTCTCTGTTGCAGCCCACAGTGCAGATGAACTGGCCAACTCTGTGCGTTTTCTTCCTCTGTTTCACTTAACAAAACCCCAGCGTCTGCTCAAACACAGATTTATGCCTCTCTCACCAACACAAACAGCATAAAATATCAACTTTTCAGGCCAAGAGCGAATAGATGTCAAGTATCGCCTCTTTTGCATTCATTTTTACATCTTTCAACCCGTTCCAGTATTTAAGATTTGGGTGCAACTGAACGCTCCATTTGAGCTGCGTGAAGGCTGATAAGGAAAATAGTGAATTCAGTGGCTTGCAACTCAGATAAAGTCCGGCTGATCGGGAGGCATTCAGCCACCGGGACTTGGAAAGCAACCAGATACTGCCGGCTTCGTGCCAAAAGCCACGGTAGAATGAATGAAGCCAAGGTCTATTCATTGATTCCTTGGGTTATGCACCATCAAGGGCACCAGTGGAGTTGTTTGTTATATGTCAAACTGGATCCTGGACGCAGTTTGTAGCCGTGCACCGCAATTTCAAACCGCTCCTGACCTTTTCAGCAAAGTTACACCCAGCGAGCCAGAATCATATGCTGACTTGATTGGTTGAATAAGAATTAAGATACAGCTCAGACTCAAGGGCAAACCGCATCCTGCCTCTTTCCCAACGTTTGTCCTGCATCACCAAGCTGTTAAAGAGGAGGCAGAAGACCGCCTTGATATTCGTTTACCACTGCGGCTCGGAGAGACACTGAGCGCTACCAAGTGTTCATGTTATATGGCATGAAACTGTTTGATTTTGCCGTTATAAAATATGCTATTTAGTTGCTGGTCGAGAAATGTCACCTTAATGCATCATGCAGCCCTGTCAAAAAGCTTTTTTCCTGCTAGGAAAAAATAACTTTAACTTAACTGATGCTTGACAATCCTCAGAACAAAATGTCAGTCAATGTGTGGAGAGATAAGAAGGTATTATGCTAGTTTTAGTTATCCAACCCACATATTTAGCAATTAATTGACCAAAAACTGGTTCTGATCAGCTGGAAAATGTGATTTTATTTTGAAAATTCCCACACAAGCAGTGTACTGACAAGTTAGTTTAATTTTAGCTGCTTGTCTGTGAACAAAAGAGGAGACATTCTGTGCAGACACATTATCCAGAGCGCCATTTGGCAACTGCAACAGAGACGAGGGGGGGGGGGGGGGGCGGGGGGGGGGGGGGGGGGCACCGTCTCACCGTCAGCTCTGACCCTGTGTGTTCAGCTGCTCTAATACTCCCTGACAAATGCCAATATTTAGCTCTGCTGAAGCAGACAGAGAAAACATCATTCTATTCTGACTCGCTAACAGAACCATCCAGAGGCCGACAAAAGCTCCCTTTCCTTTTGAGTCACAGACGTGGCACAAAAGTAACATCGGCGGCCATTAACAAGAAATAAATCTCCCAGCTGTTTCAGGCTACCGACTCATGGAAGGTTTCACTTTTGGCACAGAAATTCTTCAAGCTGTCATAAAAAAACAGATTTTTCAATTATATAATGGGTGCTTAATTATGTTCAGTAGTACTTTTTGACTATCTAGGTCATGTCACATCAAAAGGTTCTTATATTATTATGTTATTAATATTATTCTGACTTTGAGTATAGTTGGATATTCATGCAGTTATACTTTCTACGTGTCATTATCATTGATTGATGGAAGTCAATTACAGTGGGCGTCGACACTATTCTCATGTGACGCCCTCTCATTTTTTTGTGGAACAAGATCTTGTTGCTTCCCTGCAAATGAGTCGAGACATTTTTTTTTTTCTTATTCTGTTTCTAACAGGGAGCTCCGTGAGGTGACATGGATACGCGTAATGAGCTGTGGGTGCAGAAGCAGGTGAGCCATCTCCAGCTCCACTCTCTGGATACCAGCACCAAGCTTATTGTTATTCCCCATGTGATCGACTAAAAGTGAAGAAACGCAATGTTTGCCATTGTCGGGAGGTGTTAATCCTCAAATAGCAGATATAGCTAAAGCTGAACGGCATGGGGATATTAGAGCTCACCCACTGAATCCCAAACACCAGGCGCAAGATCTTTTCTCCGATACGCGTATTCTTAGACATTCACGCCTCAAATGTTTTTCTTTCCGCCACATGCTGTTGGTGTTAAGTCTGGATGCCAAGTTCAAATCAACGACTTTGCACACTATCCTTCGACAAGCAGGCATTGCCTCAGAAACACAGACAAGTTTGCGGGTCACAGGTTTGATTTCTTGGAGACAGTTCACGTCTGGTCATACAATGTGCTGGAATTTGGACGAAGCAAGAAATGACATGGCCCTTTAGCCTGCGTCGCACCGCACCCTGTGGAGAAGCCTGCAAATCTAGAAATGAATCACATTAATCACAACACATCCACTGCGTTGCTGTGGCGAGATACTGGCGTGCTGCTGGGCGGCGTTGGCATGCATTTAAGACGTTTGAGGCGCTCACACAGGAAGTATTCAGGAGGGTCAAGATTTAGTGAGTCAGTGCCCCCGAATCGACAACTCCAGCAAAATCCTGCGTGATCAAATATATTACCATTTCATGCTCTAGTGCTGTTACTTGTTTTTTTTTTCATATCCAAATTAAAAAAAAACATTTCTGCTGTCTCACTGTGTTTGTTTACTCCCATTAATGCTAATCCGTGAAATAAATCAGCGGAATGATGGGGTCAGCGTTATTTAAATCAGATTAAAAGTTACCTGCATAATGGCTGTTTAAACTGGTATTTTTGCGCTTGGATGGGAGAAAAACTTCCAAAGTAAGCACAATGCCAGCTGTGGAGAGATGAGCCCTGTTGGAGGATGGAGAGACAGAGAGCTGAGAGAGACAGTCTTTTAAGTGCTACTGCTAAATGGGTCAAATGCTGCTGATTTGTTGGCAGCTCACACCTGAAGCCATGACTGTGTCTTCCATGAGTCCATCCATCTGCTTCACGGTGCAGCAGGCTTCTTTTAAATGCAGGGCAGTGACGCACATACGACACCCACCACCAGTGAGATAGATCAAGTACATTCATCATGCTGCCTGAGGAGGGATGTGACTGCCGCAATGAACTCCGGGATTGTTAAGATGTATTTAAAGGGTAGTTCCTGTTAATCTTATGTAACTACTGCAGTGTTAAACGTGTGTCTGGAGTGGGTTTGGCCACTGGTGATGCTGGTTGCAGCTTTCTATCTGGAACTGTCAAAGTAAATACGACATAACCAAAGTGATTGACTGAGGAATACATCTTTTGCTGTCATGTGATAATAAATTACTCTCTCGTGTTACTATAAACATCATACCGATAGCTCTGAAAAGAGAGTCATTGTCCATGATGTCGTAAATCTGTGCGCAGTTTGAAACTGCCTGGTGGACATACAAGCATTTGCGCCGGCCTCGGCGAGTTGCTGCTTAACTGCATCCGGCGTCACATCCTCTGGAAGCACAGGGACGCTCATTGAAGTTGAAAATCAGTTTTAACTGTGTCTGTGAAAATAAACTTTTGTGTATCTGCATGACAGTGACATTTGCCATTTGCCCACAGTGATTGGATTTGGCTCTCTGACATTTCTCAAGCATACCCAAAGGGAGTCGCGGGAAGCTGAGGCAGTCGGTACTGACACTTCTAAGAATTTCAGATAGATGCTAATTCAAGAACTGTATTTGATGGATATTTTAGTTCATAAAGACACAATCATTCCCTGGATGACGTTAAACACAGATTTTTAGGAGCAGCTTTTATGTTTTTATGGACATCGGATGAAAGGCCCAATGTGACTTGAAGCAAGGAGACAAGCTGTTGTCAACACACACTGAACGAACAATGCATGTTCTTCCATATTGTTACACAGCCACATGTAAGAATGAGCAAAGCCATTGTTCACAACGCACGGATAATAGCAACAATCCTGCTCTGACACACACACACACACACACACACACACACACACACACACACACATAGGGACACCAATTTGTAGTGATAAACTGCAGAGTGAAACTCCAGTCTGACTTCAGTTCACCTTTTCACATCTGAAGACAACATCCATTAGAGCTGTCAAGGCATGCTGGGAAACTCTCTCTCTCTCTCTCACACACACACACACACAGTGACCTTATAGTTTAACACACACAATAGAATGTGGTCCATTAGAGACGCTTGGCATCCTTCCTGCATTTCCAATTGTGAAAAACTAGAAAGGTCATAGCCGTGTGGATAAAAACATTTTAGTTGTTAAAAATCACACAGAAATACATTTAAGTATTAAGCATTAAAGCAGAGCCTATGTAACTAATCTGGAAATTTTACACCTTTAAATTTGAGGATTTTAATTCTCAGTCTCTCTCTCAGCAATGATGGAGGACAGAGTCTTCATCGCTTCATTCTTTTGCTGCATGAGCTCATCACTGAATGTGTTGTTTAGTTTTTTATTATAGATGCAGTCATTCGGAGATGCTGTGCTGCTGAAGTGTACCACCTAATTGTTGGGTAGAGAAACACAGCATGAGTTGATGTTTCCTGTTCAGTTCACTCTCTTTTTGCTTTGCCGCCAAAAGAGAGCCACTTGCTCTAATTGGATGGTATGAGCGCAAAGGCTCATGGGACTATTAGGTTTCATTTGTTTTTTGCCACAATAATGTCCTGGTGTTGTCTGCCCTGACGACTACTAAACCACATTACTCTCATGACTGTGGTCATGCCATTGGGTTCAGTTCTTCACAAGGTCGTCATTTTAAACCCTTTTTATGCATACAGTATAATCATATAAAATGTATGATGTAATTATTGTATTTTATTGCTATTTATATTATCTCCTAAATGTGTACTTTGATGTCTTCAACCAACCTCTATTTATCTGTTGACTTGTGCTCTCTGACACGTGTAGTCAGTGTGAATGGGGTAAGCGGCGAATGAATTGCCCTCCTTGGGATCAATAAAGTTGTGTGAATCTGAATCTGAGTGTCAGCCTAATGAAATATTAGTTTTGGTTTTATAGCAATAATGCAGAAAATCCAGGACAAATATGTATTGTGAGCTTAATGAATCACTTTGTGAGGGTTTTATGTACGTATTGATTAATCTATAATAGCCTAAGTAAGCACTGGAGCAGTCTGTAACAGTCAGGCTGCCACACCAAAGCTTGTATAGTACAAGCCAGCAAATTGATGGCTTGCTTAAGGCAGTGTGGGAGAGTCTGAGACAGGCTGTGCTGCATTTCCAATAATGCTTCTTTTCCTTTACCCCTTTCTCTCTCTCTCACACACACACACAGGCATGCACATCCTTGTAAGCCCATTGTTGTGGGGATTCAAGCCCTTTAGCCTAACCTTGACAGTGACAAGCTAAATCTGAACACAGCCCTAAAACCAAAACCAGTTGCGTCCAGCATTTTGGTCTTCTTGAACCTGTAAGACCCCATAAGTATAGTGAGCTCCCTGGACCCCACAAATACACCAAAGTCAATGTGAATACAACAAATATGCTACATCCTGCCTCCGCCTGCTGCAGCAGCCCTCACCTGATCGCTCTGCAGATTCCTGTGTAGTTGTGAAAGCATCCAAGAGGCCACTGTTCTGTTTTATTGGTCATGTGTGAAAGACAAACTTTGAGGACATGCTTGACCCAACTGGGTAGATATTCTCCGGAGTACACTCACACAGTCCTGTATACTAAGGCTCAAATACTGTGACTTTTTTAAAAGTTCAAAAGAGAATTAAGCTGTTTGGTGCCACGGTGTAATAGAAACTGATCTTCTTTTAACTGTGCTGTCAAAAGACACCATCACACAACCAATTGTTCCACTTCCAATTATAGGGTGCAATAATATTTCCTCTCCTTCCAAAGTAAAAGCATTTATAACCCTAACCCCAACACTTTGACAATCAATCTCGCCCGTGAGAGCCAGAATCATCCAGCTCGCTTTCCATTCAAACCCTGTGGTCTTAATATCCACCCAAGAGAAAACAAGCAGACTAGTAAGGTTATTAAGACATGAGCCATTAGTCGGTAATGTGGTGGGAAATGGCTCATGACCTCCACCTTAGTATTTAACATTTAAATGTACCGCATGACTCATGGCAGCCATTCAGAGGGAGAGAAGCGGGGAGTGTTTGTGTGAGCGAGGGAAAGGGAAATAAAGGAGGGGAGGGAGTAGTGACAGAATGACTTGTTGAATCGCAGGTCACACGAAGGTGAGAATGGAGTTCCTCAGGGAAAGTGAGGTTAATGTAACTTGGAGTTGATGCATATTCTCACATCCGTCAAATCACTTTGTCGTTTTTTTTAATAAAAAACAGAACTGATTGGTTTGGTTAATCAGTGTAAACCATTGTGAAATATCAATTTTTAAAAAAGTGTGATTGGCAGTAATTGCTGGTTTACTGGAGTAAAATAGAAGATATAGTCAGGGTGTAACAATCCAGGAAAAGCTGAAATAATATGGAAGCTAGTGGTACCAATGCAGATGATTACCAGTAATTACAAAGCATTTCATAATGTTAGCAGCAGTGTGTCGAGAGATCTTTTTACAGTTTCCTCCAGGATTTCTGCGAAAATCAAATAATCTTTTCTTTCACAGTGAATGTCGCAGGGGCACACTGCACATGAGTACAATACTTCTAAGACTCTGTCAATATATTTGAAAGCATGTATTTTAACTAAGTTGAAAAGTTAATGTGCTACTTTTACTTTTAATTGCATATTTCTGTCATTTATTTAGTCGAGTAACATGCTCCCTGTTGAGAACACACACTGGACTGTTGCCACATATACTCACAAGTGCAGACATCAGTTAGGAAAAAAAAAAAAAAAAAGAAGTCCCCAACTAATGCATTATTTATCATGTCTGAGTGGTTGACAGTATCAGAAAGTTACTTGTTCTACTTTTGAAAGTAACTATATATTTGCCACACTTTTAAAGATTCATGTCTTTTGTGGGAATGAATGGACGTGTGGGTTGTTCACCACAGAAATGTTTGAGAAGACTGAGAAAAACTGAGAGGGGGTAAAGATTTTGCTCTTTTAAGCAGATGTGTTAAAAACAAGGGAGATAGAGATTAACTCCACCCGTGTCGTTCTTTTTGAGGGACATTATGACTACATGATTGGTCATGTGTAACTCCAGAATTTGTCTTTGTATCCGTGACAGCACTGGTGTTAAACCTCGGCTGTTTTACGTCTAAATTGATTTGAGTAGACGCTGTTTATGTGGCGAGGAGTTTATTACAGCGAGAGGCGCGATCTATCCTGATGTTGTGTTCTACATCCTCGCGGCTGGCGCTCCACGGCCATAAATTGTTGAGATGATGGTAAACAAATTCATCTCTCCTCATCCAGAGCTGCGCAGCTCTAATACCTTCTGATTGAAGCCCACATTATACTATAGTCTGTCTTGCTGTTTTTATCAAGGAGACCTAATGGAAAGGGAATCTGCATGTGCGGCTCCGTCTAATCAAAGGTCCCAGCCTGTAATTGCTCCTCTGTGCCCCTTGCACTTGATGGCTCAAATGATGTCTTCTGTGAAAAAGACGACAACATTTTGGCCCATAAACCCTGACATACGCCAGCTGATACGTTCTGGGAGTCCTGCCAAAATGGATATTGATGAAGTAAGTAGCGATGACCTCTGTTACCTTGGAAATATGGCCAAGCTGACCCAGTTTCCACAGACGTGCGCATTAATATCCTGAGATTCGAGATAATAAAAGGTCTGAGGGAGAGGGCTAATCTAATTTTTCCTCAGTAATTTTACTCTGAAAGTCCCTATAATCAAAGCTGATATAATTAAACTGTACAATGAGCCTTCAGCTCGGGTTCTTTCTTTTTTTTTTTTACGGCTTGATCGTCATTTACTGCCTCAGACAGCACAGATCTCCATATCCAAAGACGCACAGGAAACCAAACAAGAGAAGACTGGGGGGGAAACATCAGGTGAACAAATAAGATTTAATTAGGCCTCTCTGATATTTCCAAACGCTAAAGGCAATGAACAACCTTGTTTTGTTCGTTTCTTTGCCACCACAGCGAGCAAAACAAACATACCCAAACATGACAGAACGCTCCATGTTCTGTGAGGGTGTCTTAATTCCCACAAATGATCTGATCTGACTGATTAAAAAAACATTGAAAATGATAGTTAACCATAGTTTGGATTGATCCACGTTTCTCTTTTGGTCATATTAGATGTTGCTCCTTTAACCTTGGTCTGAGACGTGTTTCAAATCCATTATTGTGGCTCAGACTAAACTGAATATTGTGAAAGTGTTGACCACACTGCGGAGGCCGCAGAGACAGCAGCCCCTCCACCTGGAGCACAGGTGAAATCTGTCAGCTGATTGAGCCTCTGCTGCACAAGGGGCGGAGCCTGAGCCGGCTGAAGAACACTCTGGCACACACAGTGAGAGCACTCAGGCAATTTATCTTAGTGCTTTAAAGTTTATGTTCAAGTGGTTCATCTCTGGCTGCTGCGGTGAGGGCTCCGTGACATCACACACAGGTAGGTGTTCAATTGTTTAATTGCCCTACAGAGACATAAGATGTCAAACTGGGTCTTTATTTAAGCTCACTGCTCAGGACATTAGTTTGTCTCTCTCTTGACAGCTGTCAGACAGAAATTAACCAATAGGAATTTAAGTGAACAATATGTATTCACCGAGATAAACAGTAATGTTTAGCAGCACAAAGAAGGAAACACTAGCAGACACCAGAAGTTCAGATCAGAAACTGAAAAGAAAAGAAGAGCAGGCGGTGGAGGCAGAGAGCAGGCTCACTGCGGCCCAGTGAGCACATGGAAGAAAATAAATGAAGATGCACTGTAGGTGAGCAGCAAGGCACACAGGATTACCTGAGCCGAAGAGAGGAAAAAAACACAGATAAGGCAATTCAAAAAAAAAAACAAGAAGGCAAGAAGTTTCACAGAGAACACGCTGGACAGAATGATGTGGCAGAGCAGAGCAGTGAAGAGCAGGCAGGCAGATGAGTGGAAGCAGGTGGGCCTCGTCTGCTGCTGGAGGAGCCAGCCAGATCCCCTGCCACACACACACACACGGCCTGCAGGACAAGAGATCAGAGAGGAGGGAGAGAGAGAGAGAGAGAGAGACAAACACAAATCCCACATAGTGTCATCACACAAGCAATTGTTTGGTGACACTTCAAATAGTGGAGTCAGCCCCTTGGTTGACAACATCAGTGATTTAAAATGGACCCAGTGCATTGAAATCACAAACATCATATTGTTTGCTTTCCTTGTCTGTCCTCTTTCCTTTGACTGCTTCAACATTAAGAGCAATATTCAAATGTAGTCACTAGTTTGATAACACGCTGCTGTGTTGGCAGCGTTGTCTGATGACCTCATCCTGAATAGGGTCATAATCAAACCTGGAGTCTGCTGACCTTGTTCACGTAATGAATTTTCATGTTGAATTAGGAGCATTATTATGTCCTATTTTTTGACATACAATGAAACCTGGTAAACAAGATGGAGCTTGCTGAAAAACAGAGGGGAGCGTACATTCCATATTTACAGTATGAGCAGTAAGATTCAACAGGAGCTCATTATTTCCTAAATCAAATGTTTTACCAGCAGAGCAGCTCTGGTTGTGGTTCATAGATGATGACTAAGGAGTCTATTAAACGTGCATTTTCAATGCACAAGCTAGCTCCTTGTGCAAGTTTCTCTAATCATCACAACTTTCCTGCAAACTTGAGTCATCATTATAAATCACTCTGAGCCACCACTGCTAATAATCAGCTAATTTTCCAACATGGGACAGACACAAAAGGGAAAAATCAAAGCATAAAAGTGCCTCAAGAGGTGTCATCCAAATAGATGATATCGAGGAAGATTTGGGATTGAAGAGTTTTGGCTGACACCAGTGGTTCTGTGTTATAAAAAAAAGTGAATTGAGGAAGTTGTGTTCTCCCCCCTATTTTTAAGCAACACACATCAATTCGTTCTCGTGAAGTTGCCTCCAGTGGTGTTGCGTTGCTCGAAGTGAAAGACCCACAGAGAATCATCACCTGCCACTCTTGTGTGCTTTTGTTCAATCTCACCTTTCTCATGACCCACTTTACACTTGGCTGTTATTTAGTTTTCAACATAAAGTCCCTAACAAACCTCACAGTACAACGCCAAGGAGTAATACTGCTAATAATATATCTCATTATTGTTCCACGTTTTTTTTTCCCCCAAATGTGCCAGAACATTTTTCAGACTGTTGGTAATATTCTCGAAGTACGTGTTGTGTCTGCTGTGCAGAGTTGCAAACAAATACACTGTAATTGAAACATGAAAAAAGGGCCTCTGACAGCGTGTGTACTTCAGAGGCTAATTCTCTATTTTGCCATGTCAAAGCTGTTTCCCATTTAATTATCCAGACTGTGGCAGCATCCATATTCTAATTTGTCCCACCGGTTTCACAGTGAACCCAAAAAACTTTATACACTTCTCAAAAGAAAAATCTAAATTAGTGTTTTGCTCTGTTGCTACGCTGTTTTTACTGTCCACACAGGACAGTAGCTGCACGTATGACTGACACACAATGCAGTTCTCTCACACACAGTTTTTTCTTTCACTCTTTAGTCTCCAGTCTTATCCAGTCAAAAACAAAACAAAATTCAAAATCCCTCCTCCATAACCACTGCTGTTCTCTGCTTATACCCAGGAATTAATCATTACTTGGTAAATTCAAGTAAGGCCTGAAAACATCTACATCATCATCAAATAACAAAAAATGAAATGTTTTCACTTTAAAGTCTTGAGCTTCCTGGTTTCTGCTCGCTCTTTTAAGGAGGATAATTAATTTGGAGGCAGTGAGACAGTGCAGGGGGTTAATCCAAACAAAGAAGAAAAAGTTTTGGTGACAACTCTAAATGCTCGGCGCTTCTTCTTCAAATCCTCTTACAGAGCTGTGCCTCAATTTGTTTATCTGAGCAGCTGGCAGCAGCTCCTCATACGCACTCATAGGTCCAGTGTGCATATAGACGTTCCTAAATGCCGCGTACTGAGTGACACGACCCCAGAATCTCTGCAGGGTGTTACGGCTTTATTTCCTCTTGTCCTGCCACAAGCAGGAACACTACACCATCTCGACTTATTTTTTGCAGTATATTCCCCAGTCTCAGGTTGAGCTATCAGGACAAGAATCTGTGCAGACACTGTGGCTGAGTAGTACCAGTGTCCAGCCCTGATAAAAAACTGTCCTGCCAGCAGAACTGCTGAGACTGCAGCTGCTGTTCCACCAATAAAACCAACCATTACAACATTGTCCAGGACCCAGCAATGCTCCGGACCCCCCACTGCACATGCACACGCGCTCAACCCAGCCTACACTTTTGTGCTTTCAACGTGATCTTAGAGACAAAGCCTTTGACGGATACAAACACATCACTGAGTTTCAGGTAGACTGACCCCGCCCTTTGCAAAGTACATACAAATCTACAGCCAACAGACATTTAGCTTGGTGCACACAGGGGAAGCAGAGGGAAGAGCAAGCCTGATACCAACCTATAGGCTGTATGGAAACTCAGGACATATATACTTTGTCAGACTTTGTCACATTCTAAAAAACCCTGCTGTGACTCCGTTGCCAATAACTCCAACACTGCCAGATGTTTACCTGAGATAGGTCACAGATTCTAAATCTTTTTTGACATTAAGCTCCATCAGTCAAAGGTAACTGATGCACAGGACTGCAACTAATATCCAGACTACAAGCTTCCTTCCTCCTTTTTTACTGTACCTCAATATGGCCAGTGATGATGAAGCATCTAAAATATATTCCTCAAGGAATGACTGGGAATAATGGGCCCTCCGGTTACGACTGTTTATCTTACTGGACAGTTGATAGCCCTCCAACGTGTCATTACACTAACTAGCCATAGCCTGGCAGTCTCTGTGTGTGTGTGTGTGTGTGTGTGTGTAAGAGAGAGACAGGTGGAGAAAGGCAGAATCACACACATAGAGCAAAGGCATAGAAAGTTAAATAATGTATGAACTAAGTTAGATGTGAATGTGTGTGTGTTGCTACTATACATATCTAGCTGGTGCCTCACCACCCTCCAGACCTTGGTCTCCCAGGGTGCTTCATCTTCCTTCATCTTCTCACCTGGGTGTGAAACCTGCCCCTGGACCCAACTTGCGGCTGCTATCCACGTCACTGTGGGCCTCTGGACCCATGTGGTCACCAGGCCAATAAGACCCCAGCTCCTCCTCTTCACCTGCTCTTTTCTTATCTTTGTCTTGGAGGGGGAGTGTATCTATCGCTCTTTCTCTCCACTCCTGGCCAGGCAAGCATTCTCCCTGAAGAAGCTCTTTTGAACTCCAACAGGCTCAAGCTGGCTGCTAAAAACGTCCAAAAAGTATTTCTGGGAATAAATCAATTAATTGGCAATCATATACCTTCCTGTGAAGATTGGTGCCCTGACATAACGTTTATTTAAACATAAGTTATATTCATAGTTTTGGTATATTATAATGGATCCATGTCTCTCTCTCTCACACACGCACAGACTAGAGAAGGGAAATATACATACTGTATAAAAAAGACACATATACCCACTGACACGTTTACACTCAGGCAGGCTTGTTGGAAACCATACATGTTGTCATGTGTTAGACACGGAGTCATCCCAGGCGGAGGAGGAAGCACAGGGGGCAGGGTCAGAGAAGAAAGCGTAAAGCTGGGAGGTCAGAAAGGAAAGTGACAAGCCCATCCATGTGAATATTCTTAACAACATTCTGCCATCTTATTGCTCGTCTCCCTTCATTGATTCCATCTCCTCTACGTCTTCTGACTGGAGCAAGAGCGAGGGCTGTCTCTCAAAGCTGTAATCCATTAAATCTCTCTTTTTTTGTTTGGTCTGGCTGCTTAGTGCTCATTACCGTGGTGTCTCCTCACCTCACTTGCAGGTCTCGCTTGTCAATCACACGCCGCCGAGTTAGTGTTAACGAACTTTGGGTTTTCTGAAGGCGTAGCTCCTGCCTTTGTCTCGTCTGTCACGCTCGTTGTCACCGTTCATGTTAACGACCGGCAGTACAGTGGTTCTTTGTCTACTCCTTCCAAACAAACCCTGAAACAAAGCACCTGTCAGAATTCTCCCAGGGAAAAGACACCCCACGAGGCAGGTGAGGAACAGCACGAGTAAAAGCATTTCACAAAGTGCTGTTCCGTAAGTTAATAATTATTTCAGTGAAAGTTTTGCGGTAGAATCAATACCTCCTCCTCAGGTGTGTCAAAAACACCCATTTATTCTTTTCTCAACCAATTTCCTAAAAACACATTGAGAACAAATGTAGAACAATAAGCCCTTCAGCTCCACAGTGCCGCTTCAGAGGCTCGGTAAATCTGTCCTCTACGTTCTGCAGCCAAACAGTCGGGTAAAAGAAAAATGTGTCCAAAATGAAGTCTTATGTGTCAGATACTCGCTCTCGATTGGCAGGAATTCAAGCAGAAAAAGTTTTTGTCTCAATTATTAATTTTTTTTTACAGTGAACACAACTTCCAAACAAAAATAAAAACACATTCATAAAACCCCTGTAAATCTCTCAGGGAAATAACATATGTTTCTACAATTTATACAACTGCAATAGTTTTGCATTTAATGCAATATATCCAAAATGTGGCTTAAGTGATTTTAAAATAAGGTTGTTCAAACATTTTTAGTTTTAAAAGATTTGTCTCATGCCTAACGGTGGATTCCTTTGAGTGTCCAACACTGGTGGAGGATTTATTCAAACACTTCAGTAAAAAGTAGAATATTGACTTATCTTCTTGGTCATTCATGTCATATTGTGCTCCAGCTGGTCCTCTGATTCCTCGAGTGCAGCCTTATATTAGTCTAGTTAATGATGATCTGTCGATATATACAGTAGTTACTCTGCCATGCCTCATCACAATGGTTTATTGATGTTGAAATACCAGACGTAATTCATAAAAAAAGAAGCAGAATAAAGGATGGAAAGATACTGGCTCACCTCATCATCGCAAGCCTCACTGTTGGTTCAACCCAGCACGCCGTCTAATGATTTTGCCACAGTCCAATAAAATAGTGAAAATGCTTCCTAAGTGAAGGGCTCACCTTTTTATCCATCCTTCCTCGTGCCCCCATCTCCAGAGAGACCATAAAAAAGCTCTATGTAATTGTCCGTCTTTTTTTTATTATCGAACCAATATCCTCTGCCTCCATATGTCTATTTTGAGTGAACGGAGCAGCGATGGATGCTTGTGGGATCTTTTTTATGGTTAGCACTCAGTCAGTCAGCAGTGGGCAGGGTGTGGAGATGTATGGCGAGGAGGTCAGAGGGCGAGCGTTTCATGCAGCCAGGCCCACGTGGACTGCAGCAGCATGGGAGAACCTAAGCCCACATGCCTGTTCTGTATGTGGATATATTTGAATTTGCTGAAGTGAGTTCTTCAATTGAGAACAGATTACATGTTTGGATTTATGCACTTCTTTTTTTTTTTTTTGAAGAGTGCAATAGAAGCGAGCGCTGGTGTGTCAGTGTGGGTAAGCGTGTGAACTCGTGCAAGTGTGTTTAGGTGTGTGCTCCCGTGCGTCTTTGTGCGTGCGGCCTGGAAATTATCTGGTCATTCATCTCTGCCTGAGCAGCCGAGGCTAAAGACCATCCATCTCCCCCTCCCCTTTCACAGCCAAGGCTGACGCTCAAGGTGTTTGTATGACTTAATGTTCCTCTCTACAGGATTTTGGAGCAACGCAAAAATCTGTGTGTGTTTCTGTTTGGGTGTGTGTGTGCAGCTGATGTTTCTGTCTTTGTTTTCTTGCATGCCTGTGTGTCTCATTAAATCTGCTTCGCATGAACATACTGCAGAGGGGAGGTCACAATGAGGTTAGAAAGTATCAGATATTTATTTTGAGATTAGACCTTATTCTTTTTCACTTTGTGTGTGTGTGTTTCCATCTTTGTATTAGAGAAGCTCTTCCTCATGTTTATCTCCAGCATACAGCAGTGTCAAAGTGTTAGCTGATAAGTATTGGCAAACACAAAAGCTCACCACTCTTATTGACCACCGCAGGCTATGACCTTAGAGGAGTCCGAGCACTTGCCTATTTCTCCTCGCTGGTGTGTGAGTGGGCGCTTACAGTTATGGGCCTATCTCATTCTCCCACTAAAGGTCAGCCGTCAGACGGTATTGAGCAGCACTAAAGGTGAAAGAAATGTTAAATACGGTAAATGATAAACTATGGAGCTGCGTGATTCGGCTTCTTTACGCCGCCCAGCTGGGTTTGAGTGGGATCACAGCTCGTTCCCGGGGACGCTCATGAACGAGCACTCGCCAAGGAGTCAAAGTTGAGACATGAATTAATCTTACTGATGGGGGGGGGGACTTGTTATTATTCACTTTCACGTTCCTATTTCCAACAAGATGGAATTGTTTCTGCTGCAAGTTTACATTAAAACATAGATCACCAACACATCTAAACACAGTAAGTGAGGATATTAAAACTGCTGCTGTTATACACACACAATACAAGAGCTATAAAATATTCATGTTGCAAGCATAAGAAAAACAGCAAGAATATGTATGAGGATCAGTTTGTGTTAAAACTGCTTGCACTCAAATATCACAAACTTGCATCTCCGACCAAAGGGTGGATTCATTAAATGAAAACGATCCACCCTCCAAAAGAAGCGGTATCTTTCTGTTTTGTTTAAGAAGAGGGAAGTTCCATTAGTACAAAGTCCCCACTGAAAATAAATACCAAAGAAATATATTGGGGGTGGCATCAAGTTGAGCAAGATTAGTAATTTACTTTTAGTAAGATTTTTCAGTTTTCCTCACTAATGGAACACGAGCTGCATTTTCAGTACGAACCAGAGTTGCAGCTTTATCTTCCCTGCAGCACAGATATGCCCCAGTGAGCTTATAAATGAAATGTGCCACCGTGCCAAGCCACTGTGCCTTACGACCTTTCCCAGAACTCCCTGGCTTCCTGCTCCCTAATGCTCACCTACCTCCAGCCACACACACACACGGCATCTCAAGAAACATACACACGAGCCGTGGCACACAGCCAGGCAAACACTCACACACACCGTTCTCCAACAAAGAGACTTTTATTTCTTCCCTTCTCTCCGAGGCTCAACAAACAAACACGACTAAGTCGCTCTTTGTATTCATGCCCCTGCTTTTGTGTCAGCCCATGTTTTAATATGAATGGATTTCAGGTGCCTTCATTGCCAGACTCTGCCCGCCTCTTTTCCCTCCTGTGATCCGACAGCTGACATTGAAGCTCCTCTCCTCTCCCCCTTCTTCCATCGCTACCTCCCTGCCTAGTTTTCTCACTTTCTCTCAACCCCACCCTAGAGACATCACACATCTATCACTCTCAAATCCTCACCCCTGTTTGTTCCTTTGCCCCCTCCCCCCTGCGATTCACATCTCACATCTGGGGGCTAATGCGCTGACATCGCTGACATCCAGGACTCGGGGGGGGTTACCATGGCAGTCGGCCTCTGTAGCTTCGTGGGTCGCGACCCTCCACCATCGAAGAGGGAGTTCAGCCTCCCCAGTTTCTTAATCACAAAGTACAAATGATGCAGTCATGCCAAGGTGCAGTCCCAGTCCAGTTTTCCTCTGCACTGCCTGAAGCCTCTGAGTCACTTTACACGTACGGTACGAGGCAGGAACAGACTGCCGTGTGCTTTGTTTAGTTTAAATCCAGCAAGAAACGAGAACCGAGTCTTTAAATGATTTCACTGTTCAGTATAACCATCCCCATTCCCATGGCTAGAGAGATGTCACTTTTCAATGTCACAGTTTGGAGTGAAACTTTTAAACTGAGCCTCATATTTTTCTCTGCTAATGATGCTCTGCTTGGGAGTTTTTGAAGAAAAGTGAGTCCAAAGGTCACAAGTCATTTTTATTATGATTAATAGAATATAAGTTGGCTCTGCTATTCACAAAATATTCCAAAAAACTATGATTGAGAACTGAAAATGCTCCAGCAGTGTCAAAACAGCCAGACGTTACTAAATCTACAATATGAGTTCATCATTCAACCAATATCACAATCTCCTTATTATAACAGTTTAATAACCTTAGCTGTCACCTCTAAATAAATACTTTACATTAGCTGGAAAGACACTTTTTTTCATTGAAAATAAATGTGTGTTCCAAGGCCCGTTCCTTTGATACAAACGCTAATGCAAAAATTCAACTACAATATTATTAAAAAGCCATGAGGCCAAAAATCTACAGAAGAGAAATATAACCCCTCAAAACCCAAGTTTGGAGAAACTGACTTTGTAAAGCTTGTTGAATTATAGCTGCTTTAAGACATGCAACGATCTCAGGACAATATAATAATATAATGCAGGAAGGGCTGTATGTGAGAGCGCGATGTGCAAGTGAGAGGCTGGGGACTTTCTCCTGCCGGCACCCCGGCTTAAAACTTTGCAGAAGTTCTGAAGGAGTTCAAAACACCCAGAAGAAGCCGAGAATTTCCTGCTTTGTTGTTCAGATGTGGAAGACGAGCTATTAAAAATGTCCAGGCTTCTGATTAGTTCAGTCCAGGGCAACACTGTGTATGCCAACTGCAGTCCCTGGCCCACCCATCACTGCACTCTGTGAGTTCATGCACGGGGCCAAAGGCTCATGAGTGGGCCCCTTTCAGCACAGAATGATCCTTTCACTCGATGCGGAGTTTAAAGCAAGGTTCGATGTCTGGAGGTTTCGTCTCTATCAACATCATCAGCAGATGCAGTTTGTACAGCATCAAACTTTCTTTTCTTCTGGCCACTTTCTGCACTTCCATCTTCCACGCCGTCCCACAGGACCGAGCTCCACAGAAATGAGCTCCAGAACGAGTGAATAAATGAGCCTTGAGTTCAAACTGCTGAACTCTGAGACAGACAAAGATTTTCTTTCTCAATAATTTTGTTAAATTTGTTCTCCGTCAAAGTCGCCTCTCAGCATCAGCCTCAGCTCCCTCCTTCTTCTCCCTGCAGCAGAAGTGTGCGGCTGGCTGATTGAATTATTATTTTAGCAAGCACTCGGGGGAGTAGTCACACGTTTTCATCTCAGTGTGAAATTTCTCCCTATTGTTTGTGCAAATGGATATATTTTGTGACATTCTTTGATTGGTTCTCTTTATTGAATAATTGACAGGGAATGTCCCACAAACCCTGAAGACAGCCACCATATTAGTTTAGAGGCTGCCTACAGCAGAATGCAATCAGTGAGAATTTATTATTCAGGGAGGGGATTGTGGATAAATGCTTACTTTCAGTGCATGATAACCACTGTTACTGCAGTGTAGGGCGACTGATATTATCATATCAATACACTGAAGTAAGCCTGTTCCCCTGAAACACAAATTAGACTTGAGGGTTTTGAAGGTAATATGAATGGCTATGAAATCTACCATGATGCTCCCACCACCACCCTTCACTGTTGGTACGCTGTTTCAACAGGTTTCTGCAGCAGTGGATTCTTGTGTGGCGAGCGTGCACACAGCCGATGGGGGTTGAGTGCATTACCCATTGTTGTCTTTGACACAACTGTGCGATTGTGAAGGTCTGGAGAAGCTTTCTGCTTTCACCCATCATGAGATCTTTCTCATGTGACACCTTGTTAATGAGACACCTTTTTCACCCTTTTCAGTTGGGACCGAAGCAGACGATATTCATTTGCACTGACAAGATGCCGGATGCTTTGTAATTACTGAGAGACTTCAGCTGTTGTCTTGGCTTTCCATGTCTTTTTACACTCGCCCTTTCATCATGTGTTCAGTACTTTCTCCCCTGTGTTATTATTACACATAATACACTCTTTGGATGGATGGTTGTTATCAAGTTTCATGTCAGTGACAGCTTTGGAAATATATTTGTGGAGGAAAATGTTGAATACTTATACCCACTGTTCAAATTAAGTTGGGAAGGGTTAGGGTTTATGCTTGTCAGAGAAAAAAATGGTCCTAAAATTTCACATTTTTTGGAGTCAAGTTATCAGTCATCAGAATTTGGTATGATGGCCCGGATGTGTATGTAACGACAGACCCCTGCAGTCATGGCAATACAACCTTTCACTCCTGCACTGACTGTTCGATGTACTAGCAACTGCAGAAAGACCTGGCTGGTGATGGTAATCTGTTTACATGAACCAAATCCACCAGAAAGAAAGATGAAGTCAAGGTCATTTCTAACAGAGAGGAATTCCATCTCTATTGATCACAAAAAGAACAGATATGCTTCACCATAATTTCCCTTTAACGTCTTTATTTAACCTGGGAGGAGGAGGAGGAGGAGGAGGAGTGTGCTGTAGGATAATGAGGGCTGAGGCTGTTGCAGTGCTCCTGTTCCAGGTGGCTGAACCGAGGGGGAACACTTCTAACTGCATTAACACCAATGCAGATATTTTGCAAAATTAACTTTTTCCTCTGTCCATGTGCAAATTCAGACACCGCTAGGTCTAATAACAACCATATTACCAGGATTTAAAGACGTCTGTCTCACCTAGTATTACTTAGTCAGCAGCTTCCTCTCTGTCACAGATAGCAGACGTAGTCATTATTGCCATTGAAGAGTTTGTCGTTTTGTGTTCCTGTCTGCTTGGAGACATTTTTCAAAACAAAGGTTGTGTTGAAATTATCAGCGGCCGTGGAGACAAGGCATTAAGGGCAGGATTCATTGTTGCAGTGCCATTACGTTGCACTCAGGAACTCATAAGAGGCGTCAAAAGAAAGTCACAGGCAAAGCAACAGTATATCCTTTTCAATCTTTAAATTGTCCATGTCTCTCCAACGCGTACGGTGGGAGGAAAGACAAGTATGTGCTCTTTAACCAGTTGAAATGCTCTGTGGCTCAAATCCAACCACTTTAGATGGAGAAAAACAAAAGACTGTATGTTGCCATGGAAACTAAAACTTGGTAGCAAAGGGGGGGAACAGAAGACGTGGATCAACTCTGAAACACAAGCAAATGCAGAAGGGAGCAAACCGAGCGGTTTGTTGAGCAACGGAATTCACATAAAAGGCCCGATGACCTCGCAAGAAGCTCTCGGAAAACATGACCCTTTATTTAAACATGGGATGCCTGCGCGCTGAAGTCATACATTCACACGTCAGATCAGGCTGCTGTTATGGCAGCAGAACCCAGAGCAGAATGAGCCCAGAGCAGCCTCAAGGCTCTGAGGTCTGTTCCTGAAGTGAGTGGAAGACTTAGCGGGATACTTGTGATTCTCTAATGAACCATCTGTCTCATCAGCTGAACATCACACCGCTTTTTTTTTTTTTTTTTTTTGAAGATGTTCAATGCTGACAAAAGTGGAATCCTCCATATGTTAACATGCACAAGTTTTTCTTCTTGGTGTCAGGGAGTGTGACAAAATAATGTGACACACACACACAGGTTTTAGTTTCGGGCAACGATGAGTATGTTTGTTTGTACGTAGATTGGATGTTAGGTCTGCTGTGCTTTCATATGGCAAACGGCAGATAGTCTCAATGTCCACTCAAAGGCGAAGAAGGCGTCCAAATTTAGTGGCCATTATGAGTGTGTGTGTAATTTGATGCAAATCAAATACAAATCCAGATCTTCAGATTAGATTTCACAAGGGAAACGTTGCTTTGTGGAAGAGGTAAACACTCTACTGAGCAGAGGATGTTTTTTGTTTGAAGTTTCTCTGATTGTAAAAGCTTACATAGTTTCAGAAAAGTTTTGTAGGACCCTCTGTTCGTACTTCCTGTGGACAGACAGACAGCAAGACGAGGAGGTGGATGAAGGAGAGCCATCCTGTCTGTGTAATTAATGAGACAAAAACGTAGATCTGGAGGAAGACAGAGGCAGAAGGAGGAGGACGGGCAGTTAGATAAATAAAGACAGACACAACAATGGCTGTGAATCAAAAGAGCTGAAAAGATCTAATAGCTGAGCACATGTTGAATAAATGAAGCACAAGCAGCCTGCAAGTGGAGGTTGTACATATATTCAGTAGAGATGGAGGCAGCGTCCCATATGAGGGCTGGAGGCAAAGGTCAGCTCGGCTGTCTCTGCTACAAGAAGACGATTGTGCCTCCAACGTCTCTCAGATGTTTCACCCAGGCACAGAGAGCCGAGAGTAAGGGCGAGAGCACAGAGAGAATCTCTGCTCTCCCCTTCTACAACTCCTACTGTGTCCGTCTCTGCCTCTGAAATCACTGCGGCCTAATTTCCTTTTGAATCTGTTGATGAAGTAGCAGTTACAACAGCTCTTTATCGTGTTGATTATGATTTTGCCCATATTACTGCACAATGGCAGATGCTTACTGTGCATTAGCTGCTCATCGGGAAAGTGTCCTCGGAGGCTTTTGCAAATGTTGGGAATATGAGTTCCTCTATGATTAAAAATCTATACAATTCACTAAAAACAACCCGTTCTGTTTAGACACTCGAGAGCAGGCTGAGAATGAAAATGATCCACATCAAACAGCAAATAAAGGCTAAACGATAAAGAGGGGTCCTTTCAGCTGCGCTTTTTTTAAATTTGTATTTTGTTTTAATTTTACCCACTCTGGAAGAGACCAAAGGACATCCAGAGGTTGAACTCGTAGGAAAGCAGCTCGGAGCTTCTCCCCCTGTCACCGCTCACCTGCCCTTGACCTCTCCGTGCAGAGAGACCTCACAGCTGGGTCGCCGGAGGAACCTCTGTGACCCAAACAGACAGATCCTCAACCTCCAACATGCAAATGAGCCCGGAAGCTCCGCCCCGGCTTGTGTTTCGGTGGAAGTCCACTGACACCTCCATCTGTTTAGAGAGATAGAGGCAGGAGCAAGGACGCGAAATTGATCGGGCAACGGCCCATTTGCCCTCTTTAGCTGAGCTGCCCCTCTGGAGGAGCGCAGTGGTAACGGCTTCATTTCATTTGCTAACAGGGTAACATGTAAGCAGCTATAAGAAGTGGCTCACAGTCAGCTTCTCTCCAAAAGGAGACTGCAACAGAGAGGGAGGCAGACAAGGGTGGTGATGGGGGATTCAAACAATCAGCAGGAGAAGAAACCCAATAGAAATGTCAAGCAAACATTTCCTTCATAATCAATTTACTCGGAAGGAAGCCTGGTTTCCTCAGCAGAATTCTATTCAGCTGGAGGTAGGATAATAATCAAGTCAAGTGGAATAACTAAATCTCAAATGAATGCACAGAGTTCCCCATTTAACATAAAGTAATGTTTCTGAATTAAAAAAAAAAAAAAACTTGAAAAGTCAAGTAAAATACCAATTATTATAGCTAGAGATAGAGGATGTTCAGAAAATACACGTTAATATGAGTGTTCTGTCTTCTATGTATTTTTAGATTATTTAATATTTCAGTCGTCGATTCTGGGCTTCATCTGCAATCACAAAGTCAAACCCCTGTTAGAGTTTAGTCCCTGCATTTTTTCAATGCGTTGATGATTCACTTGAACATTCAGAATTCAAATGAATTGTGAAAAATACACTTAAATAAATACTAACTAAATACAGTTATTTCCTGAATTAATAGTTCCCCCGTTTCAATGAATAATAATTGCAGACAGTGGCAATTTATGATTCTAATAATTTAATTTCAGATGAGGTGAAACCTGAAGGCTGCAGACCAAACCAGAGAGTGAGTCGGAGCATCAAGAGACATTCTGACAGTTACACATGAGGGTGGTCATGGTCAAGTGTGAGGGAATGTTTTATTTATAAGAGCCCTGCCAGCCACAGTGGGACACAAAGACACAGTGATACTGTATTCTGAGGACAATGTCACACCTGAAGGTCTGGGCAACAATCCAGACCAAGTTCACATCTGCGTTACACTGGATATATTTGATCTGGTTAGTTAGTTGTATGATCATACAACTGTCTGTTGTATTTTATTGAATAAAGTGCAAAGAAAACTTAATATATTACAATATTGAGCAGAGAAAAAAAGAGAAAAATTTCCCATGTTGTTAAAGACCACCTCTGTTGGTCAGATTAAAAAAACCTTTTAAATAAAGGTCCAGACCAACTAGCTGAGTGTGAAAACCCCCATAGAGTTACACTGTGAATTTATAGCATCCAAGAAAATGACAGGAACATAAAACCATGCAGTCCACCAATTATATAGCTACGGAGGCCCAGTGTCTCTTCCTGCAGTGGGAGCGGGAGCGGAGGAGAGAATTGTTTAATTGGTTGGAAAGTGTCATATATTGTCAGGATGGGTGTGAACTGAATTATACCTTGATTAACATGATCTGCTCGTTGCATTTGTTATTGCAATGGGTTTTATTAATGCATGAAGGAAATCATTTTCTGATATTTTTTACATTCTGTATGAGAAGGGCGGCATTGCCGTATTACTCTGGCTCAATGCTGCAAGTCACCATTGATATCACACACACAGGTGAGATGCATTCTCAAAGGCATGCTGCACGTACGTGTGGACTCAGAAAGTTGGAGACCACGATTTACAACGACGCAGCTTTGAGAAGTGAACAGGCTAAAGGCTGACAGTTGTTTTGGTGGTAGATTATCCAGCCGGGTCATAAATAACACCGGGACGCAAGGACAATGTTGCAGTTACCCTTGATGATGAAGACATCTCACTAAAATAGGGGACTGGTAAAAGAAAAAAAAGAAATATCCCAGAGATTTAAGCAGGTCTAGGTCTTCCTGCAGTGTCGTGTTTCCACTGTATTTCTGCCTGAAGCAAACACTTACACAGTCACTGTGAAGAATAACGGCTGTCTCATTTTCCTAATCCTCATTTCAGTTTAGTGTCATGCACCAAGACGGTTGCCCGATCCGGCTGATGTTTCTCTTATTTCCTATGCAAACACCAAAATCCACAAAGTTAAACGGAAATAAAAAGAAATATGATAGAATTCAGTAGAAGCTAAAGCAATAATTTTAACTACTTGTTGCTTTTATTTGAACTTTGATTGTTATCAGCCAGTTTCATCATAATTAACTATTTCATTAGCCTGCCATGAGCAAACTAAGTGTTGCAAAGTCCTTCACTGAAGAAATTGAAGTGAGTTCCCATTAAATCGATTGTCCTGGTCCAAAGGATGATGAGGGTGACAGATCAGTGATGCTGGCCTCGGCTGATCATCAGAGTTTGAGCTTCGTTAAAGTGAACAAAGTATGAAGCTGACAGCTCTTTGGAGGCATCAGAGTTACTGCTGCTGTGGAGTGATGAGTGAAAACCAGAAATGACTTTTTAAATGAGTAATAACTAATACATAATAGATGTGACTTCTTTTGAATAATGAACCCAACACCGCTCCCTTGGGCATAGCGGTCCCGTTCTGGAGCCCAAACTTTGGCCCCGGCCCTCTTATCTCATGTCCGTGTCCAAGCTGCGACAGTCCACCCCTGCATCCAGCTCAACGCTCCATGGGGGCCCGTAACTCTTGGCCGGGCTGCACCTCCAGCTACATCAACAGCACCAGCTCTGTGCTATCTGACAACTGATAACACAACAAGACTATTACTGTTGTAGGCTTGTGGCGGGGGCCCAGCAGACTCAGGGCTACCGGTGCCAGCGCCGGGCCAGAGGGCTTGTCTCTGGGAGATTAATGATGCTGGTGCCGCGCAGAGTAGGCCACTGCTTGAGTGTGAAATACACCTCATCTGCCTGGCTGGAGCTCTGATTTATTCCTGCCTGCGCTCTGGGGGTTTGTATGGGGCACTGTCTTTGTTTTGCTGTCTGCGTGTGTGTGTATTATGTCCACACATGTAGCCGTGTAGGCTTTGTTTGGTTTCCCTTGGTCTTGGCCTGATGTCAGCCAGTTGTTAATAAGCGCAAAATCAAACAATCTCGGCACAAAATTATGGTAATGTTTTGTTTTACTGGCTCCGTCATGTGTGAGTGTCCATGCACATCTGTTCGCATCCGAGATGGAATTTGAATAAGTAGGCAATAACATGGTGTTAATTTCATTTGATTCATTTCAGCTGTTTTTTGTTTGTTTTTTTTGGGCTAGTCATTTCACCATCCACTCTTTTATGTGAATGAAACTGATCTGCTTCGTTCAGTTGAAAGGACTGAAAACCTCTGGAATGAATCTGCTGTAAATCATCATGAGAACAAGACCTTGACTTTTTGACTAATTCACTTAATACTACAACAAGATCCTGGCAAACAGCCTCAAGGAACAGCATTAACCTTTAAGAAAAGATTGACCCAAAGCACTTACAGACTGAAATTACACTTAATAGCAATAATGTGCTTTATTAATTTCAGTGCTGTTTCTATTGTAAGCCTGTGTGTTTAAAATGGGATGATTTCTGATTGTGGTTTATTTTCCAAAACCATTAAAGTGACCTGCAGAGAAAGGTGTTATGGGGAGCTGTAGGCTGCACACAGTTGTGTTGGAGCTGACGTGCACAGCTCACAGATTGTGACACGTGTGCTAATATTGCACCCTCCAGCAGATACTCCAGGAAAACAGCCTTTCATGTGAGCCTCCCATACAATAGGAATCCTACCTGCATCACTTCATACAGCCAGTTGACACGTTTATTGGAAATCCATCAGCAGTGGCACACTCATGTTATTGTATTTTTTCAATCCAAACCATGTTCCTGCACCAAACCACATGAGACTCGGGCGTCACGACTTCGCGACCCGGTAAAATAACCTCTTTTGATTAAGAACAAATAATTTTTAGGAACGCAGTTATTTCCCCTGAAACATGTTTATTTTGATTCCTAATTTGATAACATCAGCGCGGTGGCCCTGGAGAGGACAACAGCTGTTGACAAATCACAAACTACAACAACAAATCACAGAACGGCAAACAGCACTCACTTCTAATGAAAGAGGAAGGTAACGGCAAGGCTTGCTGCTGATTGTTGTTGTGTGGGGTTTTTTTTTCATTGTATTCACTGTGGAGTTGTTCGATTACTTGTGATTTCTTATTTGCTGTTGTGTTTTGTAACTTGCACCTCAGGGCCACCGTACGTCTGAGGCCCAGCTGTAGCCAGCCCAGCTTGTCACATGCTCAGAATTCACTCCCTCGTGGATGCAAATGCAGCCCTGGTTATTTCAAAGTTTCCACAGTTTTCAGGGGCACAGATGCTCTTTCACTGCGTCACCTGCAGCTATTTGTAAACAGAGGTACCTCGGATGCTTCTCAGTCAGTCGGGTGTGGAGGACTGAAAAATAATGTGTGCGGGGGTTTTATGAGCTGAAAGAGAAGTGACCCCAGAGGAAACAACTCAACTACAGCTGTGAGAGACGAGTCAGGGGTGTCCCCTTCCATTTAACGAGGACTGTCCAGGTGAGGGAGCAACGAGTTCGACAACTATCTGGCTAAGACAACACCTCTGTCCTCACAGAGCTGAGTGCTTATTTTATTTCTGACACGGAGAAGGGCCTATTTGTGCATGTGTGACATGCGAATATGCTCTGTATGGCATTTTTAGACTGAGAAACAATTTGGAAAAGTCTGTCAAAATTAATGTATTCTATAAAAAGATGACATTAGTCATTTTCTTTTGTGTGCTCTGCAGGAAGGTTGCTGTCTTCTTTGCTGCTACCATTGTATTAAAATGCTTAATGTTATTGCTGGGGATATGGTATGTAAATTTGTCTTCCTTTGAGTTCCCTTGCCATGCAACTTTATACTTCTCCTTCAGTGTTTTTAAAAGCAAAATCCTTCGTTTTCCCTTTCATTGATTTGGCACTCATAATTTTTATACTTAACTTGCAGAGTTGAGACACTGGACACCCACATGTTTTCAGAAAATTACATAATGTCTCTAAACTCCTATATGAGTGATAACTGTGTAGGTTGTCATGGCCCCATAGGTGCAACAAAACCACGACTGAAGAGTGAAGGGACATGTCAATCAATAGTTAGGAGAGACCCACAATGTCCTGAGAAGACGTTTGATTACCATGTGGGTGGACTGTGTCTGTGTGTTTGACAACACTTAAAACATATAAAGTTAGGTAACATAACAAAAGTTTAACAGAGAAAGTTTATAAAATGTGATGCATCATCACTTAATAAGTCCTTCGAGGTTTGGTTCGTTGCTATGATGACATAACATGAAGCAGGCTTCTAGCCCTTGTCCTCTTCTCACCCAAAACCCATGTGGTCAGAGGAACCGCAGGTACGGAGACATCAAAGTGCAAACTAAGACAGCAGCAGGACTCCTTCCATTTTCTGAAGGAATCTAGTGTTTCGACATACCTGTTAAACTTGTCCATCACCACCTGCAGCTCTATGGACACTCACTCCGCACTTAGTGCACTAATAACACACGAAGAGTCCAAACTTGTGGATTGAACCAGACAGCAGAAATCATCCATATAAAATATGTCTCTACTGTCTGTACTGTCTCCAGCTCTTGTTTGATATCTAGCGTTGTCAAAAGTGTTGCACATTTCCGATCTGTTGGTTGCGTTAGCGTGCATCAGCTCGGAGGGATCACTTGACTTGTTTACTTTGTTACGTGAATGTTGCTGTCAGCCTGAACGTCTCGTCAAACGAAACATCTGGCACTTCAGTACAGCAGTTTGATCATTTGTATATAAAACAACACAAATTGACAAGTTGTTGTTTTGAAGTTCTGTGTGACCCATACACACACACACACACACACAAATGGATATGCAGAGAGAGAGAGAAAGTGAACAAATCCCATTAAATCATGGAGCCAAAATTATTTTTGAAAAAAAACATTTATTTTATTTTATTTTCCTTCATTAACTGAAATATAAGGTTCTGGTGTTTTTGTCAATTGAAATAGTTTGTTCAATGAGTTAACTGGAAGAATGATGTATTTCCAAGTTTCCTATTTTGCATCTGACCCAGCTGACAGCATGCATGGGAATTCCTGTGACCATCCCCTGCTCCTCATTCCTCTGAGAGTCACCTCACCCCCACCTTGTCCCCTGTAACTGCTTAGCGCCCATTTAAATTAACTAACACTGTCTAACGTCCCTAAAGATGGATAGCATTGCTTCTCAGCCTTTTGTTGGCAGTTTGTCTTGGTTATAAGGAGAGGGGGGGATGGCACTGCTAATGACCTTGGGGGTAAGAACTTGTGTAACCACTTGTGTGTGGTTGTGTGCTCGTTTGCGTTTGTGTCGTCACGTGGCTCCATGTTCATGTGCCCACGTGTGCTGCACAGCTAAATGCACTGTATATGTGGACTCCCCTGCCTTCTATATGCATGTGACCTCCTCTCATGGATGGCCTCTCCTGCTGGGGATAAATCATGAGGATCTGTGGCAGGCTAACCCTGCTGCGGTGATTCATGGCGCTGCCTTGGTGACCTTCCACTCAGGTACACAGCTGGGTCCGTCCGCCCCGTCATGGCTGTGTTGAGACAACACCAGCACTCATGGCTGCATAACATCTTATGCACATTATCAGCAGAGCAGGAAACAAGAGCGATGCACACATGAGCTTTGAGTACATTGTAAGATTAGAGTGTAGAATGGCTGGTAATACAGAGTAAAGGCCTTGACGAAGAGCTGCAGCACATATAACGTCATCTTTACAAGATGATGAGCTGTGGGTAATAGATAAGGCTTATGGAAGCCGACAGCTTTCTGTTCGGAAGTCACACGCACGACTTACCCAATTGGGATGATTTCATTAAACGTAAGAATCTGGTTGCACTTGAAACATACATGACTATTTAAAGTGATTAGCGAAACTAAACATGTTGCCTTCATGCTGGGGCGCTTGATGTGTGGCCAGGCTCCTGTCGGCGATGCCAGCTGTTGCTGGGTCTGGGAGCCGCGTCGCTCTTCACCCACCTGTTTCCTGCTGAATCTTGCGCTGCTCAAAACGCGACACAGTGCACACGTGCCGCTCTCCCGCCTGCATCATTTGACCGCCTCGTTTTAAATATCATC
Organism: Pseudorhombus dupliciocellatus; assembly: GCA_016785235.1. Lineage (NCBI taxonomy): Eukaryota > Metazoa > Chordata > Actinopteri > Pleuronectiformes > Paralichthyidae > Pseudorhombus > Pseudorhombus dupliciocellatus. The sequence continues at coordinate 853,266 of JAFBJW010000542.1, forward strand.
ACATATGTGAGATGCATAATGCATATGTTGAACCCTTCATGTATTTAAGCCACATATGGTACATCCATTAACAGATTCTAACCGAAGCATAATGTGTGTATCCCTTAGGCTAAATAGACATGTTTAAAGGTACAGTGTGTAGAATTTAGAAACAGTGGTGAAGCTGCATGGTGCGGCTGAATACGCCTCACCTCATCCTCCCATTCCATACTTGGAATTACCAAAAAAATACCTGTGAAGAAAAATCAGAGTTGGTGTAACATTGCTCATGACCACACTAAATCATTTCATGGTGAGGGGTACCAAACCACAGCGCCCCTGCACAGCCAAAGGGCAGCGTAACTGTTAAGATAATCTTGAATGGGAACGTGTTTGTGTAATGTAAACCATGCTGGAGCTCTTTCTCTTGTAAATCCCACAATTTCATCCAAATTCATCCTACAATTTCATCCTCTTCTGGTTCCATTGCTGCATGTTTACCACACACCACCAATCACCATTTCATCCGGTACAATGCCATCCTGAACCACCCTCCTCATGGCCGGGTGCTCCTCCTGTCTTGGCAGAGGAGGTCTATTTCTCCTCCATTTGCTTGAGGTGTATTCAGGCTCACACACAGTTGCACTCAATGGAAATTGATTCCGGTGGCACCCCTCTCTCGATGTGAATATCATTGGGTGCCACGCAATAAATGTGCATGTTGAAGTTCTAACCAAGGACCTGGTACAAGCCTGCACTCGGAAAAGTTCAGGGATGTTTTGGTCCAGGTGAAATTTGAAAGGAAACAACATGGTGTGTGTTTAGTTGCATACGGAGAGAGGGACTCTATCGTGAGTGGTCTGTCTGATCGGGTTGTATAACTTCCTCTGCCGTGGTTTGATAACGGCAGGACACGCTGCTCTCCTTTCTCTGGTATTAACGCCTGTCCTCATCATCTATCTGTGATGTGTGCGTCCTGCTGTGTGTGTTTTCTGTACTTTGTCCCTATTTGTCTCTTGTCTCTCCCCTAGCTCCTCTCTGATGAGCCAATCAGTCCTCAGTGAGGTGCACCTGGCAGTGCAGTGTCATGATCAGCAGGATTCAGTGTTGGGGGCTGCTGGTTCTAATGGTCCTCAGCCTCATTCAATCCCATGGTTCGGCTGTTCTAAAGGGCCTCTGTAGTTGATTTGTGTCAGAGGTGGTCAGTTATACGTGTAGTTCACCTCCACATGAGAGTGGGCAGCAACACCAGCTCATCCAGTTCGGTTATAAAAGAACAGCGTCAGTCCTGCAGCTGCTGACGGTGCACATGAAACACCTGACACACACACACACACACACACACATTCATGCAGGAGTTTAATTTGGAAAAATAATGAACTGAGGAAAATAAAGAAAAAACTCTTCTTTTTTTCTATTCTGTCTGTAGAGGGGAAATAATAATGGCAATGGGCGTTTAATAATCAATGAATGCTTCTTGTATTTTAATGCGTTCACTGTTCTTCAGTGTATAAAAGGCTTTCACTGTCCCTGTTGCAGCAAACCACGACCCCTCTCTCACCGCTCTCTGTGTGTTCTTTATCCCCTTGGAAAAATAATGAACTGAGGAAAATAAAGAAAAAACTCTTCTTTTTTTCTATTCTGGCTGTAGAGGGGAAATAATAATGGCAATGGGCGTTTAATAATCAATGAATGCTTCTTGTATTTTAATGCGTTCACTGTTCTTCAGTGTATAAAAGGCTTTCACTGTCCCTGTTGCAGCAAACCACGACCCCTCTCTCACCGCTCTCTGTGTGTTCTTTATCCCCAGCCCCCCCTTCCAGACTCCCCTCGCTGTGGCTGCACAGCTGCCCTCCGTCACTTTACCAGTCCAACTGTAGCCGGTGCTTTATTCTCTCCATTCTTCTGTAATCCAAACTCCGCTGTGCAGCAGCCACTGTACCTTTCGGTAAGAGCATCCCCACTGATTGCAAATTGCTCATCAATAGAAAGTCTGTCAAAAGGCACTGAATGTGAGTGTTCATCTAGCTGGTTGAGTGGTTGTCTCGTTTTTTTACACAATGTGAGGAGAGCAGGCTATAGCGCGTTGCCTTCATAGCAATACTCAATAAACAACTAAGCACAAGTGATGTAATTATAATCTGAATCATATTTGTGCCTTTTTATCTGTTTCAAATTTTTCCCATATCTTCTTCTAACTCCTCCGATAACTTGTAGGGGGGGAAAGTCGACCCAAATTTGCAGCGACATAATGGCAAGAATCAATAAGACTTTTCCTCCCTAAATGGAAGATAATGGTAGCACAATGGAGGTGTAGGGAGCTTGTCTACTCAGCCAGCCCTGATTGATCTGTTACTGCAAGAGTCACTCTGGGACCCGCGAGGTGTCTGGTCACATTAGGCTCACGTAGTGGGGGCCCAAACACACACAGACAGGCACTGGGTTCACAGTGTCTCTTCAAAGGAAATTCCTCGTCAGATCTGCTTACACATAGATCATCATTTTGTGTCATATTCCATCAAATGTATTCCAGGATATGTTTTATGTAAATGCATTGTGTGCTGCTTTCCTCAGCGCTTCGTCAATAATGGTTTCAATTTGTCTGCACTTTCCTGCATTTTCCCAAACAGCCAAACTACACTCGGATTTGACTTTTTTTTGTGGCTATTGATTCCTCTGACCTAATCACTCTGCTGCTTTAGAAGGAAACCTAATGCTAAATGACATGGCACTGCACTGAAATGGCTTCTAATATGCTCACTTAACAAAAGCTCTCAGCCGGTGGAGTGGCTGCAGAATGTGACCTTAGATTTTAAGACCAATGTTTCCGTGCTATTATCATTATTATTCAAACTGATTATCAACAAGAATCACTTAGCTAATTATATTGAAACTCCACCTAACATTGTAAGTGTGACATCTTTAAAAAAGCTCTGCAATAGGTATGTCTATTTAATATAATAGGGAGGAGGGGGAGTGAAAATATATATAATAATATACACACTTTCATACAATTTCCATCACAGGTTGGAGATTGTTTTATGCTTGTAAATTCAAATTCAAGTTGAAAATGCTTCATGTCTGTAGGCTAAATGTGCACTGAGCTTGTGTGTGAAAGTGAATGGGTCTAGTTTTCATTTTGGGGTCAACTCTTCCTTTACGTGCACTCGGACACAGGTCAGAGTTATTGTATTTGTTTGTTTTAATTCCTGCTGTTTCCCAAACTATACCAGGCCCTGGGCATATGCCAATGTGTTAAATGAATGTGAAACATCATATCAGGTAAGTGCAGTATAAACAGGCCGGTTGTTATTGATCAGTCACACAGGATCATGAAACAGATGCTTTCCACCCACACACAACAACGTGACACATTTTCCCAAACTGAAAGTCTCCATGTTAAACTGAGAATATTCATTATCAGCCTTAAACACCCAGTGACAGTGGGAGCCTCACCTTGTTTATCCCTGCAGTTTCGGTCTGAAACAATCCACAGTTCAAATTCAGAGCTGCGGCTGGATCACTGGAACACCTGTACTTCTCGGAAATAAAAACATTTTCCACTCGTTATTTTTTTGAGAAATCAGAGTTTTAGGCACAAAAACTTTCCACATTGATCTCCGCCTGAGCCCACTTTTTGCTGCCTCTTGCCTGTGCACGGATCTCAGTAATGATATTGCTCAGAAATCTCTCTGCAGCAGGGAAGCCATTAATGTCATGTGGCTGCGGAAACTGACAGAGAGTGATCCTTGAATGTGCAACAGCCTATTTGACGTATATAAATAGATCCAAATGCATAAATGTTTACCAAGTCTGTGAGTTGTGTTGTTGTTTGGCAGATGTGCACAACACAATAGAAACCCATGTTTGTTGAGAAGACACAAACTAACCTGCCTACTATATGTGCACCAATTATCAGAAAAAAACAAAGGTGCCTATTTAGGTACAAATGATCTTCTGTCTGTATGTATGAGTTTTGACAAACAGGGCAATATTCTATATGCCAAGCATGGGTTTTATTTGCCATGCTCATTTTTTCTAAGGGGAGGATTATTTCTTCTATAGATGATTCATTGTCCGATCATGTTACTGATAAATGATTTGAGTCTGACTATAATCTATGCTGTGCGACTGCTGAAGTAGCATCTTCCTTTTCTGCCATGACGGTGAAAACAAAGTAGTTGTCCTTGAATTTGTCACTGATGTCCGCCCTTTTATTGGTTTTGGGGGCTTACAGGAATCTGTGTATTTCCCATGAATTGCCTGACAGGCTGCTCTCGTTACCTGCAGGACTGCGATCAACAGCTCAGCTCGGGATGTTCACGCCTGTTGTAGCTTGCATTCTTCTTGGTAAACTGCGGCGCGTGAAGCTACCATTAATAAGGGCCACTTATTTTCTGCTCCTTTAACTTTTCACCTTGATTGACACTTTTATTCTTTTTGCGGCTCATATACCCAGCTGTAATGACAAAATGGGGACATACTATTAATACCTTTGCGGGCACATTTCGAGGTATAATTTCATGTGAGGAGTTTCTTTCACATCATGCAGTGTGAAAGAGAGAGTTAAGGTAGCAGCAGCAGAAAATTAACCCCACCGGGGGCTGCTGTGAAGAAACAAAAAATGAGGTGGAGGAGCATTCAGTCCTAGCAAGCTGTACTTGACCAATTAGGCAGGATTGCCACCCACAGATAGTGTCTGGTGCCTCAGCTGATCTAGATTAAGAAACAGATTTTTGCTTGGACCTGTCTGAGGCTACACTTTCTTCACGTCCCTCTACACATGGTGTCTGCTTTCACATATAAACCTTCGTTCCCCTATACCCGCTAATAATTTTGTAAAAATGGAATGTGCTATTGTAATGTGGTGAGACTTTTCCACTAAGTCGAACTATAGCCCAAACCTCCTGAATTGTGGCTGCCAGTATGTTACATACAAGTTAGCTGAGCGCTAGCTGCCAGTGGAAAACAAAAAACAAAAAATAAAACACATTTATATATCATGGTGTACACGTCAGTAGCCGGACCTATAGAATTCAGAATGAGCCAGAGCATGATACGGCCACTCCCTACAGTCGATCAATTTATTCCACTCTGTTTTAACATACATCCCAGTTCAGCTGCAAAGTCCAAATGTCGACTTTTTAAATTCAGATGGAGGATGAGACGGTGACACAGGAATGATAATAAATATAATGCATGGCTCCATTTGTCCTCCCTAGGTCTTTGAAAAAGATTTTCTCTTTTGTCTTCACCTTCATTAATTCACCAACTGTGATAAGTGAGGGTGGGAGTGAAAGAAGAGAGAAAGGGCATTGCTCAAAGAGAACTGAGTGAGAGCCAGCTTTCTCCCACGTCCACCCCACAGTACGCCGCAGACATGGCAGTAAACAACTTTCAGCGCATAAATATTTAAATGTTTCATTAGATGCTGTCTCGTGAGGAGACTAAGGAGCGCTTGGGGATTTAGGTTCAGCAGCAGGCACAAGTCAAACCCAGTCAAAGACAAATCCATTCTGTCAACAAGAACAAGGATCTTTGGGGGTGGTGAATTATAAATGAATATGTAAGTAAATTATATATTTACACCGACAATGACGTATCAACATGTCTTAAAATATGCATGTACAACAGGGGATGGGCTCGGCAGCATATGATCATATTAGGTATCTCCACATAATTATGTTATGATTGGTAACTCAAAGAATACAGTTGGTGAGTCATAGCTGATGTATGAGGCGTAAGTAAATGATTGATTAGCCTAGGAGTAGAAATGAAAGGAATACAAAGGGTGTGTCGTCTCCTGTTTTTTTTTTGGTGCTCCTCTTTTATAAAAGAGAGTTTTTATGTATTGTGTTAACAACAATCTTCCACTCTGTTTCCACTCTTCCGGTCATCCAGTGTTACTCTACTCTACTTCCTGTTTTATTTTCTAGTTTGTTGTCAGCTCACTCTGTCTGCATATTGTTGATGTCTGTTCGCTGTGATGTCAGTTCTTGTTGTGCTATGTTTTGTTTTGTGATATATATGCCATATCATCCCAGGTGTTTCTCCACCCCTCGTCCTCTCCCTGTTTTCTTGTGCTCTCCTTGTTTTTCATGAAGCTCTTTTTTAATTTGCTTGTTTTTTGGGGTTTGTTTGCTTACTTTGTAAAGCCCTGCCTTGATTATTAAACAACACTTTTCAAATTAAACCTATTAATGGTGCATTTTAGCTCCATCTGCTTCCTTACTCTCTTTCTCCGTCTGCAAAACAGGAAGCCTTAATAAAGTGTTGCCAGATTGTTTTCCTAAACTAAATGGATTGATCTTGATCTGTAGTTTGCCATTAACATCTCCTCAAGGGATTAATCTGCAGGAATGAGACAACCAGACAACTGTAGGCGCTCCAAAGATTCCCGAGCATTCTTTATCTGATATTTCCCCACGAGTCGTCTGCTCACAAAGGAGAAAAATGACTGTTTGCACATAAGCCTACCCAGGAGCGAGTACTTAAAATACAAACTCCCCTGATGTTGTCAGAATAATTTGCAATTCACTCACAATCTGTCTCTTGGTCTCTCCACTCGTTCTTCATGCTGCATGATTTCTGGTTGCTTGTGTGCCACGTTACAATAAACAACTGAAAAGGAAGAAGAACATAACATGCAGAGACGTCAAGACTTGCGGACTACTTACGCCCCGTGGTACCATTCAGCCCATGATAAAATACCGTGTCTATCTTAACTGGTGCACCAGTGAGCATTCCAGGTTCCTTGAGGGTTTCCACAGCACCTAACCCCAGATATTAATGAACTAGCAGCCAAGAGAAAAGGCCAGACCTTTGGCTCAGGCACATATGTGCATAGAACAAGAATGTAGTCGACCCCAGCATGGTCACTTTTGGTACTTTGCCCAATATGCTGTCTATCCTGTTTAATAAATATTAGGTCTCTAGTCCCAGCCATACATTTTCACCCTCTCTGTGTTTGAGTTTCACACCTCTGTTCCAAGGCTAATTAGAATGGGTAACCATCTCAAGGAGGTTTAATCCTGCCCCTTGGCCACAGCCTAAATGGTGTCTCAAAAACCTACTGTCATGCTATTCAGACTGCAATCTTCCATCCTTATTTAAAAAAATGGAGTATCACCTTCTTCTCCCAGGCACTCATCAAGACAGCACAGCCTGCCGCTTAAAGCACTCTTTACTGCAGATTAAATGCTTTTACTCAAAGCGCCAGAAATAGAATTGGACAAAACAGTCGGGCAAATATTAATTAAGCCTCCACCTAAACAGGGAAAAAGTTAGTAATAATTAAACCCTTTAAATGTTAATCTAAATACTAAGTTAAATTAAATGTCCTCCCGGTTTAAACCGACTGTGTATACAAAGAGAACCACATTTGAAGTAACAGTTTAATCTGTGTAATTACAGACTTTTCAATTTGATTGGTTCTGCTCTCTCAGCCTGAATGCCAGATGTTTAAAATAATTAAATTAAAATTTGGCTCCAATTTCCTGTAATTAGTTTAAAATTTAGACCGTTTTGTGTGGTCAATGCTTGGTCAAAAGCAAAAGGACTTGCACGTTTTTAAAGCTTTTTATTCTTATTTTAGGGCCATATTGTTTTGAGGAAGTCCTTTCTGAAATCTGGACAGCTCATGACCTTTAACAGCACGTCAATGGAGGTTGAAATGTATGTATATTCAATCATTTTCAACCATTATCCTTTCTTCTCTGACACTCTAGTCAACTAACCTCCTCTGCAGCCGGACCCTTAGATTCCCTTCAGCTTGTTCCCCAAAACTCAGTGACAGAAGATCTTTGCAGCTGATAATGGATTCATTTTATAACACATTTCAAGTTTGGGAGAATGGTGTTAATACTGTCCTTTGTGTGATTAAAAAGTAAAAGCAGGCATTATTTTTAGCATATATCAGCGGTAGCCCATATACAGAGGATTATTTTAAAATTGCACAAGTTGAATGGACATCTGGGTGAATGGCTTACGGGTACTCTGCCGAAGCTCATTATTTAGCCTCTAAATAGACTCATCCATATCTAATGACACCATACAGAGACAATCTAAAATGCAATAAACATCGCATTTATCTCCTCAATCCAGCGTAGAGGTGTTTATCTCGTTTTCACAGTCGATAACTGCAAGCATGTGAGGTGTCAGGTGAGGTGACAGGAGAAGGCAGAAAATATGGGACTGTCTCCAGTTTGTTCGCATGCAATGTGAGCCTGCACAGCCACAGACGTATTCGCAATTAAGTATTTTTCAACCATGCACCTCCCCACACACATTTATTTCTGCATGAAAAGAGCCTGTCAAGAATTTATCCACAATGTTTTCTGCACGTTGTATAAACCCTAATCTCTCTGTGAGAATTGGCATGTGCCAGTCTCAAGCCCCGTCTTTGCAACAAATGAGACCTGAAACTGCAGGCTTAAGAGCAAAGTGGCTAAAACAGATTTGGCTTTGGAAGAAAATAAAATGCACCAAATGAAGCTGCAGGAGTTGTGTATACTGCAATGGTAACAAGAGATAAAGCTTTAGGCTTCTGAAAGACTCTTGTCATCTTCCATGTTTTTTTATTTGGGCTTTCAAGAAAAAAAAAAAATCTAATTAATTGATACAATAAATTAGAAACATGCTTTGTGGTAAATCAAGCTATTATTATATAAATCTATAACTATATAACTATAACTATTAATCTCTAGTTATTTAATTCAATGCATCTACTCCTGGTTTCTGATTCACAACGTTTTGTATCTGTTTCTTGTTGAAAGTTTGTAATTGAGTTGTTAAACACTCATGAATGGCCACAGCGTAGCTTCCAGAGCCTTTAAACATCCTGACAAAGTGTTGACACTGCTCAGAAGTCTATGACTATTGTATTAGATGTGTCAATAAGAAAGAAGAAAAAGATGTATGCGACATATTGGTTGACGTATCATCAAATAATCTTTTATTTCAGTATGAGCCTCTTTCCATTGATCTTGCAGGTCACAGGAGGTGTAAGAAGCAGTAATTGACATTGACGGTGCTCATTGACTTACTTTGTTGGCTTGCACGTGTGCCTACAACATGCACAAAGTGATCCAGCAGAACACGTGATGAGCCAAGAACATGAAAGTGTCGTCCAGTGTCGTCTTTTGATCATGTGGATGTTGAAGAGTTTCACTCATGTCGTGTTGCCTGTCATTTTGTTAAGCGCTTAGACCCAGGAATCTGTCCAGTGATCTGTAAATCATTGTTTAGTCTTGACTGATTGACAAAGAAATGGGATTCCTTCTTGTCCCTGGTAAAATATGCCTGAGAGAAAGAAAGGAGTAAAAAGAATCGATCCTAAAATAATGCTCAGGCCACCATGCTTAACATATAGACCATGTCTGTTTGTACTGCGTGGTGAAAGGGAAAGTTATGCTCATTAGAATTATTTATCTGCTGAAAAGCAACTGCAAGCTGTTCTTGGCTCAGCATTTCTCCTGCATCAGCTCTGTGCCCATTGTTTACAGTGACAACAGCTTTTCGAGCTGAATTGCTGTGGAATCATCCCACTCTTTGATTTTCTATATGATAAGTGATTGATTATGGTCATTAGCCAGATAGAACCCCGGGCTCTCCCCTGCCCTCCAAACTAATTGTGGTCTGCAAGGCTGAAGGTTCTTAGTGATCCCAGTCAGGTAATTAGGTCACACTTTCATTTCCCCACTCAGGTCTTGCAAGAGTGTTATAGCCACATGGTGAAATGACCTGGCATTACTGCTAATCTGTCCTCCAAAGGCACAGCTCTCCGGCTCTCTCCCCTCTAATAACATTCATTTATCCTCTCCCTCACAATCAGCCGCGGAGAGATTCTCTCAGCGGGTATGAACCTGGAAACTGAGGACTGGAGGACACGAGTCATCGTCAAGGCCTCAAAAATTGGGAGTACTCCAAATTCAAAGAGGGGATGGTGATGCAAGATCAAATCTCTCTTAACTAACACAGCATGCCTCCAAATGTTGGGATTATTTCTGAGAGCGCAAAAGCACAGCCTTGCAAATTAGCCTGGCATCACAGTGAGCTGAATTACTCCCAACGACCAAAGCATCTAAAACATGGACTGCACAGGGCTACATGTGAAAGAACAGGAAGCAGTAATCAGTGATGATGATGAGCAACATTTTAGAGATTTGGTAAACTGAATCAGATTTGTTGTCAGGGCTTTTCTACAGTGCACAGTTGGGACTGTGTTGTGATTTATTGTTTTACCTCTCTGGATAAGCAGCCGTGCCACCTCAGCACAAATTATCTGATGCATCTCCAAAAAGTGAGTGGATGAAGCAGCTCCTTTGAGTCGTAGGCCATTGAGCTCACATGACCAACGGCAAGATAAGGCTTGAGTACAGAGAGCAAATTGTTTTGTCAGCAAATATGCAGTATTGAACGTGTTGGTCAAAGGGCTGCAATCTGAGTGAGAAGCTCTTTATATGTTCCAGCCCTGATCTCTGAGTTCCTGGTTCTAATAAACACCTCAGTGATGACAGAGTCAGAATGGGACATAGGACATCTTCATGCTTCTTTGAATACGGAAGAACCGCCTTGAACTCGTTGAACTTGTTGGAAAGGGCATCTGCTTTTGATACAGACAATCTCCTTTGGTTATTGTGTTCTATCTGTACACCCTGTCAATACAGAGTGGGATTTGTTGTCTGTACTTCCTGACTAGTGGAAGGTTAATAGTAATCCCAGAGGTACAGTCCTGTTCGTTTATCAGCATCAGATTAAATTCAGTGCAAACCCAAAAACCCTGGCTGCATTCACAGCAGCCTCTCTCCCATGACACGAGTGCAATTACCTCCGCATCCAATCATCTCCTGCGTTTGTCATCCTACAGATGCCAGGGCGCCTGCAGCGTCATGCATTCTATTCATGACAATCCCGATCATTTGTTTGCGTGCAGATTTGTCAGCAAGTGTGTAGCTCCATTATTACACATTGTCAGAGCCACCTTCAGAGTTGTACATCATTTGGTATATAACCATGAATTATGTATTAGGCACATGTTTGAGACCGTGCACGCATGTGTGGTCTTACAAGCTGGATGTGTGGACTACAGCAGCGGAATGGTAATGGATGCCTCTGCCACTGCTTCTTGACAGTGGCTCCTTTTGCGGTAACCGTTGATTGTGATGTTGTTCTTTTGCCCGCGGACACGCAGGCAGATGTGCAGCACAGACACTGACAGCACTGGTACAGCCTCAGGAGAGCTGCGGCCACGTTTGACTGGCGTTATTGGCAGATTGTCGTGCTCTCACAACAATCTGTTTCATTCGATTTGAGCTCAGTATTAAGCACAAAATTCACGCAGAAAGCACATGATATGCATTTAAGAGATCTTAATATTGATTAAGTGAAGGTGTAATTGTTAACTTTGCAATACAGCAGTATTTTCATTACACTGAATCAGTAGAAAGAGAGAGAGAGTAAACAGATCTGCATGGGGGGAAATATCACAGAACCAGTGAAGTGTTAATAATCAATTCATGTATTCATGGTCTCTGTGTGTAGCATTTATTTCATGCACTTCAAATTGTAAGTCCCGCCATTATCTTGAATTTTCTTCGGATGATCTTTGGTTTTTGATATTTAAATATTCTCCTCTGCACAGGCTGATTAGCCTAATGCTATAGATTGCCTTTATTTTAACAGTAAAAATGTTAACATTTGTGATTTTTCCATCTTTACTGGTTCAAAATAACAAAGAGGAGGCTCTGTCTTCCTGTGATGGCAGGAGGACTTGTCATTTGATGCAATCTTCTATTCTCACTGTGTGTTGTGCAGCAATAGGAAACATGATCTCAGTGACACAGATTCCGTCGCAAGCTCTGTCCTGTCACTTATCTACTGCAAGACCTGTCGTGACGCACCTATGTATTTCTTGGGTAATGAAATTATTTGGTACCGCGTGCAGTGCTTTTAGGATCAGTGATCGGTTTCCAAAATCACTGCCCTCGATCTTGTTCACCTTCTCTCGTCGACTGCTCCTTTTTGTGTGTTTTTCAGTCACAAAAAGTGTATCTTTGCCTCGTTGCTGGAATTCGTCAGATTTATTTTCCTTCTCACACTATTTGCATCAAGTCTGGATCTGCAGGAGTTATAAACCATTTATAGTTAAAACACTTCTGTGGTATGGTTTTCCCTCCACACCTTTTTAGTGGCTTTGGTAAAACCTTGTACTTGTGGCCCGTTGAAACAATAAATCAAGTGCGTTGTTGTCACCGTACATAGAAAACTGAAATGTCTCCTCTTGCTTGTCCCTCGGTTCCACATTCGCAGGCAGTTATGTCTGTTTATTTGCATTTCCTCAGAGGTGTTGCTTTGGAGGGTCAGCCACGCCACCGCCGAGCAGCGGAGCAGCTTTAGAGGGTTCAGTGCCTCGAGCGAGACATGCCATGAATTTGATGGGGTTCTCTCTCTCTCTCTCCCCCTGTCTCCCCTACGTCTCTCTGTCATTGTGATGCGTCTGTCTCCCTCTGGCTGTCAGCTCCAGGTGAGACAGGTGACTGCTGTTCTTTGTTTTTTTCTTTATTTATATCAGTCCATATGGGAGGATATATTCCGACAGAATGATGATACATATCTCCATGGTAACACTGCTATGTCTATCCTCTACACAAATCCTCCGTTTCCCTCACACACACACACGCACACACACACACAAAATAGAGGACCCTTTCTATGGCGAATCAAAAACCCTTCAATCTCTTAACCCCTTCCGAGAGAGAGAGCCCTGTGAATGTAGGTTCAACACACAAACTGTTGACAACCACGCCACCATGACACACACACACACACACACACGGTTGCTTAATAAATTGTGTTCTGCCACTGCCCTGCTGCGCCCCATGGGTCAGTGTGTGGCGCAAAGAGACATTAATCATTCTGAGAGAATGTGTGTAAGCATATACTGGATCAGCATCAGCACCCTGTGTCTTGTGAGTGTGTGTTTCTACATGTGTGTATGAGTATACACACTGCACTGTGTTGGTATGAACACACAGACGACAGACACCGAAGTGAGATGAGATCTTCTTAAATGTGTGTGTGAGTGTGTGTCTTCACGTGTCTGAAGTAAAATGTCTATCGACCTGTCGATGCGCCCTCAGGCCTCTCTCTCCACCTTTAAAAACGAAACCTATGTCTCTTCACCACAGCTTTATTGCTTTTTCGTCTCCTGCTCTGGTTCTACTTTCCTCCTCATCACTTGCCATGTGTGCGATGCTCTGTGCAGGTTTTTTGTTCCCGGTTTTGCTCGTGCAATTCATTTCACTCGCTCATCTCCTTCCTATGTACCACTCCCGCTGCACCCTTTCCTTCCCTATTTCCTTTTTTTTTTTTTTTTTTTACCTCTCCTTAACCTCACTCCCTCACATGTATTATCTATTAGCTGTGGCTTGTCAGGGCTCCAGTCCAGTGTAATGGGAGACAGGCAGGGCGGATCGCACGGCGTCACATTAATTTGCCGTGGCTAACTGTTCGTACACCAGAGCAGAAATCAATGTGCCACCCCCAACCTTTATATCCCCAGCGTCATTGCTGTTGACACGAGTAAACCAGTTGCCCTTTTCAGCACCCACAGTTTCTTCTTTCTGCCAGCCTGTGCTCATCATTTCAATGAACTTAGCATAGGTCCACGGAGGGTAACATTAGTCTCACATAAAGTCCATGCTGACGCATCTTAAGATATGTATAATTTGAAGATATCATCTTGAGCTCTAATCTCATTTTTTTTTTTACATTTTTATACACTTCATATTGATAAAAAAGAATGTCTAGCTGCTGTCCTAGGCTCTAGTCTGACCTGTCCTCCAGCACCAGCATAATGGAGACAGAGAAATATTTCAGAAACAATTGGAATGATTGTCATTAAGTTTTGCGAAAGAAGTTTATGAAGTTCTTAAAGTAAATCTCTCATTTCTCCTAATGTTTCTGTCCTTGTGTAAAAATGTTGGTTACATCCATTCAGAACTTAATAAAGGATCAGTGGTATTTCTTGTGTGGGAATGATCAAAGTAACCAAACAGTCTTGATGTGCAATAATTATAGAAACATTCTGTTACTGAAACTGTCTTAACATCGTTTTCTAATTAGTATTACAGCAAAATCGTAATATTTGCCTTTTGTGTGAGACGTTTAAACGTGAGACGACTGTCTTCTGTTCCATCAAACACTTAAGCGCTCCTCATGCACCCTCAATGAAAGATTTCAGTCTGATAGAATTGCACGAGGCAGGATGCATTCAACTTCAACTATGCGTTCCATTACCGAGTTGCCTGACTGAGGTATGACGACAGTACAAGACGAAACAGTTGAATAATTGTTTTTGTGGAAGGATGGAGACAGACGCCTGGTGAGGAGCTGAACTTACTAACTTTATTCAGTTTGAAGTGAATTAAAGAATGTCTCTTCATCATTTTATCTTTCTTTCATGAAATATTTAACTCCGCCAAGACTGAGAAGTGATTAATTAAAACAGTAACTCGCAAGCGAAATGTTCTTTTCATTTCCTCCCTTTTCATTTTATTGTCTATTGATTAGGAGCGCTCTCTTGTACTCGGGGAACGCAGAATATTTTCATCTCATCCAAAACTTCAGTCGGAGAGAGTGAGCTGATTTTAGAAATGCTGACTTATTGATGTGTTTTCTTCACATCAATTATGGATGGGCATTGAAATGTATCATTTGCCGGTTTATGTTTCAGCAGGTCTGAGGCCAACGCGCTATATGAGCGGGCGTGAACCTTCAAGTAACCATGGACTCAGGCCTCGCAATCTTTAAAGGCTACGTTGCATTGATCTGCAGATTCAACTGAGCAGTTTATGTTATTACAAACCCAACCGTAGATTAGCTAAAGAAAGGAACACAGTACAACGCTGCATATAAGTTGGACATTGTGTTAAAGTTCACTTCAAACCAGAAGTCTATTGCTCATCTCTGCTTCTTTAGCGTCTTTAATATTTCGATGACCTTCCCCTGCCTAGTTTGCCACAACGCACACACACACACACACACACACACAACACCCCACAAACTCTGTATCACTGGTACGTTCATGCATCAGAATGAGAAACGGCAAGGTGTCCTAATCTTAACGGGAGGGAGTGAGCGCATTTGTAATTTCTTATCCGCTGCTAATTACAGCGGTAACAAGACCCTGGAGAAGTGACGGCTGCTGGTTTAGACGTCTGCCGGCTTGACAGCAGGGTTAATTAACAGCCTTCCACCAAGATTAAGATGGGACAAAAACTAAATAGATCAAGATACAAGCGCACACACACACAGTATGCCCTCACACAGGCTTGCTTGTCGTACACGCACTTAAGTCTTTGCACTAAGAGCCCAGATGAAGATAGCTATACTATCCCATTTATTCCAGCAGGAAATTAGCCTCCTGCTTCGGCAGACAGGCTCGGCAGACACAGTCAATCGCCTTCCACCTAATGCATTCATCCCTACAGCCGTGTGACTTATTGATACTGGCACGTGCACGGGAGAATCATTTTGTTGATCTTCTGAATGTGACTCATGAGAGAAAGCAGACAGAGTAAATGGCATTATGGGGCTGACAGCTACACGGCTGCAAACCCCCCCAAAGCCCACGTTGTATTCCCTGCTGAACTTACACAATGATCCCATCTATCTTTCTGCTCTGTAATGTCATAAAATGTGAATGTGGGTCTGAAAGATTTGCCTGAGCCTTGGCTAATATCTCATCTCCACCTCGCCTGGCGGTAGGTGCATTCACGCAGAAACACACATACACACACACAGTCAGGTTAATGTGGCACCACATTCATTGGGCTGGAGCGTGTGTTGCGCTCCCTTACCAGCTGTCCTAATGTAGCTCCCAGAGAGCTTTTATGAATAAAAGAAGGAACTCTTCTTCCTCGCTGCTATCTTTGGCCTGCAGGGTTAGGAGAGTGAAGCCTGGAGACACACTGCTGGTGTCTTTTGCCCCTCAGGGGACACAGGAGGGTTGGAGGCAGAGAAAGACAGGGAATGAGAGAGAGTGGAAAAAAAAAACATGTCAGACTTTGTCACGTACAATAAACAGTGATTTATCAGACAGTGTTTCATGCACGTCAAAACTGTTTCATCAAGATGACATTAGAATAAATTAAAGACAGGGATGTAGATGGTCGTGCGCAACAAAGCAGAGTGAAAGAGCAGTTCTCTCTGCACTGCATGACACCAGAGCAGCTTAAAATATAACGTCCTACTGTGTGCCTGGGTGGTAAAACCAGTGTGTAATAGCAAACTGATGATATATCGAGCTCCCACAGACACTCACTCGACACATTACAAGCCACTGCCGGCTGTTAATCATAATGTTTACCCCATTTTTATATCATAAGATAACTCAACTTTAAACCAAGATAACTTTAAAAAAGTGAACACTTGGAACATTCATCAGTAAAAAGAAGGCGCAGGAGCCCATCCCAGCTAATACGGAGCGACAGGAGGGCTACACCCTGGTCCGGATTCAAACCAGAAACCATCTGACTGTGTTGCTCTAGTGCTCACCACGATGGGCCAGGCTTTGTCCAATGTCCCATCTGCTAACACTGAAGGCGTTAATGACCTCTATGGCAGAAAGTTACCCAGTGGAAAGAGAAATGCTTTTCCGTTTCTTCTGCGGGAGCAGTCAAGTCACTTTCTGTATACACAGCCAATTAATTATACACATGCTTTTCACTACATGTTATATCCTTTGTAGAATACTGCAGTGCCACAGAGGTTAAGTGTCACCATAGAGAGGGAACTTATTTTAAAAACTAATGGCTTACTGAAGGAGGCTGTCTTCACATTTATCCCTTGCAGCCAGTTGAGGTTATAACTGTCGTTTTACTAGTGAGAGTTAAACTTAATGGCTGTTGCTATGGTTACCAGTTCCTTTAATATACTCACTGATATTGAATGTTGGTTAATTATTGAACTGATCTTTGAGGTATCCCAAAGCACAGCATTAACAGGCACCTGCCAGCCAAATGAGATGAGTATTTTATTTCGGCGTGGTGGTAGATAAGCACTCATCCCTGCAGGCTTCAGGCACCAGTTCTACACTTGATGAAATACTATTAGCAGAACTTTCATCAGCTGAACATCACACAGACCAAATGCGGTGTCACTGGTGTGTTCTAATGTAGCTCTTCCTTTCCATGCTGGAACAGATTGAGCACATACATGTTACTGCAGGAAGCTCTATAGCAGCATATTTAATCAATAAAACATGACATGGATAATGTGATATGTCTGAATAGTGTTTATATAGGAGCAACAGTCATGTTCACAATAGCAGAAGTCTTAATGAAGCCAATCCAATAAAAAACAGACTTGAGTCAGTATCAGTTCTTCTCCTTCTTCTGTATATATAATAATATTTTACTTTGTTGAAAGGGAGGTTTTTATTATTTAAATGAGTGTATTTGTCATCAGCTCGAGTTAATGTCACTTCACCTGATTCGCTGTGCCCACTGCAGTGTCTCCACTCAGCTCCCTCTGGAGTGGATCAAAGGCTCTGTATTAAAATATGGCTGATTACACATATCGGATTACAGTGACAAGCCTTTCTCTGAAGCCAACTTCAAATAAAGGCCTGTGATCTTCTGAGGTCTCTGGTCACTGTTTGAGGAAATGAGATAATGACATCCCGTACGCTGGTTTGTTGCAAACACACAAAGTTCTTGTCAAAAAAAAAAGAAACTAACTGGTGAAATGGATAAAATAAGCCAGTGTTTGTGGAGGCAGCAAGGCCAGTACCTTCACCGGGACCAGAGGATTAATCAGTGCAGGTGAAATCTATGAGCTGATGAATCCTCTGATTAGCACTGCTGCCTCACAATAAGATGGTTCTGGGATTCCCAGCAGGGCCTTTCTCTGTGAAGTTTGCACGTTCTCCCTGCGTCGGCGTGGGTTTCCTTCCGTTGTTGGAGATGAATGAACGAATAGTGACTTTTCAGGAACTGTTCTTTTTTTTTCCCCCGCAAGTCAACTCATGACCTGTATAGCAGCTGTGACCTGGTTTCGTCACCGTTTAATTCTGACCTGGATAAATTACTGATGAACTCTGAGCCAGGCTGGAACTACAAGGTTCAGGCCAGACCCTAACCAGATGAAGCCTTCCTCTAAAGTGGGGATGTCTTTCAGTTCACACAAATTGCAGTGGCAGCCGCTCACTCTCTTGTGCACATTTTGATTCATGCTCCGTGCGGGCGGTGCTGTGTGCGAGAGCTGCATGAGGCTTTATGTTAAAAGAGGACAAAGTCCCAGGTCCCATTAGAAAGAATGGGTTGCAGCGGCATGTCTGCTAACAGTTTCCTACATTAGCACCCCTAGAGAGAGTCATGCCTCAATGACAGCGCTGTTCTGAAGGAGGAGCTGGGAGAAAGGGACCAGCGAAATGGGGGACGGAGGGAACAGAGCCAGTTTCAGTCTGACCTTAAAGCAAATCTGCCTGTGTGTGTGTTGGGGGGGTGCCACAGGAAAAAAGCTGCCGGAGATAGGGAAGGGCAGATGAATGAGGGGAGACAACTTTGAAAGTTGTATTGACAGGGGGGTGGGAGGGGGGGGGGGTGCGAGGAGAGAGAACGTTGCCTGAGATTGAAATACACAGGGGACAGCAGAGGGGGCGGGGGGTCTGCAAGTTTCAGGAGGGTGTCACGATGGAAGCACCAAAATTTCTCACACCATCTGTGAAAGAAGAATTCCTCTGGGGCAGCTGATGCAGAGCTAATGTGTGTTTCGGTGTGTATTTTGTGTGCTGCGAAGCGTGTACGTGCTTGCATTTGGGGACTCGCGGCGGTCTGTCTGGCCAGAGGATGTGTTTTTTCCTTCTTTTTTTCCCCGTTATTCACATATCAAGACTGAATTCAGCAGGGGAGAGGAGGCAGAAGTGTACGCCAAACAGAGGGAAGAGAGAAATATCCATGTATGCCTGGTCTCTCTCTGTGTGTAATTCATGGCCTTCAGCCTCCCAATACATTTCAATTTTGCTCTCCTAAAACCCCTTTTTCTATTTCACGCTGCTATTGAGCATCACCCCACAGCAGCCTTGTGATCTATCTCATGTCCATTTTCGCTCACCTGCCAGTACAAGGACTCCTTTCTTTATCCCTGCCTCTGCCACAAGACCTGAAGTAGCAGAATGCATTTAGCCTGTAAAAAAGCTAAATGAGGAAGGTCTGCGGTCTATTTGTCGTTAATTGGCACGGTGCAACCATAGATTACCGAACATGACAGTGTCTTTTTCAGAGAAATCTATCTGCCGTGACCTCTCTGGCACTATTACAGCAAGGTCAGAGAACACAGAGGGAAACCAATCAATACAATATTGAGTGCGAGAGCGAAACGGGTCTGATGTAGGAGGGCGGAGGGAGGGAGAGGAAGAAAGAGGACATGGACACAAAAAGGTGAGAGAGTGGGATTGCAAAGGGGAAAGATGAGGGGGGTGAGAAAAATGAAAAACAAAATAGAAACAGGGAAAGAGGAATGACCAGGGAGACGAACGGATGGAAAGGAGGGACACGTAGAAAAGAGGGGATTGCGAGCCCTGGATGAGGGATTGGAAAAGGCTGAATTGGAGGATGGAGAAGGCGGCCCTGGAGGTGGCTGCAGTCTTGCGGGTGGCAGTAGTATCTGTCTACAGCAGTGCCACCGGGACAAACACGCCGACCAGCTCCGGTATCGGAAACATGGCGAGCCTGCGGAGAGTATTCTGCAGCCACAGGCACAAACATGTACCGCCCAAGGGAAGTGTCTGATAACACTGTATATAGCAAATTGTGTACTGTTTTATACATTGTGGGTGTGTGAGTATGTTGACATGAGTACGTGGTGGGTACATTTCTATCTTGTGTATGTCTCATAATAGCTTTGGCCAATAACAGATCTGTAAACATTCATTTATACTTGCTATATATGAGTGCAAACTAATATTACATAATACGTATCATGGGCTGAGAAGAGAGTTGGATAAAGAGTTTCGCTTAAATATGGTACAAACATTGTGGTTGTTTAAAAGGATCTCTTCTCAGAGGTGGACTGTCGCAGATTAGGTTATTAATCTGGGAAACAATGCACACAACCTTACGAGCAGCAGAGGATCGAGGCTGCCCACAGAGGAATGTAACGTTAGAGATCAATGTAAGCACTCGACAGATGCTGAGCCAACACTTTCAGAGCAAAATCACCAGTTCAATCGTTACCACCTGTGTTGTCTCACATTTAATACCCAGTGAGAAGATTTCCAGCAAATTATCGCAGCAACATAATGCAAAGAGATGCAAATTGACACTGGTGTCAGTGAGGGGGGAAAATGATGCATGCTTGGTTTCAAGTGAATCCTTCCATGCATGTGAAGTAAATCTCAGTCTAGATTGAAAACACTGGACTTGGTCTGCAGCAATGCAAACTACTATTGAGAGGCAATTATGGGTTTAAACTTTGGAGGGCAAACAAAAACATGTTCTGCCTTCAGCCTGTATGGGGATAAATCAAAGGAAACCCTATATGCTCAGAAGAAGACGCTCTGCAGCAAGATGAATAAAGTGGAGATCGTTTGTGAAGCACCTCCCAAACGTGGAGGCAGTTTGCTCAGCATGAGGCTTGAGGTGCTGAAAAACAACGCTGTAACAACAGAGAGGAACAATGCGAAATATGGTAAAAGTGAGACCAAGTTGAAATAAACTTAAGTTGCAGTGCTTCACTAAATGTTTGAGAGCAAGTGGAACCTGAGAAAAGCCTGTGAAGTTGTTGTTTACATGCTCTGAGCAAAGACGCACTGAGGCTGCAGTCGAGTCCGTCTGGGAGCTGCTGTATGTGCATATTCAGCATGCACAGTCTTTTCGAAGAAAGTAAATTTGACAAAGCAAATTGTCTCTGGAAATAAACAAAGACAAATCATTTCTGATCGTCAAAAACACGTTTTGGAATCATTCTCTTACAACCAAAGTAGTTGCATTTATTGTTTATTACTTCCATTTCATCAATATCACATTTGCATTTGCACACAGTCTTTGATTTATGTCTGAACATTGTTGAATTGAACAGTATTAGTTTGGTCTTTTCTGGTCTTCTCACCCAATCAGAGCCTGTTGCAGTTCAATAATGATGATCACAACAACAACAATGGTAATGACAATAATTATGCCGTGCTTTACAAAAAGCCAAACAAAATCAGATACAAGACGAAATAAAATCAACAAATAGTCCAGACAAAAATCAAGAAGACATTGTGTGGTACTTCCAGCTCTGCTCCAGCTCAAACGCTCGTCTCCTTAACATCTAATTTCATTTCCTCTCTGTCTTTCCTCCTTTAATATATTAATTTAATCCTTTCACTATCACACTCTCACATGCACGAGTGCGCTGCACGTCGACCCAGCGGTGCCTCAAGGTGTATCATGCGTGTTTCACTCTCCTCGTCATTCCGGGCTTTTGCAATATGGAGACGGTTGCTCCTCGCAACCACCTGTTCTCCCTCAAGAAGGAGACGGAGACGCAGAGAGAGCCAGACCAAATTCAGGATTGTGAAAAGAGTATGAAAGCTGGAAAGTTAATTTTAAAGAGTAGAGGAAGGAGGCGGAAAGCATAAAATAAAATCAGCGGATGAATAAAAAAATGTTGGAAAGACTCACACGCGAACAGAGAGGTGGACGAGCGAGGTTTCACATTTCAGGCTTATAATAAAGAGAATAAAGAGATAAAAAAAACACATATTACCACACGTGTGCTTCTGAGTAGAGGATAACTAGGCAGTCTTTGAGTGCGCTGTGTTTACTCTAATTAACTACATCAATACTGTCAGACAGCTTTTCAGGCTTTGATCAGCTCCATGCGCCTGCCAGAGATTTTGCGAAACACACCCGTCAATCACAGCCACCATCCTTTCATGTTTGTCTTATTCCAAAAAAACAAAGGGATTCATTCATCGCCTCGGACCAGGATGAGCGGCGCCGATGAGGGCAGATAGATTGGAACATTTTCTCTGATTAGGATTCAACCCTCATTCAATTCCAGTCCATCCACTTCTGCTGCGCCCATGCATCTCTCAGACTGATGACATCCATTACATTTTTTTTTTTTTTTACCCCCTCACACACACACACCTATGTACACATGCACCCCTGGCCCGACGTTGAATATGTAAATCGACATCTGCTCCAGTACCCAATCTCCAGCCCTCACCATGTGTCTGATATGCTAATTCAGTCAACACAGTTTCCTCACTCCACATCTTCCCCTCCTTTCCCCTTCCTTCTGCTTCCTCTCCTCAGTGCCGACGTGCCCAAACCTGCCAAGGATGAGCGGAGGAAGGGAGGGCAAAGACAGAGGGGGGGGTGGGGTGTTCAAACAAAACCTGATAATGATGTTGTTATGGATGGATGTTACACACACAAACAGGCATGTGAGCAGCAGCAAGAAGCCGGCCTTATTAAGGAACAATAGCGGAGAATCCAGGGGAGAGCTGCTGAGTGTGGGAGGAAGGACAAAGCTCCAAACCCTCAGACAATCTCGGTGCGTCTTGCTCATTAAACGTGCGGTTGCCATGTTGCCTAGCCTCCCCTCACGCCGTCATTTTCGCAGACACCTCATCAGCCATAATGAGCTCAGCCGTTGACTCTCATCGTGACGTTTGACGAACCTTCGCATTCGCCACAGAGTCCCGCATGTGCAAGAATGCGAGCGCACATTTGCCGTTGCGTTTGCATTTGGCTGCAACGAGGATGGCGTCCCGTTGCAGCGGTATTGTTCTCGGTCCAAGTCCTAGGGTGTGCTTTGATTTATAAAGGATGAAATGGGACGAGACCTGGTTCCCAGAGATCCCCAGTTGGCTGTGTTCACAGCTTTTGCTGCTTTGGCGCAGTTCTAAGTGAATACATGAATGCTAAAAGACACTCGCTGTGGCTCTCTGCTCCGCCAGCTACATGTGAGGCCACTCTCGCTGTGAGCACACCCTGTTGAAAATGATAGGGGACAGCACAGCACCTGGGTGTTTATCCAGATGTCGTAAGGGGGCGAAGACAGAAAATTGAAGTCATCCCACATAACGCAATTGCTTTATTTCCCCACAGACACAGATATATGGAACCATATGTCTTGGTGGGAACAAGATATAAAGAAATTAACTAACACTAGTAGGTTCTCTTATAAGATGGCAACGCATTTCTCAATTTGATCTTGTTCATCGCTGCAGCCTGACGAAACGTGCTACCTTATGTTCAAAATTCAAAATCCTCTTTTTATTTTTCTGTTGGAGCACAGCGAGTACACAATAGCATCATTAACACTGTGAGCAATTGACTTTGCAGCAGCAGATTAGTGGCGGTCGAACTCCACGTTGCAATCCCCTTTTGAAGTAGTCTGCTGCTCCAAGGGATGGACACGACACTGGAAACGCTACATGAAAGAGTAGTAACTTTGAAGGAGCTACCACACAATGGCACAACAGAGGTGAGGCGCATTCCACCCCACAGCAATTAGCAGCATGTTAGCCTTACATCCGGCCCCTTTCAGATTTCATCTGTCGGGTAATTGGCGTCTTAAATAGCAGCAGCGTTGATCACAACAAATTTACCTTCATGCCATTCCTTACTTTTCACATCCAAACTATTCCCAACCTGCCTGCAATGGGCTGTGTGCCTAGCCTGTGGTGATACTGGTTTCAGCTTTCTTTATGAAATTGTAGAAGTGACATGCAGTAATTGAGCTGTTGCTGGTCTCTGAAGCTGTGCCCCCACTCCTGCACAAAGAGCTGTTCATGTATTAATTCACAGCTCAGTAAATAAGTCAGCAGAACCATATGTTGCTATGATGTGAAGCTGGACGAAGTGGGCCCCATGAATTTTATGGTCATGACAGAAAAATCAGAATCTGTGACACCTGAAAATGTGTACTGATCTGACATGATGAAATAAAAATTCTTATCAAAATGATCTGGCGGAGAGAGATTATTCCTGGAAGGACAGTTTTGGCCTTTGAGCTACCGTTTGCCAACCACAGCGGTAGTTTATCTGAGGATGTAACAGACGTGTTCAACTTTCCCACTGGCTGTTCGCTGATTAATAATGTCTGATATTAATATCATATCTTGTGTCCAGATTGCAGTAAAATCCAATAGTGCACTAGGGCAATAGGGCATCAGGGATAAGCATGTTGAGTGTGAGGCTGAAAGCAGAACAGTTTTTCAGGTAAACAAACCAAAGAAAGGCAGACTGGCAGAAAGATTTCTGGAATTTGGAGATCAATTCGTATATAGTTTTGAAGAAAAGGCTGAGCTCTTTGAGGGACATCACAAAGAGTCCAAGCCTCAAAGAGGATTCTTTTTTGAATACCAAAAATAAATGAGCATAAAGTCAAAACATTGGATGGTGAAGTGAGCTGCTGCAGTGCAGCACCTATGATAAGAGAAAGAATAAAACATTGCTTTACATTCCCACTTTATTTGACAGACTGAGGTAGTACATTCAGGAAATACAGTACAATTATAGTTTGTACTAAATAACAAGTGCTTGTTTCTTTCCTTTCCTTTTTGTTTAATGGAGGTGTAATTTATTATCATTCAAGAAGCTGTAGGATATCTTGGATTGTGCATTTAAGTTAATAAGGGAGGAATAATTATGGACTGATTGAATGTAATTTCCGTAAAGATGATGCCATCCTCAGCGAAACTCAGACTCACAGAATTAGAAAAGGTTTCTCCAGCATTGATCACTTCTTCTTACTGAAACATATTGATTTGTATTGTTTTGCCTTTTCTGTTCTTTTATTGATCAGCGTATGGCACCCGATACAGTACCGAGTCATGGATTCTGGCACAAACTGCTGAAAGCAGAAATGAAAGTCAAATTCCTGGATATAGTAATGAATATGAACAAAAACATGTCATTTTTTTCATGTGTTTTTTTGTCGTCTTAGAATATGATCATTGCATCGACCAAAGAAAGAGAGGCTGCATTACACTGGATCACAAGGATTCTACTGTGTTGTAGAAAGCGAGTAGATGTTGAATATCTGGCTGTCAGGAAAAACCATAGTGGCTCATTAAAGTCATGGCAGAGCTGCAAGCGCAGGCGTCCGCAGCTGTGTTCGCAAACTTGGTTCACCTGTCGATGGGTTGTTCACGCCACGTGCGTCGATCTGTAACCTGAAAGTACAGACCATCATGTGATGAGGCACCATAGCAGCTGTGAGACCTGTCAACGTGTTGACATTTGACCAAAGAAGTGTTACTTACCACATTATTACATGAGCACTCAATGTGCACATCTTCACAGGGGAGGAGTGGAGAAGCTGAAGTAACCACAGCTGCTGTGGTGTGCCTGTTTTTGGAAACACTGGAGAAGAAAGACAGTTAGAGATACTGCCATTCAGGATACGATCGTCACGTTAAGAAATTGACTTTGTGCAGATTTATTAACAGAATTAACATCGCATGCCGCGTGAGCACAACATTAGCGCCCCAAACTTGTCAAACCAGACACTCTAGTATTCATGACTGCGTCTGGTGAGTTCTTCAAAACACCTCCCCAGTTCCCTGTAGAGTAGAAGACCAGGACTGTCATTTGTCTTGGCGCACGCACGCACACACACTTACATTTAAAACAATACTATCCATGCTATTGCAGCTGCTAATGACAGCTATGTTTTATTATGGCAGAGGTGGGGAATCTCCAGGCTCCAGGCTGTGTACAGCCCACAAGACAATACATAAATATATAACAACTCAGAAACAAAAAAACTCTCATGAGAGCGGTTCATTTTCTGCTGCAGCAAAATAGTAAAACAACATCAATGTCCTTCAGGCTGGTTCTTCTGGCTGTACGGCTGTTAGGTCAGGATGAACCTAACACACACCTCAGCTGGGAGTGTGTCATCCCTGACAAGCATCTGACTGTCAAGATAAATTGGTAGATGTCAAAAAGTGTGTAGTTTGCAGGGACATTAGTAGTTTGCTGATAAAAGCTTCATCGCAATGAAAAACCTGCAGCTGAACTGGGCGAGGTTTGATGAGAAAATTGAGAAGCTGATCAAGAATGTGCGAAGGAGCCTTGATGTATCTTAAAGAACTATCCCAGAGTGGATTAGTGATATGACACAAGATAACCTTGAATGAAACAGGCGTAACAAAGGTGAGTGGTGTTACTACGGACCAGCGAGTCACATCATCATCTGACATGAGACGTCTCGTCAAAGAGGAGCAGTTCCACCCATCGCATTAGAGATGCTATCATGATTTACGTGTTCAGTAATCTAGAATGACCCTCGAAGGGTGTTGTAAAAATTTGAATGGTCCTCTATAGAAAAAACAAATAACTTCCCCCACCCCTTGTTTACGGGAAGCTGAAAGACACCTACTTTGTGTGGCAGTTAAATAAAGAATTATTGGCATGTGGAGGTGGCTGCTAGGAGCAAACAAAACAGTTTCATATTGTATTAGCGTTTGCTTCACTGTGTATCTCTGCAGCGCGTGTCAGAGGATTTGAAAGGTGATGACGGCTGTTTGTCTTATCTCCGGCTCACACAAAAAAATGTGTCACCCGCTGCTTTAAAGTAACTGTCAGGCAGAGAGTGAAAAGCCTATTTAGACAGAAGTGACACCACGAGCTCCAAAGCATGTCAGCCTGCAACCTTAATGTAAATTGGAAAAGCATCTATTCAATAAAAGCAGACAAGCCATTTGCAACTCAGGTTTGGCAGCAGCAGAATCCGAAAAGTTAGTGGAAGATAAAAAAGGCCCACGTGGGAATTAGTGAGTCTGCCACCTCTGTACTGAAAACCATGGAGGAGATGAGCATCATCCATTGTTCCAATGAAACAGAATAAAAAGAAAAGGCACTTGAAGGGAACTAACTGAAATAACTGCAGTTTGGTGCAGGGAAATTTAGCTTTTTCCTATAGTCAGAACCAAACATATGTAGCTGACCAGGTAGGGCCGGAGAACAGCTTGTACTGGATTGTGTTATGATTGTAGGATCCATGTCATAGAATGAGGTCACCCATGTTAGTAAGTCTCGCCATATGCTTCGACATAACAGTATGATATGAAGCCTGCTGCAGCGCAGACCACCGCAAACATTGTTAACTGCGCAGCGTTGGTGTTCCATTCCCCATCCAATCATACACGACCATGATCCATATCATGTTAAGATGTTTTGTCTTTTCACTTACAAGCTCGGCTTGCTTTCAGTTAACGCCACTGCCCACTCATCCTCCACTTCCTTCCAGCGCCCTCCTGCATTAGCATTTAGATTCAGGTGAAATCAAGTCTTGTTCTTGACGTTTTCTTTTTCATTGAAACGTTGTGTACCTAAGGCTCTGCTTGAGGTGTGTGTGCGGGGAGGGGAGTTCTGCACCGATGCTTCAGACAAAGTGAAGCGTCAGTGCAGAACCAGTACCACAAGCAATCAACTGGATGGACACACTCATCACGCACACAACAGCAGGACATTAAACCTGTTCATGGTGGCTTTAGACATGTAATAAACATGTGACTCAAAGACATAAGTGCATTTTCTAATCTGCACCACCACCATATCAACTTCCAATTAGAGCTGTTTGAGAGTCGTGCTACTGTTTGAAACCCACAGGAAAAAAAAAAAACAAAAAAACTGTGATTGTTCTGAGACTCAACAACAAGGGGGGGAACAAAACCTGTGACAAAGCAAAGCAGACCATGGAATGGGCGATGATCATGAACTCTTTCACAGAGGTATCATATTATATATATTTTTTTTTTTTCAACCTGAAATCATGACCTTCGTCTGTTGTTGTAGATTCGTCATTACTTGGTGTAACAATATCCCATAGTTGAAAAACAGGTCGCCCTGTTAGGTCAGGGTAAGAGGAGGTTTCCCTGAAGAGCGACCTTGCGTACAGACTCAATACAGGTCTTCTACATTCGTGCAACATATTCACAGAATTGTTTTTTTAAAGCGAGGTACGTTTTTCTAGCCCCCGCATGGCAACGAAGGGCACCAACCATATCTGCACACTCTGGGAGATCTATAATCTATCAATACAGCAACCCAGCTCAGACAGACTGCCACATGAAGTCAGTAGGATCCAGATGTGCTCCTCTGCCTCTTCAGCAGCACCCTAAACTGACCAATCAGGGCAGTGGTTTCAGTTCCTGTATCCTGTTTTTCTTTTTAAGCCTTGTAAAGTTGAAAATCTTTTCTTTTGTTGTGATGCAGATGTTTGTTTTTGCAGAAGCTGGCTTAAATCTCTTCAAATGTTTCATTTAGAAATTGGCGTTGCAACTGTATGAATAGTTGACTGCAGACAATGCCAAGGATGTTATGCTGTCATTGCATTTTTGTTTGTTGTTGAGCAGCAGGATCACTCAGAACCTACGAATCTATCAAACAGTGGAGGGGTGAGGCAAGAACTTCTTCAATTCTGGAGCAGATCCAAATAAAAAGGAGTACACTGAATTTGTTTTTCTTTCACACAGTAAGAAAGGGCGTTGGCCTTGACATTGGTATGTGCTCACCGAGTGCCCTTTGAGTTTATTCAGTGTTTGCACCAAAAGATTGCTCGCGACTTGCCAGCTTCATCCAATGGTGCAAACACTGCGCCCTCATGATGTTTCCCCGTGTTTCGCCATGATCACACAGCCCTCGTACGCAGCAGGAAGAAGTCAGCCGCTCCACCGCCTACCCAATCACCCAGTGTAAACATCAGTGAACCTCTATGAGAAATAGATTTGCAGCCTCTTCATCTTTCGGCACACCGGAGGCCGTCCCTCTTGAAGAGAGCTCTTTCAAGAATGGGGCCCAGCTCAGGGTGCAGCAGGAGAGCAGAATGACAGGGAGCAAGTCTTATCCCTGCTTAGACACAATTCTCATATATCCTTAAGATGTTTGCATTGTCATTATATCCTGCACTTGAAAGTCATCCTGACTATGAAGATCAAAAGGAAAAGAAGAAAACCACTGACGTGTATACACACAGCCATGAGCGTGTGCTGTTATGCCTGTCATGCTGCATTTTGTGACCCAGGTTTTTATGATGTTAGTGGTAGCAGTTTTCCCATGGTGTCAGCGATGCTATGATTAATGAGGGTGGTCAGCGGCGGCTGAGCCTTTAGCTGTGCAACCACTTTGAGCGTTTTGTGTCATATTTCAAAAATAGAATACCGACCAAACCTTTTCGCCTTTAGCGGCCTTGACCCTGACACCTGCTATAGTGAAATAAAACACACAAACCTTAACCAGAGACAAACATTTTAGCCCTTTGAGCTCACACACACACACACACACACAAAAAAAATCTATGAGAAACATTTAGTACCACACCTTGTCCTGTGGTTGTGTGTACAGGCCACGGGTGTTAATCAGAGGATAAATCATGCTAATGAAGACTTGTGCTATATCTCAGGATTCCAGTGTGTGGCAGCATGTTGTGTAATATGTTCCACACACTCCATAATAACACTTTCCTGGGTGCTTGTCTGCACTGTAGGTGGACAGATCATTGTCAGCCCCATCAGCCTCGATATACCCTCCACACACACCAAACACACGCGCACACACGCACACGCACACACACACACACCACGGATGCAGCCACACATAGATCGCCCCCATCATTAAAGTCTGCAGTGCAGACACAGACGGGAGGTGGAGAAGTGATGGATAGACAGAAAAGGGAAGAGAAAAGAGTCGATGGACTCGGGAGGAAGGATAGTCAGCCTCATTATTAGCACCAGGGATGGAGAGATCTAGGAATAGAGGCATATAATGTAGTTCACTTGGAATTTTAAATGTGCAAAAATATGCAAAAATCTTGTTTTAAATGTGTAGACCCTGTCATGCCTGAAAAGGGAAACATGTCCCAAAAGTTTTTGTAAAGTTTGCCTAATTATTGATCACTGGAAATGTTCGAACAAAGGAAATCATGACAATGAGCTGGATACATTCACCAAATACATATATGATTTAAGTTTTGATCGAGAAATGAGTGAAACAGATATACCGTGTTATCAATCTAGGTTAGTTTATCCTGCCAGGCCCGAAATAGCAACCGTGCTGAGAGTGTGATCATCCTTAATTCAGTTTCATTTCATCTAACATGACTGAAACATTCATGTCGGCCCACTCAGAATTACTGAACATGTCAGAGGGAAAGGCTGCAAGAAAGGCTTCTGAAACTTTAAGCAGGGCTCAATATTTGAACAGTGCGTTTCAAGAAGTTGTATTGACTTCCATAGCTGGTGTTTAGCTGTAGCTCTCACAGAACGCTGGGTTCACTGAAACGACATCAGCCGGCCTCGAAGGCACAGAAGTGATATCTATATAAAATGCAGAAGACAGAAAAAGGCTGCAATTATTTGTAAGGAGGGAGATAAGAGGGATTCAGAGATGAAAGAGATGCCTTTGGACTCACAACAAACGGAACTGTTCAGGTCCGACATTCACACAGCTGTAATACATCGTCTCACCAATGAATCACATGACCATTTGTTTGAGAATATATTTGTTTCTCCACATCAATTATATATACAACACATTCCTCAATCTTAAGGTGCGGTTGTGGGAAGAGTAGTGTTCTAGTTTCCTTCTCTGGTTGAAGATGCTTTGGCCCATAGTTTAACTGGAATGCATCTGCTTTTTAATTTATCTGCATTGATTCACCTTGATTAGCAGATAGCTCTTACAGTCTATTGTCTGGACCTGAAACACCTATAAACAGAAAGACAGTTTGAAGAAACGATTGATTTGTGTGGAAAAAGAAATGACTCAGACTATTAACAGCGTGCGGCGATGGGAAGATGGAGTGTTAACTCAGATATTCTCTGTCTTTACCGGAAGCTCCAAAATATTGACTGGTGCTCCCAGAAGCTAATTCATCATCACACGATAGTCGATGGGCTCCAAGATTGCATCACTCGTAGCATTGTTTCTTCTCTCCGCAGCAGTGCGTACTCACAAGCTATTGTGTTGGCGTGTTGACTGCCAGCTGTTGAAGGCTATTGGTTGGGTCAGCTATCTCTTAGCACTGTTGGATTCTGCTGGCATTGTCTCGTTCCACACTTTGTGGTACCCAGACGTCTCGTTTTTATCTGTAGCTGTTATATACATTCATAACCTTATAATATGATGTATCCCCGTATATGAAGGTCAACTGTTAACTGACAAGTTTGAGGCAGCAGTGTTAAATGTGATGTCAGCGTTGTGTTCCCAGCTTGTTCGCGCTGCACCCAAGTTGATATTGGTTACCGCAGGTCTAAATTTAAATGCATAAGCACAGCTCCCGGGTTTGCCTGAGAGCGAGACCGAGGCTGCGAGCCCTCGAAAAACAGGGACATCAAGGTGACAGCAGCGCATACATTGCAGGAGACCTGTGAGAGGAAATTTGGCAGGTGGGGAGATAGGACAACAGATCGAGAATGGAAATGAGAGACGATGAAAGTGGAGGCGGAGAAAGAGAGGAAGAAAGAGTGACAAGAGAGAGAAAAAGGAACGTGGACGGGAGGAGAGGAGCGAGCTGATGATCATGTGACAGAATCAGCAGGCGTCCCCTGTACAACTAGAGAAAAAGAAGAACTGAAGTGGTTTAATGCTAAATATGAGACTTTGAGAGAGGGTGTGTGACCTCGTCTCCGTATGTGTGTGTGTGTAAAAGAAAGCTGTCAACCACTCTGGGTGAGAGAGTTCCAGCAGTGTGTCAACCTAATGGGCAGAAACTGGGGCATAGTGAATTATTCAACAGCTTTTTAGGGCGAGAGGAGAAGCTTCCAACATTTTCCCTAAGGAACAGCGTGAGGACCCTTCTCTCACAAGACCGACACGTGCTCACACACACACACACACACACGGATTGTGTGCTGGAAAACTCTGCCATTAGTTTATACTCTCCCAACAGGTCCTAAACTTCTAAACTAATGTTCTTGCAGCAGTTCACTCAAACCCAGTGAGAGTCTCTTGATCAAGTGGCTGGCTCTGAGGTTAATTTACGTTTGCCAACGTTTAAAGTTTTGCTGTAACTGTGCAGAGAGCACACTGGAAACCAGTCTGCTGAAAA
Organism: Pseudorhombus dupliciocellatus; assembly: GCA_016785235.1. Taxonomy (NCBI): domain Eukaryota; kingdom Metazoa; phylum Chordata; class Actinopteri; order Pleuronectiformes; family Paralichthyidae; genus Pseudorhombus; species Pseudorhombus dupliciocellatus. The sequence goes on from JAFBJW010000542.1 coordinate 885,303, forward strand.
TAGAATTACTGCACTGTAGTATGAGGACAGGAGCTGAAAAGTAAACGGTTATATATTGGACATCTAAATGCCAATATCAATACGTCTGTGAGAAGCTCAAAGACATCAGTGTTATCAGCCAATCCTCCCATGAGAAGATAAACCAAACACAAAGGTAAAATCTGTTTAATCACACAGGCTGTCTTACTGCACAATCAATGCGCTTGTCAAACTTTTCTATTTTTGACACGGAGCCTGTTTGAGCCATACTTGCTCCGCTTCAGACAACGTGCGGGAGGAAACCAAACATGATAATTGGCCATTGGAGGACCATTAGAGTGGCCAGCAGTGACATACTGCTAAACTGTCACTCACGTTAGACAATGAGCACAGAGTCCAAGGACGAGGCTTGTTCCTCTTGTGTAATTTGTGACATTTTCACGTAGCAGCTGCAAAATATTTCAACCTTTCGGAGCGCTCTTTGGACACAAAGGGAAGAATGTGACTTATATTTCAAGCAGATGAAATGACATCATGCATCTTTGGGACAGAAACAACAGAGCACAAACACCGCGGCAAATGGCGACCAAAATGGTGGCAAAAATAAAATGACACACATCATCCAGGTCACCACGTTAAAAAAAACAAAAAAATAAACAACCTCTCGCGTTGACAAACCATCCGTCCAAATGTGTTTCTCCCCTTTTTGTCCCTTAACTCTCAGCTGCCAGGGAGTCAAACCTTATGTAACACATGACATTTACAACAAGGTCTGTTCCCTGTCCACCTATCTGCCACTCTCCCCTGTGTTTTCCCTCTCAATTCCCCCCCCACTCCTCTCTCTATCCAATCTGATTCACTGACATTTAATTAGTTGGTGAGTGCAGGATGCCTCGCCACATCAGCCCTGTAGTGTGACTGACCTTTTCCGACTGGGTCAGTCATCTGCCATTAGAGCACTGCCCCCCCCACTTCACTCACACACACACACACACACACACACACACACACACACTCATCACTCTCTCAGCATTACAGAAGAACACTCCAGTGTGATGATGAAATGAGCCAGCTGGTGGTCTGGCAATTGACAGTGAGGTGGAGTTTCTTTTGAAAAATTTGATCAAGTCACATGTTTGATGCTTTGTGCTGCAGCGTGTGTGTGTGTGAGCCTACAAGTATTACACGAGTTGTGATGACCTAATTCTTTGTAACCGTGTTTTAAGGGGACATAAAGCCAGTTGGTGAACACACATCATTTAAGGTTAGGATTAGGTCTTTAGAGAGTCCTTAGATTTGGGCACACCAAATCCACATTGTCAGTTTGAAGGTGAGAGGACCAGAATACACCCTCACTATCACTTCCTGTGATTTTTTTTTTTTTTTCCGAATAAGATTTCCTGGATATTGGATGATGGATTAAAAAGAACATACAAAAAATATGGACTTGGAAAGTCAAAGACCTTAAATCTCCAGGAAATTAAAGTAAGTCAGTGTTGAGTTCTTTGAAGACATGGAGACGTGTGTGTGTGTGTACGCCCTGATCTGGGCTCAATGATGTGGGTTTGATGATATGGGGCATGTTGTTTGTGGATTTCAGGAGTCTTCCTTTCAGCCGATTGCATCACTCCAATCAGCCATCACGGGGGGAGACTAACAACAGTTATTCTTTCATCTATGGTCAGAGCAAAATGCCCTTTAAAAAAACAACAAGGCTCCACACACACCTGCATACACAGTCAGAGCCAATAAGGTGTTTCCTTCCCCCCCTCCATGTCTCCCGTCCTCTCTTCAGTGCTGTGACATTTCACCCAGCATCATCAGCTGCCAGACACCTCCTATCAGGATCGGTTTGGAAGCCTTTTAATCTGCCCTCTAAAGAAGTCATCCCTGTCAATGGGGGGAAACGTGACCCCAATACTAATAGCGCAGGAGAGAGGGGAAGAGTTGGAGGTGGTGGTGGGGTGTAGAGGGATCTGGGGTGAGAGCTACCCAACTGGCCCCACATGTCAGTGTAGACAGTTTTCGTTTTCCCTGAAGTTGGAAAAAAACCTTCTCCTCACAGATAAAATGGAGAAGGAATTGAAAACTAATAAAAAGGGTGGAGGGGAAATGTATCCGGAGACAGACAAGTTGTAGTTCCTGAAGATAAAGAAAGAGATGAAGTTAGTCTGATGACATCATATTAATTTAGGGAAAAAAAACATATGGGCTGACTCTACACTGGTTGGTAGAGGCAAACAATTGCTGCTTAATAATTCATGTTTTTAGTCTGGCATTTTTCCTTATTTCAAACCACTATCTCATATTTGGCTCTTCTCGTCTGCGCTATTTCTGAACTTACTCTACTGGGTTTTCCCATTTGGGGGTCAGCAAAAGGCGTATCTGAAAATACACTCACCTCTGTATTCTTAAAGGTTTCATCATCCAGACGCTTCATTAGATATGTTCTGTTGCTCCTACTAAAGTCATTATCATCCGCATCATTATTCACTCAGCTCTCACAGTTACCAAATACCCTTGGCAACGATAATATCTTCACAAAACTTCCACATTTACTCAGTGTTGTAAAACATAAACTAGACTGGCTCGATGTTTGATTCCCTTTCATGTTTGTCCAGGCCCTCACTTGTTCTTTCGAACTTAAGCTTGCCAAACAGCTGCGTAGCCTCTGCCAGTTCCTCTTCCCCCATCTTCAGTGCATTAGGCAATTCCAGGTTGTCTGTAAACACATGCTGGTTTGCTTTAATCCATTCGGCTGTGTTTTCACGGTACAATCACAGGCTCCGCACCTTCTTACAGAGAGGGAGGGAACGAACACTGTCTCCCTGTCACACAAGTGCTGCACTAACATTACCTCTCCTCACCTGGACCGGAGGATTAATCAGCACAGGTGAAATCGGTTTGGTGATTGAATGCTCTGGTACAAAAGGGGCGGAGCCTGAGCTCCCCGAAGAGACACCCTGAAAGACACCGAGGAACTCTGGAGAACACTCGGACACCGTAAGTTAACGTATAAAGCCTGCCTGAGATGCAGAATGAATCCGTTAAATCACCTGGTGCAGCCCTCACAAAGACAAGCTGCAGACTCTTGGCCCTTTGAGGCACTTGTTTGCCCACCACTCCACATGATGTCCCAAATACTGCGTAATCAACCACACAGGCATAAGAGCTGACTCTCATCTCTCATTTGGAGACAAGAAACCCTGACACCTCAGCCAAGCTGCCAACTAATGTGAGTAAACAACTACAGCAAGAAAAGTGTTGCTGATGCCTGATTTCAGACAGTCTGGAACCCCTGTAGAGTCCAAACCAGATAAATGCGACAGGGCCCGGGCAGCCCAGAACTATAGCGCCACAGTCTCTCCACAACAGATGGCCCCATTAGGTCAGAGCAGACTGTCTCTTCATCACTGCTCCATCCCTCTTCGACTTCTTAGTCAGTTTCTGACCAGTCTGTTAGACAGATCTGTCGGGGCCCTCGGTTCTCATTTAACAGCTTAGTTCAGGAGTGAGCTCGGCCAAAGAACAAGCTGTTATTAGTGTAAATACAGTTTGACATCATGTTGCAAGAACCAGCATAGTATGAGACTTGAAACAGTCCTGGGTGTTAAAACATGAATGGGATTGTTAAAAATGACCAAAGAGGAAATGTGTGCATGATTGGGTGATAAGGTTTGTACTTTAATGCTTTCACAGGAAAAAGTTTTGGGACAGCTAGAAGTTTACCTTTCTCAAATTTAGCAGGACAGAGCTGTCCTATTATGTAACAGAATCCAGGACTGGGTTGAAATCTAAGTAAAATGTACAATCCAACTCCAGGAGTGAATGATGAATGAAGCAATTGTTGCATCCAAATTCTACAGAGACCAAAAGATGCATTCGTTAATAGTGGAAGCCTGTTATTGTCACAGTTTAGTACCAGGTAAAATTCCAGGGCAATTTTAAGTTTGTTAGCAGGCAGGGTAGGGTGGCATTTCTCCAGGCTGCACACATCAAGTGCCGAAACCCCGGGACAAAGCCCGAGCCTCTCATAATTGTAACAGCAGCTGAGTGGTGCGTGGGCTGTCCTTTCATCTGACGGCATGAGTTCAAACACATTTGATAGCAAATATTCGCCCCTCTCAAGTGTCCTTGACGAGATACTGAATCCCCGACAGCTCAAAGGGCACTGTTCAGTGTCTGCTCCTGACCCTGCGACAACAGAATAATTAAAGAAAACTCGGGTTATTATAGAAATTCAGTTTAAATCATCCACACACGCCAAAATGGCGAAATCTATGAATCTGATGACAAAGTGCTGCAGCTGAACACGAGTCTTTAAATCAACCAGCCTTTTCCAGTGGTTATTACACCATATTGATTCTCCACAGTATTTCTGCAGCACTCTGCTTTTTTGGAAAGAATCTTTGGCAGTGGCCTGCGCTGCATTAATTTCTGCTTGTTTAGCTCATGTCGGCATATCTCTGTATCTGCCTTTGTTGCATTTACATGGGCCCTGCTGTGGTAAAAGATAATTTATCATCCTTTTTTAAATACCATTTGGACCTAAAAGCTGTTTGGTGCACAAAGATTCTGGCTCATTATTTTCTTATTATAAAACATTTTATGAAATATATTATCTAGTATGTGTACAATTCACTGGTTTCTTCAGTGTTTGTTTACATAAAGTTTTTGTACTTTTGGTCTCGGGCTGTTTTTTTATTATTATTATTTGGGCTGGGACACATAGTTCCAGTTGAGGAAACTCTTGCTCTGGCAAATTGTGATATTTTTGCAGCCAGACATCCCAAAAATAAAATGAAGAAATAATGTCCACACTGACCTCATGGTTTGCGTTGCCAACAGCAAAATGTTGCTATCTTCATCTAATGAGGCGTCAACACTAAAAATCTGCTGTTACCCTGACTCCAGACACTTCAGTCTGCATTGTAGTCTCGTTCACTTAACTGATAAACCATTAAATAATAATGAATTACCTAAACTAAGACCTCAAACCATGATTGGTCACATCTCAGTAATCATGTATTAAGTTCAGACAGTCTCAACTCACATCCAGTCCTCATTTATAAAACACTCCATGTTATAGCCAAAGCCCAAGAGAGAGGACAGTGCCTGGAAAAAAATAAATAAATAAAAAAGATCATTTTAAAGTTTCTCATGGGCAGAATGTGATGGAACATGTTTTATCTCTTGTGAGCATTTTAATAATCAAAAACTGCAGGATTATTAAATCCAGAGGCAGCAGCAATCTCCTCGTTCTATAAAATTTAACATAGATATTTGATTCCCAAAAAGGGCTTTACACAGAAAGGTGTGAATCACATCACACACGTTCTGTCGGGTCGCTCCAGTTGTGTGTCTCTTTGTGGTCACTGAACACTTTCCTCCTAATCCTTCTATGCAGGTGTCAGTGCATCCATCACACAGCGTTGTTTCTTGTATATCACAACATTTAACTTATTTTTGGTCTGAATGATAAGTACACAATGGTTATGAATGAGGCCCTGGGTCTTGATGAAAAAAAGAAGAAGAAGAAGAAATGAATAAATTCATAGAGAAATAAATAATACCATACATATAAATAAAGAATAACAAAAAAGTTTTTTTTCCGTATTGCTCCATTTATTATTTATTTGTAGTAATGTCATTTTTTCTGTTTCTCAGGAGAAGGGGAGGCAGACTCGAGCTGACCCACATAGATCTCAACTGTGCATGTGGGATTTTGTTTCTGTGTCGACTGATGGGGTATGAAGCTGGGGCACAAGCACATAAGATTATGTGTTATGACAAAAGACTCACACACTCGGATTAAGGTTTCCTTGTTTTTATTGCCTAACCTGAAGCGTAACACAGGCGCTGCAGTGTTATGTGCTGTTAAAACTGGAAATGTTTCCCTAGGGGAATGTTTTTAATCTAGAATGAATAATGGTCACAGTTTAATTTACCTGCTCTCATCCAGTGGACCCACCTTCAATATGAGCCCATCCAGAGTGACATGTCAAATTTATACTTCTGAAATGAAAGCAATTTAAAGTCAGAGCCGTAAAAGCTATGACAGGACACATGTGATTTCAAAAACTGAAGAGAGCAGAGAGTATCCCCTGCCTCTCCATGTAATGTTAATCCCATCCCTTCATCTAATTGGGGGTGCCCCGGTGCTCCTGGGGATTAAGGTGGTGGCAGTGAGGTCCTGAAACCAGGCAACAAAATAAAGTCCCTTAACTTAATTGGAGGATTTGATTTAGAATAATCTCTACTTGTTTGATAATCATGGTGTATTTTTTCTCTGGCGTACGTTCCAATTTGTAGCAAGGGATCCCTTCCCGAGTCAACAGACCCCCCCACCAGCAGATAAATGTGCCTGACATTAACACCTGATCTCTCTCATGTCTGAAAATCCCTGCAGCCAGGCCCCTGAAATCTGAACAGCAGAGGTTGTTAAAGCAGAATATTGAAAGTGGTTTTGAATTGTGTGGTTCCACAAATCACCCAAACACATCCTCAGGAGAATCAGCTGCATTCCTTTGCCCTGTGTCCTCTTGTTTCCTTGTCCTTGTTCTGAATAAATTAGACTGTAATAAAAGAGACTGGGGGGAGGTGAAGGCTGCGATTCTGCTCTGGTTTCCTTTCTAATACAAAACCCAAGTCACCACCACAGAACAACACATGCAGTAGCTCCCAGGCAAGCGGATTTCAGCCATGTAATGACACGAAGATGTGTGTGTGTGTGTGTGTGGTGGAGCCGGTCCAGTCAGCTTCTGCAGACCGCGGGAGAGAGAAACTAAACCCAGGTGTGAAAGTTCAGAACTTTCGCAGCTCACTTCCGATTTCCAAATCCCCAGCGAGCAAGAACAGGAGATCTTCATTAGGCCCGTCTTAAAGTGTAAAGTTAACTAACCACGTGTGGGTGCACATCAGCATTCTTCCTTACCCCTCTCCCTGTTGTTCCTCCCCTCGTTCCACCATCTGAGGGGCTCTCTCTCCAGTGGCTCGCTGTTCCACTGGATGCTTCCAAAATGGCGGCTGAGGGAGCACAGCTATTCCCCTGACTGCCGAAATGAGATGCAGGGATCTCTCTAGTGAGCACTGCGGAGAAGGGAAGGTGATACGCAGGAGGTGTGTTTGTGTGTGAGTCTGTTTTCCCCCCTCTTTTATTTTCCCTGCTCTCTCTGATCGGATCTGATGTGAAATCACAAATTGGCCCCTCGCCGCTGCCCCCTGTGTACATAACAGAACTCATTAAAGAGAGGAGGGTTATTAAAAAGTGATGGAGCGAGGGAGGACCCTGACAAGAAAAACTGATTCTGTTTAATAAAAGAGACGGAAGAGGGAGAAGAAGAGGAAGAAAGAGCCCAAGATTCTGAAAGAAAGTTGTAGCGGAAAAGGGGGCTAGGCATTGAGGGAGCTGTGACGAGAGGCGCCGCGTTTACTATTCACTTTCACGGATGGCTTGCGCAAACACTCCAGATTCTTCTGAGGCTTTGGACATGCTCAGATATTTATTTTCCAGCAGATGATAACAGGGAATAGGACATCTTTTCCCATGGCTGTGTCCTACATGGACTAAAGCTGATGTGAAGGCGACAACTCAGCTGCCTGCAAAGTAAAATGTGTTTGCTTATTGAATCCCAACAATTGGCAAAAACGCCCCGAGGTCAGAGCCAAAAATACACCGCATATTACTGTTCACTTAAGATAAAAGCATTTGTTAAATGACCGTATCATAACATCTCCTCTGCTCAGGGCAGTGTAGTTGTATGTGTGTGTGTGTGTGTGTGTGTGCAGCAGCAGCAGCAAGCCGATCCTGCGCAATCTGCTTCATGGATGTGCATCTATAATTCATCTGTTGTGCCCGGGAACACATATATGAAATGGTAGCAAAGTGTCTCTTGGAGGCTTGCGCGGCGAGGAGGAGAGCGGAGGGGATGGTAAAAACTTAACGAGCTGCGAGGACAAGAGCTACGGAACGAAAGACAGAGAAAGGGGTGGCAAGCAGGCAGTGAGCAGGTCTGGCAGGGGAGGGAGGAAGGGGGGGTGGGAGAGTTTCTTCCAGGTTTTTGCTCTCCAGAGGCTACTGGGGATCCAGATGGACTGAGGCTGAAAGGGAACAGAATGTGCATCAATATTTACCCACCTCCCCTCACTTTAAGCACCAAGGCTGGTTTAAAAAAAAAAAAAAAAATTGATTTAATGTGTAGATATGCTGCCGGGAGAAAACGCCTGTCGAGTTCCTGCGCAAGGATCACTTTGATCACAGATGCTGCAAATGAATTAGACATATTGTAAGTGAGCGCAGGCGTATATATTTGCTGCCGTGTGAAGAAGGGCGCATGAAAAAAAATGTATATCATCAAATATCATAAATCATAAAAGACGTGTGCACCTGCTGCTGAGTTCAAACTGAGTGTGAGCCCCGAGGAGCTGCAGACAAAAAAGAAGCCCTTTGCCCTCTGTGGACAAGTGACATGGAGCAAATTGTGTGAGGGTGTGTGTGTGTGTGTGTGTTAGAGAGAGGAGGGGGGGGGGTGAAAAGATGAGTCACTGATGTCTGCTGGCTTCGCCGCTCTCCAGCGAGTCACCGCACTGAGCAACCAACAAAAACTGACTATAACCTGTGGCCTGCAGCGTCCCACATGTGCCTCTGCAGAAACAAAACCACCTGTCCCATTCAACAGCCTCCGAGGCCTCATTTATAAACATTACACACACAGACAAGGTGTGGGAAAGTTGCGTCTGCCACTCCCGAGGCAAATGTTCAGCTTTAGATGAACCCATCTGACAGGAGAACGTGCGCAGCGTGACACAGACCGCAGCGCATAGAGATCATAGCCAGTTTTACCTGCTATGACAAAAATTACACACCGGGCCTGGACCTGCTGTTCTTCCAGCTCCCTGCACAATGGAGAGTGACAACCTCAACTGTGACGGAGTGTTTGGGTGTTCCAATGCATGTTAATGTGGAACAAGTGATTCTGGGGAATGAGCACAGGCACCATCTCTTTCCCTGCTCATTCAGAAGTTCCACCCACCACCTTAACGACATTGCACCACTGATCTCAATAAGCTGGAATAACTGGTCCACGTCTAAGTCCGGAGGCGACTCACTCATGTTCACGGCCATTAGCTGCAGCCTGTGGTGTTGTAAAGTATCTAGAGGAAGTGAATGTGAGTAGAGCGCCCAGTTCGATACCTTCGTTAGGATTTCAGTTTCAGTTATTTGAGGAAAGCTTTTCAGGTCATAGTCAAAGGCAGAGAAATGATATATCTTTCCTGAGATGTGAAAAGATACTTTTGTTTTGTTAAACCCAAAGAGGATGAAGACTAAATACACAGATATATATTAAACACAACCTTTTCTTGCTCTCTGTCGTATTGAGCCCGGTGTATTTCAATTTGGCCACTATCGAGCCCTGAGATAACACCTATGCATCGGCTCTGTACGGAACTGTTTGGAGGTTCAATAGTTGAGGCTCAAAGTTTATAATCCTATAGACTTTCCCTCTGAGCAGCACTATATGGTTTTAATAACGTTATTTGAGAAATTTGCCAATCTGACCGTGGACCTCTGTGTGAGCTGATTTCCCATCTGGCATGTTTTCTGGGCAGCGGAGGTTTAAGAACAACCTGTGACCAATACGGTTCCATTTTTTTATTTATTTTTTTATTTTATTTTTTTTACATCAGACAGTCAGTATGATATATTCGTTCCAGCAATTTTTGTCCTCCGTACAATCCATGATTGTTTACACTATGCCACCCTGAAATATTAGGTACCGGACATGCGGATTTATAAAAAAGACAAGTGTGCTTGTTTTTAAATCCAAAAAGTCCGGGATCACTTTGACTGGATCTAACATAGTGATCTTTCAGCAGTTTGTAGCAGCTGCTCTCTCAGGCGTCGCCTGACCAGACATCGACAGAGGGATGTAGAGGACCCTGGAGCAGGAGCTCGTGTTGACCGGGGAATGAACCTTGGTCATGCTTACTCGACTGAAACGCCAGCAGTCAATGAGCCAGAGTGCAGCAACAGGCAAACAGACCTAATTAGCGCTGTTAGAATTAGTAGTGGTTTCCTTGTGTCCTTACAGGAAGCTTTCACTTCAATCCTAGATGTGTTCCATCTCTTCATCTGGCTGTTTTCAATTATATTCTCCTCACGCTCTCTCCATCTATCTATACATGTATTATACATATGTGTATATTCAAAACAGTGTTGCCGCCATGACAAAAAGCGAAGGTCAAGCTGTACGGCTGAATAGGGCTGGCTCGAGTCCCCTTTGTGTCTCCTGTGGCTGCTTGTTGTGCTGCCACCACTGCTGTGTCCATCTTTGCCTCATCTGCTCCAGTTCCTTGCACTTTGAAGGGCACACTCGCTTGCAGTCAGAGATTAGAGGTGTTTGTGCGCGTGTGTGTGTGTGTGTGTTGATGTCTTTGTCCTGGAGGCAGAGGAGGCGGAGGAGGCAGAGGGCGGTGGAGTCGTGCGGACTTCAACTCCGGGAGTGTGAGCGTATGCGTGTGTGTGTGTGTGTGTTCGAGTGAAGTGGAGACAGAGAGAGAATAGAGGCACTCGTCTGTATAATGGAGTAAGAACACAGCCAGCTTCTAGGAGCCTTCATCTGTCTGCTACAGCCATACACACGCACACACTTTCTCCTGGCCCAAAGGCCTAACCAGACCAGCTGTAATTTGTCATTTGGCAGTGAACTGGGCCTTCAGCACCGGGTTACTTTTAGCTTCCGGCTGGTTGGTAATCCCTCCCTTTGAAGGGCAGCCAATCCAATCCCATGGCTGACACCGCCGGAGAGTACCACCATTGTGACCTTTATGGCGCGGCAGCTAATCTTTCCTCAACAAGAAAAAGATGGTGGAAAACTGGCAACGAGTTCAACAAGCTTACTTTTCTTCCATAACTCCATTCTTCCCGTCCTTCATTATATTTATTCGATAATATTTTTTTTCTCTGCAGAAACACCCAAAGCCCTTTTCCCAACATGCACTGTGTAGTCACTTGGATTTAGAAAAATGGAGAAAAGTCACACAGCCCTCTTAGTCACTTGACATTTATAAATCCTCATGTTTCTGCCGCTGGCTTCATGTTTTGGATGTGCGGAGAATTGCATGTTCTCTGGCACATTTTCACACCCAGTTGGTTCAAATCACATATCCCAGTCGTGCACAGGAAATGGACTCAGCACAGTTTAACCCTCCTGACATACTCACATTAGGTTTATATGTTATTACAAGTGGATGACCTGTTTAAGGAACAATCATGACTCAGTAATACTCTTACTTTGGCTGAATGTTAGCAAGGTCCTTTCTCTTTTTCTCCTCCTGTCAAAAACATTCATGAGATTTAGGATTGCTGTATTAAGAGATTGAATGATGTCGTCAGCAATGCTGAACAAAGTGTTGGTGCTGCTATATGGATGTGGCATGTACAGTGGCACAACAGCGACAGTGAATCCCCTGCACTACTTCATACGAAGTTCCCGTCGGCACAGTGCAGTCTTTTAGAGATACTGTAACCAGGGCCATTGATCACCATTTTCTTGTGGACATTAACACACAAGGAACAGGACAATTCTGCCAATTCCCTTTTGTTCCTGCCAGACTGGGCCAAAAGAGGTTGTGGGCTCAACATGGGTTCAACACATCAGGCTACCTTAAATCTCCCGCCATTTGTCAGCATGGTACCAATCAACACTTTACTCCCACCCAGCTAAGAAACAAACGACTCTGATGGAGACAGAAGGGAACCTGGTGCGATGGAGATACGGCGAGTGTGAAAGAGAAAAAGAGAGAGAGAGAGGGAGGGAAAAGAAATTGGAGAGTAGCAGAAATAGAGGCAAAGAAAGTGAAGAAGGCAGGCAGCTCCTTGTTGAGCATCCTATATTTACCCGAATGCTGAGGCTCCCCGTCGTCTTCAGTGCTTGTTCCTGCTTGTCAAAGGATCTGTGCCCTGATACACACACACACACACACACACACACAAAGGCACTGCAGGTTACAGTACAATCTTTGATATCGCTGCAGCTTCCTAAACCAAGATTAGCTTGAATTCTAAATATAAGCATGAATTTGGAGGAGGGCTCTGCTTCAAAATGCTCTGGCTCTTAATAGGCTTTAAAAATAATACCCTCCAATATAAAAGAATAAAATTACACCCCTGTGAGTGTATATATATCTTTCTTTTGTCCAATAATGGTTTCTGTACTTTCATATATTTCTCCAATTTATCATACTATGTCCTTGCAGCCCTACCCCTCTCCTCACTACAGTATTATTGATCCAAGCCTTTGCAGTGATAAATGCAATCTTTTATCCAATGACCAAATTTTACAAATGACGGTATAAAAGTCATGTGGACCTGGCCTTTGCATTATCTGGCGCACACACTGTGGGTTAGATATTTTAATATGTGTCTAGTACACTATGCCCACAATCTGTAATGTTTAACACTGAACCGCAATATAAGGTCTCATTGATGCAACGTGGCTCAGCTGCACTCACCCTTTTATTGGAGGTTTAACATTTTGCTTTCTCATGTCTCATGCACATTAATTATAAACCTATAGCCCGGCTGACTTTGTTATACTTAACTTTAGTATAACACTGGAAGTAGACAGCAAACAACTTGCCGGTCTCATCATGAAAGCTGGTGTCATGAAGGGGACACTACTCTATTTATAGAGTATAGTGAATTGAAGAACAGAAGAATAATTTATGGCAGAGGGACGGGACTGGGAGAAAAATGGACGTTTAGAAAGCTGTCAGCTACTTCAGCACCATGGATTTCTCAGCACACAGCACAGTGGGAACAGTGATGGTTCACAAAAAGTAGTATAAACCTCAGTCAGATGAGGATAAAGCATCTGACCCATTGTCAGATATTTGACCTACATATTAACCTAAACAACCACATGTGCACTTTCCATTATTAGAGATATATTAGAGGGCTGCTCTCCAGAAAACTGAATAGCTCTGGGTGACCATCAGAACTGAACCCGGACTACTCTTGCAGTGGGGTGACAATGCTTGCCATTTCTTCAATGTGCTAATACCCGGCATGTCACTCAAATGGTGAAATTACAAAACAAGTCATAATTTGTATTTTGCATTTAAAGCGAAAGCTAGAAAGAGAAGGCTAATAACACCTAGCAGCACATCAACAGGGACAACTGAAGCGAGTTTCCTGTGACTTACTTGCTTACTTCAGGCCAACTAGACAACTTTGCAGTCGCCCACGGTGCTCAGCAACACATCCAAATAAAACAAAGCCATTCCATCACCACTGACTGAAGTAGCAGGCTTCAATAAGTTCACAAAGCTTTAAACAGCCAGGCTCATCACCTTTCTTAATTTGCAGGGTGTTGCGCTCTCTCACCCACGTTCTATTGGGACGTAGAAACAATTTCATGAAATAAAATAATAAAAGTCTCAGGAATAATTTGACAACTCTACCTTCAAGGTACAAATGCGAGAAAATGTGGCAGCCTTCATGACACAGTGGAGAGCTTGGAGTCAGAGAGGTAACAAGTAAGTGAAATAGATACTGGTGGGAAGCAGAGTTAAGTGAAAAAGAAGACACACTGGGAACGGAGCAGAGACAGTGATATTATATTTGGCAAATATTGAACAGGAGAAACAGGAGAAGGAGGGGATCAGCAGAGAGAGAGGAGGAAAAGTGGAATGACAGCTGAGGATATATTCACAGTCCCAGTCCTGTTCTCTCTGGATGCAGCTGTGTGGGGGCCAGAGCGGGAGGTCCGGGACACAGCATTCGGTCATTTCACAGAGCGCTGCAGCCCACCAAAACAATGTTGAAGCAATCAGAGTTAATTGCAGGGCTAATGGCTCCCTCTTCACTTTCCTATTCTAATTGGCTGGAGCACCATCTGCACACACACACACACATTTACAGACATGCACACAGACACAAACGAATGCATCCCACTTGCTCAGACGGCTCCTTCTCTCTCAACACAAACATCTACAAACTCTCCCGAAGAACAACTGGATCCAGAAGCAGAGAGAATGAGATCATTTTTCTCAGTAGTAGAGGAGGAGAAGTTTGCTCAGTGTGCTCAGTTACCTATGGGGGGGGTGTTTACAGTTAATTCTGCCAGCGAAACCTTTAGCATGTTTGCATTGATTTTTACCTCCAGAGCTGAGAGGTCAAAATAACTATAATCATTTGTTGTAGTAATGGTTCCAGCCTCGCAGGAGAAGTGCTTTTTGAGACTCAAGCACAATAGCTGACTAGCGGGTTATTGCATCTGCCCATCACAGACACACAATCACACGCTTTCATTTTTCCTCGCTCCTCTCCCACCTGGCATGTGAAACAAGGCGCTCCATTCTCTGAGGGAGCTCGTCGTCGCTGTCATCTCACGGCTCATATGTAGCGTTTTCCTCTCTGCAGTTCTTTGTTATTACTTGGCGGGGGGGGGGGGGCAATCACTGCAGGCAGAAGGTGAGTCAGGGAGGAGGAAGAGAGGGCTTTGAGTGCAGCGGTTGCCTTGGAAACCACCTTTACCCATGTTCCCCTCAACCGCTCACCTTCCAGGTTTTGAGCGGCTAGTTCACTTAATTGACAGATTCTGAACCACACACACTATAACTTGTGCACACAGACATTCTCACAAGGACAGTCCTGGATAATGATTAAATCCGTTGACCACCTGCTTGTTTGCACTCGAGCAGCCGAATTCTCTCGGTTTCCTGTTTACTGAGACATCGTCCATGCTACCATCTGTCTGTTTTTCTTGCTCGCTGTGAAAACACAATTTGTTCAGAACAGGTAGAGCACCTCTCCTTTGCATAACTTTTTTTTTTTTTGTCTCCTCACAACAATGGGAGCCTTTGTTTTGGCTCGACAACTTATGCTGTTTCGCACGCCTTTGAGAAAACACAATGAGGCTTTTCTCTCCTTCAGCTGAGAGCGTACACCCGTTATAATGACAGTTACAATTATTATTCACATGCGCCCTTACTGGACCGCGCCACACTGTGAAATTTTGAGCTTCCTTCCCGTTGAGTGATGTTGAGTTAATGGTTGGCTAGTAGCTCTCTCAAACTCAATGCCGACACAGCAGCAAAATGCCTTAAGCTGAACTTTCAAAAGTGTGGCTGCGTGGGAAGAAGTGTGACACCTGGACAAGCAGCAACTGTCTGATATTGTGTGTAGGCCTCTCAGTTCTCAACACCAGTGCTCCCATCATTCTCCAACATGGCCCTGTTACCAATTGTTGTCCAACATGCAAGATAACTGAACTAATAAACCTTGTGAGTGGAGAAAAACAATGTGTCTGGATTCAAGCTGTGTGAAAGCAACTCAAGGATATCCAGATTTAAAGCTTCCCCCATCTCTCCAGGCAAAAAGGGTAAAAAAAAAAAAAAAAAAAGGCTTTTTATATAATTTATGCCTCTTTTACGGAGTCAGAGATTTTCTCAAATCTCACTCCCAGCGCATGTCGGTGCTTGTTTCTACATGGTGTCAGAAGAATGCAGTGAAGTGGTCTACAGTTGGTCAAACCTCATTTTGTTTGTAGTCTGAAGTAAGTCAAACAGACAGTCGGTGAGTTGTTTACCTATGCAGTTATTTACACTCTGCATCACTGGTTGCATCATATTACGTTCACTTCCAAGGTCAGACCAGCATCTCCCGGGATGGAATGAGCAACACCGTAACAAGGCAGACTGATTGTGTGTGTGTGTTTTAATATGATCTGAGGTATTTCAAATGTTGTTAGGACTTAAATCTCTTCACATTGTCAAATTATTCTTTGTTATGGGGACAGAAGCAATTCATTTGATGTTCATTAAATGTTGAGGTGCAGACATATTTCAGGCGGAGATAAGGTTAAGTTAAGGTCAAGGTTACGGTTGGGTTACTTGAATATTAGCAATGGGTTAATTTACAGTAAGTCTCCAGCAAATCAATGTACGTCAATGTAATGTCCTCTGAAGTCGTAGAGTGTGTGTGTGTGTGTGTGCGTGCATGCAGTGGGCTGTACTGTAACGTGCCTCTGAGTTCTGCCCCTCGTTCCTGTGTGTGACAGGAGCAGATGTTAAAGCGCCAGCCGCGGGGCTTAGAGCACAACTCCCATCAAACAAAACTATTTCCCCCTGTGGACGGTGACTCCGCAGGCCAGTTCAGCTCTTTATCCTGCACTCGTTCTCTTTTTTCATCACAAATCCTCTGCTGATGGCAGGAAAACATAAGGCAAATGTCACCTCCCCCCAAAACTGGGACAAAAAAGTTGTACTTGCACACGTGTTACACAATGATTTCACAGGGCTGCATTCTTTCTCTCCATTTTGTCTTTGAGCTGATTAGAGTGTCGCTGTATTCGTTTTTTCTGCATGGACAGGTGCTGAGGATGATGGGTAATTGAACAGCTGGGATTTCTGAACAGCTCAAATCTGGGGAAAGGATGTTTCTCCCTCCCTCGTGTCCACCCAAGCGTGTCTGACACAAGCTTCTCTTTTGTCTGCTCCAGAGATGCTGCACTTTGCACTTTTTGCTTTGCCTTCCTGATCCCGTAACCCCCTGCGTGCCAGTTTCAGGAGAACAGCAGGCAGGGGTTTTGAACCAGCAACCCAGCGGCCACTGGGAGAGAGCCGTACCCTCAGCAACCCATGGGTCCAGACCTCAGGGCAGAGCAGCATGATGGCGAGCAAACACATGTATCCAGTGGGAGTCGGCTCATTTGTCTCTGTCTCGGCGAGGGGCTCGCACGCGCACACACACAGAAACACAGATGCACACAACTCCTTGGGAAAGTGAGACATGGGCCTGCGTTGGCAGTGACAAACGAACTGCACAGCGAGGGAAAACCAGTTAGAAGATAAAGTGACCAACAGATCAGACAGCTGAGACTCCCCCCTCTTTCTCAGCCGCTCTCTCCCGTGGCTGGGTTAGTACCGTGAGGGTCAGTTTAGTCAAATTACAGAAACGCGTATTTTGTCATGTATCTCTCTTGGTATCCTGCCATCCGGTTTTGTTTTGAGGTTTATATTTTCTACCGCAGACATGTTGATTTATCATGGAAGAAGAAGCAGGTGTTACTGTCAGGGACTATTAGAGAGTCCCAGTAAGCTGTTATTATCACAGACGTGTCTGAGCTACCCACAGACCATCTTCTCACAACATGTACATGATCCCTCTCTTGAGATGGAGACAATTACCCACAATGCTGTGAGTCTTATGACTAATGAGTAAAACAGAAGTACTGAATTAATGGTAATATTTACAATTATATGCATATTAAGAGTCATGCTTATGAAATGACTCGTTTAGTGTCTCTCACACGTCCAGGCTTTATTCAGACAGGTCCAGGTTGGGTCCCTGGCGTGCCACTTCCAGGAACAAACCTCACACGATTGTAAAAATCTGCTTGAGCCTCATGATCCTCATTTGGAAAACATTTCAATTCATGAAAGAAAATCTGAATCAAACCCTTGGTCTGATTCAACCAGAGATCTTTTTCCTTCTCAAAGTCACAAACACTAATAATATACTCAAACATGAGAAAACCTCTTCCCATTCTATATCTCACCCCAACTTTTTTGCCAAATGGTGATGAGTATGGAAGGATAGGTGTGTACGTATGTGTGACAGCAAAAAAGAGAGTGAGAGAGAGAAAGCCAAAGAAAGTGAGGCAAAAAGAGAGAGGGACAGATTGTGAATGTGCGAGGAAAAGGCGGAGACAGATTTCACCTAAAGCAGGATTCATTACCATGCATCTGTCAGAGCAGCGACGGAGGTCTTGTTGCCAATGGCAATGTGGAAGAGAGTTAAAGAGCATCAGCATCTTTTCCTCTCTACCCTCCCCTTCTCATCCCCCCTCCCCTCTCTCTTTCTCTCTCTCTCTCAGTCTGTCACTGCTGTCTCTCCGGCTCTCTCTCTCTCACTCACTCTCTGAGCGAGAGCAGTTAAACACATCAGCATGTCTGTCATCGCTCTGGCTTCGCAGTCTGCAGATGCCGACACCGCACAGACAAGAAAAGTCCATTATCGCTTCCCTCAGTGTGACTATTTATCTCTTCCACCATCTCGCCCTGTCACTTGCAAACCCGCCCACCTACCCCACCCTGCCTGCGCGCACACCCACACACACATGCACACCAGCCATTTATAGGCCTGTGATGGGTAAAACATTGCATCACTTTTCTTTCTGTCTTCCAGTGAGAGCTGCTGAGAATCAGACTTTTCCAAGAGACTGTGTATGGAAATGAACTCTATGTCCTTGTGTGTGTGTGTGTGTGTGTGGGTGGGTGGGTGCCAGGGACATTTCTCATGCACACTCCCCCAGCAACAATCATCCATGTGTTCCTTCCACGAGACATTTAACCCCAAACTGCCCCGGCGAGGACAATCAGAGGCTCCTGGAAAGGATGCTGCTCTCGTGAGTTCCCCTGGACAGATGCAAAGTGTGAGAAACTCCACAATGTGTTCTTACATATTATATTATTTCCTTTATTTCCCAGAGTGTAAAGTTAAATATTCATTTCACTAATGTTTGGAGCATTTAGCCTCCCTACGTGTGTGTGTCCCTCCCTCTGGAGCCAGATGAGAGCACGGTCACACAAAGTAAATCATGTGGCACCACACTGGAACTCCACACAGCGGCAAATAATATTTGTCACGTCGTTGTGTTCGTCAAGTTAGTGTGATTTCCATAGGTCAGCCTGTACTGTGCACTTCCTGCTTTATTTTGGTGGGGTGATTTCTGGTTGCTTGTGTGCACTGACTGTGTTTGCCCTGATTGTTGATTGTTTGCACCTGGTGATCGTTACCCCTCTCCCTTTATATGTCCCTGTCTTCCTCTGTCTGTTGCCAGTGGGTCGTGTGTCTGTCCATGCGGCCACTCTGCTCCACGTCATGTCTCCTCATAACCCTCACCACTGACTTTCTGTTTCAATAGCGAGCATAAAACAACTGAGTGTCTCATTAATATCTCACTGTTCCTTCACAAACCCAGCTAGCTGAGCTGTAAATGAGCAGCTCCTAAGCTTTCATTTGCCTCTTGTTGCTATGCCGATATCTATCTTCCAGCCTTCAGACACCGTGAAAAAAAAAAAAAAAAAAAATCACAGCTTTGTAGTTTGAAGACAGAATATGTTTGAAAATGAGGCAGCTCAGATTAATTTCAGTTCTCCAGAGTTTTTTCCCTGGACAGTTTAGACTCTTGGCCATCTATCAAACCGCCTGCTGCGACCATCATCTCGGCTACAAAAAACTCCCGTTAATAATCTACTTCCCTACTTTGGCTGCTATCATTTTATCTAACACACAAACACCCCTCTGCTTCCCTCCGCGTGCTCTGTGCGGTTAAGGTGGAGGCGGCATGTGTCCAAGCGAGTAGGTTGACTGGTCAGGCAGGACAAGGTGTCAGAGAAGAGGCCCATCCTATCAGGTGCACCCCCTCCATCAGCGCTGCAGAGACCTCAGCGCTTTCAACCCTGCAGCGCACTGACAAAAAAGCTATTAGGAGCCTTTGACGGCTATCTTGTGAGGCGGAGCTAGAGAGGGACTTGCACACACACGAGCGTGGTCTGTCATGTACAGCGGTGCACTAAAGTGGGGCAGATACAGCCGGTGGAGGAAGAGCAGACCTAACAGAAACAACCAGAGGGATGTTTTTTGTGAATATTTCAGAAGTGAACAGTGGAGAGATGAAGCTGAGCCGGTGTCTCCCACTTAAAACCTCTATACGCCGAATGAATGATCGAAAGCAAACCTGACGCGTCTGGACAGCTGAGGTTTTTCGCTCACCTGTTACACCACTGCTTTTGGCTTTACTCGGAGCAGACAAGGCCTTGCCACTCCATCAAGATATTGTTTTTCATCAAAAAAACCCCGAACGCACCGATTCCTCTCCAGTGAATTTCTGCACCAGATTGCACCCCCGGAGGAAGGAAGCGCCACCGTGTTGTCTCTGCAATCGAGGCAAAAGACACACCCCATGTTGTGTTCCTCAACCAACATTTACGCCCCGATTTATCTACATCGCCAGGCCCAGCTGCAGACTGCTGATTGGTTTTGCCTGAGTAATGAGCACAATCGACAGAAAGTACAATTTAATTAGGAGTCGCGGACGGCAACGCCGAGATGGAAGATACTGGAAACGGACGGGGATGGCGATTAATGGAACAACGCCTTCCCAGTGTTCCATCATTGCAATCTGATTTATTAATTACCCATGGCGCCGGGGGTTTTATCTCACTCGTCATGCAAATTGTCAGATGAGACAAGTACAGCGCGTGCATACACACACACAGGCAAGCAGATATCAGGCGGATGTGTTTGTTTTCCCTGTGTGATGTTGAGCTGTTTGACTCAAAGCAGGTTCATTTGAATGAGCACTTGAAAGGCAGCATGACATGATTGACGGTTGGTTAAAGTCAAAACCGAGACGCCACGGGAATTTTTTGGTGGCAAGGTCAAGGCAGGTCGGGTGATTGAATGCGGCCTGTCGTGGCAGGTAGTGACATCACAGATGAGTGACAGTGTTGTGGGTGGGATAAAAAATAATAAAACCCAACTTTAATATCCAGATGCTCAAGGCCTCTGGCAGGGATTAGGACCAGATTACGCTTGAGCGCCGTGCACATCCTCTGTGGTGTATCGTATATCCTCAAACACAATTACTCAGACGGACAGGAATACAGAAGGCACAGAATGGAACACAGACAGATACAACACAAGCGTCGAGGAAGATGCACTTTCAGGCTCATTTTTCTTGTAGCTTCCTGTCGTTTATGCTAAATCAAATTCGTGCCGTGTTAAAAAGAGGCAGACGTGCAGGAGTTCTATAAACGCTGACACAGACACTGTGGCCTTGTATATGTCTGCTGGCACATTCATTTTCAAAACCACTGAGTACTTACACAAGTCTTTTCTTTTTATAGAGCTCCAGCAACAAGGCTGCCTCTGAAATCAAATCTCGACAAAACCTGATAATTTCCCCCAAACTTCTATGGGGGGTTTTTTGTCAATAATGTCCACTGTTGGTTTATCAACTCCACATCACACACAATGGAGAATGACTCACACTCAATGATTGTGGAAGGCTGATCAAACAGAACTCATTGTTTGCCATTGCAAAAGGAAAAACACAGACCCGGCAAATGTTTTCAGCTGCTCTGATATCACCAGGAGCTGCCACATGCTCACACTTCTGGCTTCAGACCTCTGCTTCTGAACCGGTCTGTGTGTAACTGAATTTTGACCAGTGACAGCCCATGTTAGCAAATTAAGCTAATTCTAGTATCACTATATTTCCTAGTGGAAGCTGGTTACAGAAGGTTTTTCCTGTCATCTTTGCACCACAAACTTTTCACTTTTTATATGATAATTTATGTCAGCCAGCCGCTGCTATGGGAAATGCACAAAGGTTTCGAGATTTCCACACATGCTCTATACGCTGTTTTATTTTCTTTAGACAAATTCAGCAATTGCAGCAGAGAACAGAAAATCATATTTGCAACAAATGTACTGTCAGTGTTAATTGGTTTGAGTATATTTATATATGTGAGGGCTCGCAACCATCGCAAAATAATATATTCCAAAAAGCAATTTGACAGATTTGTGATAACTAATTCTTTCTTTTCCCTAAACCATCCCATCTCCTTTCATCTCTCTCTCTCACTCTCTCTCTCTCCACCTCGATGCAAAAGACCTTGATGTCTCTTTGAGAGTTTGCCACGGCACATTTCCACAGCAAATCTAGTGTGTTATGCTTGTGCCAGGGTTGCCATGTCCTCATCATTCATCAAGATGACTCACAGAGCTCGGCCCAAACACAAATGTCGGTTTGCCATCCAACCTCTCCTGGATTACAGAAACCATGTCTTTATATTAGGGGAAGAAAAGCAGTGGATTCTCACTGACTGGCCCCTGTTGGCTCCCAATTTCCTGTCTGTTTTGTGATCAACCCTTGAGCAACAGTGGCCTTGAGGCTCAAGGTCTAAACTTCTCACAGATTCATTGGAAATGTTTTAATTTGTATTGCGCACAGTCATGCAGTGTGAGATATTTACTAACTTCCTTTTGTCACAGTGAGGAAAAAAAAAATCCCTCATTTGATAATCTCTTTAAATTTCCCGAGGTGATGAGAATTCACATCCAGCTTATGCAAAATCAATGATCACTTGAGTTCACGGTACAGAAAGCTGTGGAACTTAAATTTCCAGCGATCAAACAGGGTTGCAAACCGGTCCCTGAGGCATGCCGTCGTCCACCCACCCGAACAAACCTGCCACACAAACAAACACGCGTGCACACACACAGGCACACAGGCTCCAAACCTCTGCGAGCCAGCTAAAGCAACATTTGATTTGAGGTGATGGAATTGCAGCCACGCCAGCTTGTAATCCTGTAAGGACGGCTCTGGTGCATTTGAAATGGGTCCCAGTGGCGGTGTGGCACGGGCTCCAGGGCTTTGGCGAATGAATCTGTCTGTAGTCGCGCAGCCAAATGAACACGCAGAGCTAACTAAGAGAGTGGCAGGCGCCGCACTTCATTTATGAAATGTATTAGGATTCATGAGGTAATGAACTGTAAAGGTGCTTTATTACTCTCCCACGGCCATCAGTCCACCATGATGGAAAACAGAAATGACACTTCAAATCTTTCAACTCCTGTTTTCCCTCCTCTCCTCTAATGGCAGGAAACTGACATAATGAAAATGATTCTGGGATCAATTTCCTTATGTCTCATATCATTTATTTATTTGTAGTTCCTCCCTTACATCCAGGGAATCTATAATATAATATCCCTTGCAGGCTGTGCTGCGTTGGCTTTGGAAATGAACCCCTGTGGTCTCTCATTCCACCTAACTCAGGGTTGGGCAATTAATTTATTTTTAATCATGATTATGGCTTTTAATTATTATGAAAACAAAGCTATAATAATAATAAAACAACTATTATCCCATTTTTTGTTTTGCAATTACTGTCTTGTTTTGTCTTGCCTTATAATGCCTGAGCCTCACCCCCATTAGTGAGCAGCGTGTGACAGTGCCACCGTTCTGCTGCGTGTTGCAGCCGTCTGTTGTTCACACAGGCAGATTCTGCTGTCTTTCTGTCTGTGTGTGTGTGTGTGTGTGTGTGTGCAGCAGTGATGGTTTTGTATTTACTCGAATAAAGGTTAGGCTGTGAACTCAACTTAATGCTGAAATATGGCTGCTGCTTCTTAGGGATCAGGCCAGACATCCATGCATGTCCAGCATCCTTGTACCAGGCGTGTGTGTGTGTGTGTGTGTGTGTGTTCTTGTGCCATGGGACTGAAATGTGAAGAGTGGTTTTGTTGGTTCACTGCATCCTGGTTGAGATCAAAATCATCTCAAACTTGTGTGAATGAGGTCTCCAAGGAGGGTAATAGAGAGAAAGCCCAGCTTGGTGGTTTGTGGTAGATTGTGTGTGACCATGTGTGTGTATGTGTGCTATACGAATCTAAAAGGGATCTGGCACTGGCACTGGCCATGATGCAAGCTTTTAATCTCATTAATATCACATCTTGTGTTTGCATCTGTTGGCACACAGGGTTGTTTTTATAAGCTGTGGTCACATCAGACATTATTTTGGGTAACGGGGGCAAGTGCACTCAGTAGAGGGCATACCCACACCACATGCACACGCTCACTGACCAACATCCACTGAGTTCTTTCCGGTTCATGTCCCATCCTTTTCAATGTTTTGGATAAAATTAATTCACTGGTTCCTTAGTAATCCTGCTACATCCTTGCAACCAAACCAAGCAACAGACCGAATGACAGGGCTGAAAACATGAAAGTCAGTGAATTCCCACAAGAAAAAACATATCCGAAAAAAGCTGGTTTATTGAGGCTAAGGTGTTTGGTTTCTTTAGACTAACCCCAACACAAGACAAAGTTGAAAAATCCAGAAATGCAGAACCATTTAGTTTAAGTAAACTTAGAGCCAGGGTTTAGTCATGTCTTTCCAGCAGGTTCTACCAAAAGTGAAGGGACTGAAAGTTCATGCATCTGCTAATGAAGGTCCTAGGCTGTGGCTGAAAACTCCCTAAGTAATGTAGTAAGTAGATATTGATTTAAACAAAAACATTTTTAAAACTACTTATGCAGGGATTTGCTTTGTGCTGAATTTGCAATCACAAAGTGCAGACTGACAATATACAGTTTATGCTGCATTCTGAATGCATGTGACCTGTTCTGACTCCCCATGCTGCCTGTGGACTAATAGCATCTCAGTGCCAAGTCCAAGATGAGCATATGCACGTGCTGTGTGTTGACCTCCCACCCGGCAGGGACTGTTTCATTAGCACCCAGTGAGAACAGCATCTGACCTGACACACCCAGTAGACGCTCCCAGTAAAAGAAGTCGGCGTCACTCTGTGGTATCGTTGGTGGCAGCAAACGTAATGGATGGTGCCGACTGTTTACTGGGTTTGTTAGGCAACCGCTTACAATCTGACACATTTGATCGTCTAATGACACCTAATTACGTGGCTGCCTAATGCAGGGTTTTCCCGAGGTTGGGCTGCCGTTGCTTCGCATTTGCCATGCTGAGAATGCTTTTTGGAAATACAGAGGTAATTATTGGCGAGAGCCACTCTCATTAAAAACGCTGGGTATCTGAGCAGGGCAGAGAGAGTGGGAACAAAATCTAATTATCGCCTTCTTCTTACCACCCCCTCCGTGACATCAATACTCCATTACAGTACCTCCATTATGTGCAGCATGCATGTACATTTACATGCACAATGTTTGATAACATTACAAGTGTGCATTTTGTTACCTTCCTTATGGAATGGTATGTGAGAAGTTTTGATATTAGAATTTTGACCTTTCTTTCTTGCATGTTTTAAATGTGGTATGTAAAAAAGAAATGTGCAACAAGAACTTTAAAACCTGTGTCTCTGTGCCTTGTGGTTGTGTCTTTTTCCCCGCTGTCCCTCCTCTAGTAGATCGCCCAGCCTTTGCCACAGCTGATTTCACTCAGTCAATCAGCCGACCCGCTTAAATATCGGCAGGGTGTGCGAGCAGTGGCTGTGAGCACCGAGCCCTCCTGGTGGTGCAGTATCTTTTGGCTGTGTGGCCTGGTTGTTCTCAGGTGGAGAAGAACCTGTATTATTAGTTATTCTTTATTCCCCCCTGTGTGGTGGCGTTTAGTGTCTGGATTTGCCAGGAGATCGTCCCGATGTTTCCCCAAGAGTGGTAGCGCTTGTGTTTGGCAGTGCACTTGAGTGTGCGGATCCTGGTGCAGGTTTTTCACCAGCGTTTTATGTTTGTTTATTTTAACCTGTTTGTCTTTAATAAATGGTCCTGATCCTAATAATTCTAATAATGACCCTAATGATCCTTATAATAATAATTCTTTTGTTTGCCACTCGTCAACCCCTGGATGACACCTCTGGAGGTAACACGGTGTCTGAACTAAATGATGAGCCCCAGAGGGTTGTACGCTGAGAGATTTTTCATTCAGATTTAGGTCATACAAGATTCTGCCGTCTCCAGAAAACAAATGGGAGAGGTGACAGAATTTCATGTGACTTTGCTGGGCCAGATGGAGCTTGACGAGGAACAGCAGTTGACCATAATTGTTGCCTGTACGCTAATTTTTCAGAAATTGTAAAAAAAAACAGACAGGCAGAGTTTGGAGAAGTGACACGGGACACAAAAATGTGTTTTGCTGCAAAGGTAATCTGTGAAATCTAAGAGGCTTTTTGTTTAAACGCATTACAGCACGTGTAATAACATTCAAATCTCATGTTTCCAGCACAGCTGCTCCCATGGCTTGATTTCTCCTTGAGTACTCATTGACTCCAGTTAATCACTACAATCGGAGCTTGTCGTCATCAATCTCTCACTACATGACAGCCACAGATTGAAATCAGGCCTCTGAAGACTGATGTGTCTGCAATGGCTCAAGATTGTGTCAGACTGTTTGCTATTAAAATGAACTCGCTGAGATGAAGTTGGTTGCCGGACCGACAGTCAGTCGCTGTCTTTGACCTCACAAATCTGTCTGGGCTTGCCACTAGCACATGGGTTAGTTGAAAATATAATCCTTTGCCAAGGTAACCACCATCAATTATAACAGTATTAATAGCAGTATAACCAATTTCTATTTATTTGACAAAATGGAAAAGGCAAAAATGTGTCGACCATTGTGAAGGGACAACCCCAGTGTGGAACTACACTCCCCTTTCAGTGATGGCCCCAAAGCATATAGCTGGGACAAGGCCGGAGTGACTTTGGATTAAGTATGTGACCGTCCTTGCATGTCTCGGCCAAAGCTCAGATTTAGAGTACAGAATATCTGTGGACAGACCTGAGGATTGCAGGTCCCCGATGGTTTTCATTGCACCTGAAGCATCTTAAGAGGATCTGCCAGGAAAAATGCAAGAGAAGATTCAATGCTGTGCCTGAGCTGTCAAAGGGACAACTACAACATAGTGAATTAAGGGTCTGCATAGGATTTAAACTATCTGTTTACTTTGTCATATACAGTCTATTGCCTATGATGCCATACCTTGAGTTTGTATGTGACATGATTTAAATTTCTATGCAACTGCGTTCTTCACAGCAGTGCTTATAGCCGAGCCTACAAAGGATTTAAAGTTCATCTTAAAATAAACTCCAACACTGTGCTTAAGGTTTTACTTAAGGCACTTTGTCACCACTCTTATGTCTGATGTTGAACTTGGAAATGATGGCATAAAGACTGCACAAAGAATGGAAACAAGTTAGGATGGAGTGTGTGTTTCTCTCCCACTCAGCACTCAAGCAGAATTACCCCAGGTGGGCGTTTTTCTCCGACAAAGAGAAAGAGAAATAGAGAGAGATCAACCAGAAGACAGGGAGACATGTGGAGAAAGGGTGACAGACTCAGTGAGGCAGGTGAAAGGGAGGAAGGGATGGTAGATTGATAATTCTGTGCCACAGTCAACGTCTGTATGTGTGGGTGAGGGGTGGGGGTGGCGGGGAAAGGTTTGCGTAGGGAGGATATATTACACACAGTTCCATTAGGGTGTGTAATGGTGCTGAAAGGCTGCGTCCCGGTGCTGTTGACCGTGATGCTAGTAGGAGTTGAATTAAACAGTCCCTGTCAGGCTGCGCTGGTCACATTCTGGGCCATCAAAGAGTAACACAACACACACAACTCTCACACAATGTACCACAACACGTCAAACCAAGCAAAGCCTCTGTTCCGCTCTACTGTGGGAGTGTGCGCTCAGCATGAAACAAACGGTGTGATGATGATGCATGCTAATTGTTCCTGTGGGTTGTACAAAATTTACACTCTGTGCTGTGTGCACAGGTAATTGGATTTCCTATTAACAATGTATGTAATAATTGATTATGCAAAATTGGTTTTAAAAGCTGAAGAATCTGTGAAATGAATGTAAGAACTTCCTTTTATTTGTATTTTATTTGGTATTTGATATAAAAATGACCACAGTGACAAAAAAGATGATTGGGATCTATTGAATCAACCACCTTCTTTATATAGTACTTCTAATACTCGTGTTCAGCAACTATAATTAGGAGCTACTAATATTTACAGGTACTAACAGGAACAGTAGGTGGTGGAAGGTGTCATTTGTAATGCGCTGTGACTCACATTAATGCTGTGAGTCACAGCGCATCATTGCTTTCAATAACACCAATGTGGAGGTGCTGAATCAGGGTGCTAAAAAAGCACTGACACTTTAGCATCAGTAGCTTCCAAAATACTCTTAGTCTTTGAGAGTCAAGGGAACTGCATGAGGTAGATATGAATATTGACCACTTTCTTTATTAATATAATCATTTTCAAATGTGTTGCAAAATGTAAAGTGTAGAAAATGGGCAAAAGATTTGGATTGAGTTGAACTTATTTTGAAATTTCCAAATGTTATTATGGGTTCTAATTGCGGGCATGACTGTTAAGTCCCCTGCGGTAGCTACGCATAAAGCAGGAAGAGGTCACGCTATCTGTGTTTAACCAGATGTGGCTTTTCCATCATCATGCTCAGGTAATGTTGGAATATCATTAGAAGAATGCATTCAGAAATAGGAAGTCAACACTAATTTATTTCTGTTGCTTTTGTTTGTGTTGCTTTCTGCTGCCAAACTTGTTTACCTTTGCCGCCTGAACCTTATTCACTGCACAGACCATAAGGCCTGTCAGACAATGGATCGTAAATTATGCAAGCCAAATGGAAAATACTGATCAATAGAGGTTTTAAGTGTTGCAAGTCTAGCCTGCACAACATATCGATCCAGGTGCATGGGTTGGTGCACTTGGTGCATGCAATTCATTGAGTTACTGCAGCCATGTGTCGGGGGGTTGAACTCCATGGATAACCTCATCTATCTCTTTGTTCATCCTTACTCGAGTGATGTAGGATACATAATTGCCAAGCGTCAATCATCAAACCCCACGCCCTAGCCCCAACTCCAACCCT
>JAFBJW010000544.1:0-22977 GCA_016785235.1 Pseudorhombus dupliciocellatus
TATATACTGTAAATGACATCCATATAGTCTGTGGAGTAATATAACTAATTCAGAAAAGACATCTGAAAATAGACTCATTCTTGGCTGGTTGAAGCTTTAAGCTTTGACATCAACAGAATCTTAGGAAGTCAATAGCAACTCATTTACTACCTAGGACCTACAGCCAGAATGAGATGTTTCTATCTTTGTGACAATCAACAGCATGTTTAGAGCTCACTGAAAATCCTTTGAACCTGTGGGGGTTAGGAATACGTGTGAGACGACAGTCAGAGCTGGGATCATTGGCAGGAAGTGATAATAGACTATACAAGACTCATACATTTCCAGTTCAGTGGGGAGTTCTGGAAAAGTGCCTTTAAGTGCTTCTATTTCAGCCATCATCACTGTCAAACATGTCTCAGATGTAGAGTACAAATACTGCAGTGTCATATATTTATATATAATTCTATTCTATTTAAACAACACACTGTGAGAATAACAAATACGAAAACAAAAGATATCTGGAAATATTTCATAAAAAGGTCGAATGCTTCAAACACACACAATTAACAGATGTAGTAAATAAACATGATTTTTGATATAAAAGCTAATTTCACAGATCATGTCTGAATCACCTGATGTGTACAGGTGCAAATGGAAGAAGAATGATGCAGCCATGTAGAATTCTGCCTGTGGTGGACCAAATAGCCCATATATGTAGAAATGTGATCAAACTGAAATACACTTGTTTGATAACTGTGTTAGAGTAAGAGTATGAAAAAAGATAAGAGTGTGAAACTGGTCATGGAAACGTATGTCTAGTATAAGAACTATCACTTGAAAGCCAAATGATGATATTTTTATAGAGTCCTGTTATTCTGTGAGCTGGGGCACTTTAGTGGTCTTTAAGTAAATATCTGCTTGATGTGCAGGAACAGTCAGAAATAATAATTATTATATATTAGATCATTATTTCAAACAGTTTACTGGCATGAAGCTGGAAACGTGTCATATTCCGTGTTTGTGGCAGTAGAAAATGTGTAAATGTTTGATTGTGCACGCTTGTGTGTGTGTGTGTGTGTATATATAGATATATTTATATATATTTATATATATCTATATATAGTGTGCAAGATAACATGATAGGTCCTTAGATATTATAGAACTAAATATAAATAGTTTTCTGCTTTGGTACGGGTATGAAGTTTATCACCAGCTATCAAAGACCTCTGTCGATGGTTTGACCAACTTCTGGTTTCTCTCTGTCTCCATGACCTTTGCTTTCAGAGAGTGCGCTGTGGCTGTCGTCTGCTTGTGACCACAATAATTTGTGATATAGATTTGGACAACAGTAAAATATTAAATTTTACATTGTACAGAAATGTGACCCAACCACTGGCTGGCAGTGGAGACACTGATTGAAGTCTGTTCTGTGTTTTTAGCCTGTATTCATGTTGAGAATGTAGCACTGGAGACGACAGGTCCGGGAGCAGGACGAGGTACTGACGTACTGCTGACGTACAATGGTGAGCGTATTGTGCCATTTCCGGTTCTGATGAATGTTTGTTGTTAGCTCTCGATCTCGTCTCCGCTCCGTTTCCCTGTATCTAATAAATATTTGGAGCTCATCTGGACCTAGATAACCCAAAACTGTTTGCACAACACACAGACATCTCACTCTTTTAGCGATACCACCGCTATAAAGTAATCCGCTGCCTGTGCTAGCTTGGTAACCCGTAGCTAGCGATGTCTTCTCCCTCTCTCTTGCTCAGTGTGCATGATGTTCAGTTACTCCTCTGCCTCCTTTAGCGATGAGGGTGTATGTGTTAAATGTGACTTATTTGCCAGGATGGAGGCGAGGCTTAGCCTTTTTGAGTCGCGGCTCTGCACCATGGAGAGTAAGTCTTTAGCCGATGTAGCTAGCCAGTCACCGATAGCCGGTGCGAGCCAAGTAGCATCTCCAGCCCCCCCCAGCAGCTCCCGAGCAGCCGGGAAGCCAGGTCGGTTGGGTGACTGTGCGAAACAAGAAGCGTAGTCCGAAAGTAAAGCCTGCGGGTCACCACCGACCCGTTCACGTTTCCAATAAATTTTCCCCGCTCAGCGACACACACGCTGAGGATCCAACTCTTGTCATAGGTGACTCTATTCTCAGAAACGTGAAATTAGCGACACCAGCGACCATAGTTAAATGTATTCCTGGGCCAGAGCGGGTGACATTGAGTCCCATCTAAAACTGCTGGCTGAAAGTAAACGTAAATACAGTAAGATTGTTATTCATGTCAGCAGTAACGACCTCCGAAGACGCCAGTCGGAGGTCACAAAGCTCAGTATTGATTCGGTGTGTTCATATGCTAAGTCAATGTCTGACACAGTAATTTTCTCTCGACCCCTGCCAAATGTTTTCAGTGATGAAATGTACAGCCGCACGTCATCATTCCATCGCTGGCTGTCGAGGTGGTGTCCAGATAATAACGTGGGCTTTGTAAATAACTGGAAATCTTTCTGGGGAAAGCCTGGTCTGATGAGGAGAGACTGTATTCATCCCACCTTGGATGGTGCAGCCCTCCTTTCTAGAAATATGACCTCACTTATTAGACAGCCCACACCATGATTATCCAGAGTTCAGACCAGGCGGCAGAGATGCAGTCTTACACGCTTCTCTGGGCTTTTAGTCAAACAGTCACCCTCCCATTTTACTATAGAAAAGGTGTCTGCCTACCGGCCCCCTGAATTAGTCAACTACAACCTAAATAGGAGAGGGAGAGTACCTTCAAACTTAATAAAGGTTAACACAGCCAGTAAACTAGGAACAAAAAGTAGAATAGTAAAATGCGGTCTGTTAAACATCAGGTCACTTAACCCGAAAACCTTTACTAATTAATGACCTGATCACTGACGAAGAAATAGATATATTATGTCTCACTGAAACCTGGCTGCAAGATGGAGAATATATAGGGTTAAATGAAGCGACGCCCCCAACCCATACTAACACACATATTGCTGGAGGCACAGGCAGAGGTGGAGGGGTTGCAGCAATATTCACATCGGATTTATCAATCAACCCCAGACCAAAAGATAGCCATTCATTTGAAAACCTAACCATCAACCTCATCCATCCAAGCCTCAAATCCAACAAACCAATAACCCTAGTTATTATATATCGCCCCCCTGCCCCCTACTCAGAATTCTTAACTGAATTCCCCAAGTTTCTATCAGAGCTAGTTCTTCGGTCAGATAGAATCATTATTGCAGGCGATTTCAACATTCATGCAGATGTTACAAATGACAGCCTCAGCTTAGCCTTCAAATCAATTATAGATTCCTTTGGTTTCACTCAACTAGTGAATAAACCAACCCACTATTTAAATCATACTCTTGATTTAGTTATGGCATATGGCATAGATGTGGAAAATCTAATAATACATCCCCATAACCCTATCCTATCCGACCATTTCCTAATTACATTTGATTTTAAATTAAGTAATTTCGCTGATCCTGCCCAAAAATTTTGCCATAGTTGGTGTTTATCCAATAAAGCTGTTAACTCTTTTAAGGAATTACTTCCCTCGCAGTTAACCGCCCAGCCACGTGTCAGTGAAAGCCAGGAATCTAATTTTCACCTTACGCCCTCATTTTTAGATAACTTTGTTAGTAGTACTGCGGCCTCATTATTAACAGCCCTAAATGCTGTTGCCCCGTTAAAAAAGAAAAAAGTCAATCAGAGGAGATTAGCTCCATGGTTCAACTCCAAAACGCGCTTTAAAACAACTGGCACGGAAGTTAGAGAGGAAGTGGCGTTCAACCGGCAACCCTGATTCCTTCCAAGCATGGAAGGATATCTTAGTTAGTTACAAAAAAGCACTTAGGAACTCTAGAACCTCCTACTACTCGGCATTAATAGAAGAAAACAAGAACAACTCCAGGTTCCTCTTCAGCACTGTAGCCAGGCTGACAGAAAGTCACACCTCATCTGATCCATCTATTCCTCTAACCCTGAGAAGCAATGATTTCATGGGCTTCTTTTCTGATAAAATTCTAACTATTAGGAATAAAATCCATAGTCTTCTCCCAATGAGGAGCTCAGACACATTGTTTAGTTCAGAAACAACAGCACTGGATTCATGTCTGAACCAGTTCTCCCTCATCGACCTTCCTGAATTGAGGTTATTAGTGTCAGCATCCAAAACAACAACTTGTCAATTAGACTCGGTCCCAACTGGACTCTTTAAAGAAGTCTTCCCTTTAATTGACAGTTGCATATTGAATCAGATTAATATGTACTTATCAATCGGTTACATGCCACAGGCTTTTAAAGTAGCTGTCATCACACCTCTCCTTAAAAAGCCCACACTCCACCCCGAGGTTTTAGCTAATTATAGACCAATATCAAACCTGCCCTTTGTCTCCAAAATCTTAGAAAGAGCTGTCGCTAATCAGCTGTGCCATTACTTAGACAGTAACGGCCTACTGGAGAATTTTCAGTCAGGATTTAGAACTCACCACAGCACAGAGACAGCGCTACTGAAAGTCACTAATGACCTTCTCATGGCCTCAGATGATGGACTTGTCTCTATACTTGTCCTGCTGGATCTTAGTGCAGCATTTGACACTGTTGATCACAAGATACTGGTACAGAGGCTAGAAAGTCATGCAGGGATTAAAGGTACAGCTCTAGGCTGTAAATCATATTTATTGGATAGATTTCAATTTGTTAATGTTAACAATGAGTCATCCCTTCAAATACAAGTTAGTCATGGAGTACCACAAGGTTCTGTACTTGGGCCATTACTCTTCACACTACATGCTCCCCTTAGGCAACATTATCAGACAGCGCCGCATACACTTCCATTGCTATGCGGATGACACTCAGCTATACATATCCATGAAGCACAATGAATCTGACCACTTAATTCAATTGCAGGATTGTCTTAAGAATATCAAGGCCTGGATGACTCAGAACTTTTTGCTCCTTAATTCGGACAAAACTGAGGTCATTGTAGTTGGGCCTAAGCGTCTTAGAGAAACACTCTCTGACCCTATCAGCCTGGCTTCCAGTTCCACTGTGAGGAACCTGGGAGTTCTGTTTGACCAAGACATGGCGTTTGAAAAACAGATACAACAAGTTTCTAGGACAGCGTTTTTCCACCTCCGTAACATCAGCAAAATAAGACACATCCTGCCTCAGAAGGATGCTGAAAAACTAGTTGTTTTGTGAAATATTTTGCAGGATCGAGGAGGTGGGCACAGGAGCTTCAGGAGGAAAAAAGGAAACAGTAGACTGTCTTGCTAGAATAATGTGTCAATTTATTCCCCACAAGCACAGCTCAAACACATACAAACAATCATTGGTGAAGCTTCAGCAGTCCTCTTACCATGACACTGGACTGGAGAGCCGACAGTCTGGGCAGAGTAAGCTTCAAACCAGGCTGGGCGTTCGTATGAAACCCGCAGCAGACTTTACCTAAACGAGGGCCTTCCCCATTCTTTATACTTTGCTCAGACAAAGCTCACGAGCAGGCGGGGAGGGCCAGTCCCCGCCAGCGGGTGAACCTGCGATGAGTCCCATGTCCTGTCCCGAAAACATGCTCTTGAGACAGGCCTAATCAAGCGAAAACATGTTTTCAAGACAGGAGGAATAGTCCTTGAGCAATCTCACAGTGTCCTTTCTCCCCAAACATTCCTTAGCAAAAGCACGCAATTTATTCCATAGATATCAAGTAGGCCAGTTCTGCTGGAGATTTTGGAGTTTTTTTGAGTTTTTCCTCTCCATAGTCGCCATAGTGCTTGCTCATTGTGGGGATAGTTGGGTCTCTCTGTTTTTATATCTGACTGTGCTATGACTCCTATGTACAGTGCCCTGAGATAACGTCTGTTATGATTTGGTGCTATATAAATAAATAAAATTGAATTGAATTGAAATTGACATCACACTGTTAGCCAGGTGTTGACTAAGTTACATAAATTCATCAACATCACATTTACAGCTCATTGGTTTAAAGCACTGTGTTGCACATTAGTGGAGACTCTGAGGGCTGTCTTCATGTGGAGCTGCTGAAAATGGACAGGTTGCTAATGAGACTGACAGTAGCATTGATACAGACAGGTTTTTATGTAACTTAAATTGATTGGCTGTCTCATTGAACATGAACTGGTGTCTCATGTCAGACAATGTGTGTCATGATGCACTTTCAGTTTCACGTTTTCCAAATTGCGCATTGTGAATTTTGGCAAGAAATGCTTTGACATTTTGAGTTTATAGAAAGAAGTGATGGTGTGGAGCAATTCTTCAGGACCGATATCTTAAGGCAGGTTATCAGTAAAGATTTTCATTTGTATGGGTGCCTCCAGTCTTTGTTTGGTGGGGTGGATTTGGGAAGGATGTTGTTCATGAAAAAATGGTGCAGAGAATGAGTGAACGCTGCGTTATCCAGATGACATCATCTTTACCTCCTCTACCATAAGGTTAACTATGAACTGAACGACAGGGTTCGGTCCCCTTGTGAAACAGGTGCAGGTGGCATGTTGTCTTTGTATGATGAACTTGTGTAAGTGTTAGAAGGATGGTTTCCATATTGGTTGGGAGGGGTCTAGATAAAGATGTAGCTGAGGTCAGCTGGGGAGCAGGCGTGGTCTGTGTTACCTGGTGACAGGAATGCAATCACACATCTGAGGTAGAGTTGTTGTGGAGAGAAGGACGTTCTAACAGCCATAAAGGAAGAGGCACTTTAAGAGGAAGGTTTGAATCATATGTCAAACAAGTCTCAACTGCCATCCAATGAACCTTCCTCCATTGGTGGAATCTACTGAGCGACAATGTTGCGTTTCCATTTTCCATCCTCAACTTTCAGAACTGTGTGAAGTCGACTTTGTGTTTGAACAGTGCATATGATGAAATACCTCCAACTAATTGTGATTGTCTTATTTCAATAACCTAGTTAGCCTTCATTAATAGCCTGTTGCTGTGCGAAAATCATGCGATTAGAAATGTTTATTTACTGTAATAATTATGCAAGACAACTCATCTTTTGTGTTTGATCATGTATTAAAGCAGCCTGTATTTCAATTAGGAATCAAATCTGGGAAAAAGATCTGTTTGACTTCGGGACATTATTGTTTGTGTATGCCCCAAATAAAGTTGAAATGATGTTTCAAGATATTCATACCATAGATTGGAATTCACCGACTCCAGCGGGGATCCTCAATGCCTTTCAAACTTTTAGAATCTAAATGATGATTTCAAGACTTTTCAAGACATCACTGTCCACAGCCTGGACCTGCACATGCCTTCTCATTACCTGCAGCAGAGACTTCTCTGTGCTTCTCTGTCCTCCTCTTCTCCTCTGTGCTCCTCTGCTCTTGTGTGCTCCAGTGTGTGCACACTTTGTTGTGTCCCTTCGCCCGTCAGGCATCAAAGCATCGGCTCTAATCCAGATTACCTCGCGGATATGATGTTTTATTCCTTTTTCTTTTGCCAACTGAGCCTGAACATTGAGCAGAGTAGACCGAGGGTCCTTGAAGGCAGCATGGCTCAGTCCAGCCTGAGGTTCATTAACTGCTGATGAGATTACGGGCTTCAATCCAGTGTCCTCTGAGCTGTGTGGACAGATGACCAACATGAAGCTGGCCTGTCTGCTGCCCGTCTTCTGCCTGCTGCTCCGCTCAGACGCTGCTAAGGCGTCGCATCCCAAACCGGCCTGTCGGTATCCTCCGTCCCAGTGGTGCCGGTCACTGGAGGTCGCCATCGAGTGTCAGGTGAGAAAGGCTGGTTTTCAGTGCGTGTTTTTGGACAGGAGATGTGGAATAAATGGACGGAGCAGGTCTGTAGGTCGAAGGATCATCTAATTAGCGGAGGTATATTTACATGAGTCCTGATCTATCTATGTGAGGATCATCATCAAAGTCTTTCTTCGTGCGTGAGAAGAGCACATAAAATACTGAGGCCTGAGCAGAATGCTCTCACACCAGCAGAAGTTTCGCCTCCAAATGGGAGTCATGCTTCAGAAATTGGACGCCAGAGGTTTTCCATGTGACTGGAGAGCAGCTCTGGGTCAGGGTTCCAGCCGAAATGTGCTAAAACTCTAACTAACCACTAAAATAAAAGGCTAAATGCTTGTTCGACCAGTAGTTAGAAACCCTAAAACAGCATGTGAATAACCTTGGTGTGTGCAGGTTCAGAAGCAGTGCATGGAGCTGAACGCCACCACACCCCAGCAGGCCGTTCCCCTGGTGGCCGTCTCCCTGTACTATGAGAGCTTGTGTCCAGCCTGCAGGGTCTTCATCAGCCAGCAGCTGTTCCCCACCTGGACCATGCTGCAGGACATCATGGCCGTCACTCTGGTGCCCTATGGGAACACTAAGGCATGTGCTCTTTATCGCTGAGAGCAGAGAGCTTTTCCCCGACGTTCTGAACGCTGCTGTGTTTCTCTGGCAGGAGCTTGCGTTGGCGGAGTCTCTCTTCAGCTGTCAGCACGGGGAGCTGGAGTGCAGAGGGAACCTAATTGAGGTTTGTTTTTCTTGTCTTCTCTTGACTTGTCTGATGGACGTGTGACCGCTCTGTTGGACCCATGCTCCTCAGGCTTGTGTCATCCACTTGGCCAGACACTCAGCTCCTCAGGTCATCAGCTGCATGGAGTCGGCTGCAGATGTTCTCAGTGCTGCGCGGCCTGTGAGTATTAGAAAACATAATCTAGAAGACTGACTAAAAAATGTCATTTAAGTTTTTAAGCGCATGATTTTGAGTGAAGAAGAGTTTGTTTTTAACTCTGGGCCGCTGATGCAGGACGTGGTCAGTGATGCCCGTGTCTGTCGTCTCAGTGCCTGCAGCTCTATGCTCCGTCTGTCTCCTGGGCCAGCGTGGACTCCTGCGTGAGAAGCAGACAGGGACGCCAGCTGATGCACGCCAACGCTGTCATGACCAGAGCTCTGAACCCACCTCACACTCACGTCCCCTGGGTCACCTTCAACGGGGTAAGACACTGATCTGATCTAAGGTTTAGATGGCTGTGGCTCCCAGTGGTGAGATGATGTCATGTACACACGCTCACTCATTAGCTGCTGTTGGTCAGTAATGAAACACATGGAAGTACTTATTGAATTATCTTGTTTCCTGTTGGCTGCAAATGGGGGGGGGGGGGGGGGGGTTGTTTTTTTGGGGGGGGGGGGGGGGGGGGGGGGGGGGGGTTTGTCTTGTATTTCTTCGTGTGTGTGTGTCGCCTAAGAATGCTCTGTACACAGTCTAAATCCTAAATTGAAGGACAGATTCTTAATCAGTACATGCTGGATTGCAGGAATACACAGAGGAGAATGAGGACAGGGCCATGTCATCTCTTTTCCAATTGGTCTGCCAACTTTACAAGGTGAGGATTTGGTTTGTGTCAACCTCTAGTATCAATGTGTGAGGAGCACAACTTTGGGAAATGCAATACCTGGATGTCTGTTAAACACATGTCTTCATCTGAAAGTCAGTTTGTCACACTGCTGCTGACCCATACAGACCCTGACTGTTGCCCTCTGCTGGGATGTGACCATAACTGTACCTTGACACTGACTACCATGACACTATACTGAAACTGTAGAGTGACTGTACCTCTATCGTCTCCAGGGGGTGAAGCCCCCGGCTTGCACTGGAGCCCAGGTCAGACTGAACCGAAGCTTCTGCTGAGCTCAACCACACCACCAAAACTACTGCCTGCAGAGAAGCCACATTATAACGTTCACTATACCAAATAAAGCATGCAACGTGTAAAGGAGCGTTTGTAGTCTGTATAAAGTGTTGTCTTTTATCTCATTAGTATTTTCCACAAGTTACAGTAGAGAAAACAAGATGCTTGGGGGAGGTCTAATGAAAGGCACATGTTGGATCCATCGCAGCACAGTACAAGACAAGATGGCTGAGCTGAAATCATAGGTTTGAGAAATCCTTTGTTCCAGCTTCATTTGAAGTTTCTTCTTGGAGTCACTGAAGTGTATTCAGTAATGTGGGGTCAGGGAAAAGGTTTAGTGATGTTTTCCTGGGGCATTAGGTGAATATCTCTTCCTGTGCCCTCAGTGGTTGAGTGTCTTTCCTGCCCTGCCCCTTAGGTGCCCAGCCTCAGATGTTTGCTGAGGCTACAGTGGGTGAAGCCCTTTGTGTGACTAAATAGAAGAGCTGTACAGCAGAGATTCTAAAGTGCTACTGCGACTGGAGGCATCCTGATTAAAAAAAGCTTTTGAAGCAGATTAAAATGAGAGCAGCAAACAAAGAACAATGAAGAAGCCTAAAGCAACAACACCATTTAACATCGTTTCTGGTAAAAACAGAATTATACAGGTGGTTTATACTGCATTTCAGTCCTCTCCAGTGTTCCATCTCTGTGGTGCTACAGGTTGGTTTACGTGTAAAGGGATTTAATAAAGTGTAGAAGGTCAGTTTGGGGTCAGGCATCAGTGCTACATTACATTTTAACTTTCTCTTCATACCCTGAGGTTTAGGTCCATTGATTTTCCCTCCTTCATAAGATAAGATAAGATAAGAACGTTTTTATTCCTCCCCCATGGGGGAAACACACATTTACAGAAGCTCCGTAAAAAACAAGTAAGTATAAAGAAATAAAATAAAATAAGATTAAAATAAAATAATCTTAAAAGGCCTACTATTTACAGTTTGGTTTACAGTTAAATATGAGAACTGGGTGTGCAAAACAAACCAGAATGTGCAGCAAAAAACAATGTGCAAATGTTCGCAAAAACAGTTTTAAGAAAAACCCTGAGCAGAAAAAGATTATACTGTTGTAGTGAGACTAACATTAATTGCATTAATGTCCTTAATATAGACTAATGAAGTCCATTTAAACAGAGGAGTTGTATATTCTGACAGCAGAGGGGATGAAGGACCTGCGGTAACGCTCCTTCCTGCACTGTGGGTGCCAGAGTCTGCTGCTGAAGGAGCTCCACAGTCCCTCCACTATCAAGTGCAGTGGGTTTGATTTATTGTCCATGATGGAGGTCATTCTAGCCAGTGACCTTTTCCTCCCCACCTCCTCTACCGTTTCCAGTGGGCAGCCCAGGACAGAGCTGACCAGCCTGTTCAGTCTCTTTCTGTCCCGGTCTGTGCTGCCCTCGCCCCAGCAGGTCACAGCAAAGAAGATGGCAGAGGCCACCACAGAGTCATAAAAGGTCCGGAGGAGAGGCCTGCACACGCCAAAAGATCTCAGTCTCCTCAGGAGGTGGAGGCGACTCTGGCCCTTCTTGTACAGGGCATCGGTGTGGTCTGACCAGTCCAGCTTATTGTTGAGGTGGACACCCAGATATTTGAAGCTGTCCACCATCTCAATGTCTGAACCCTGGATGTTCACCAGTGTGTGTGTTTGAGTCCTTTTCCGGAAGTCAATCACCATCTCCCTTGTCTTACTAGTGTTTAAGCACAGGAAGTTGCTCTCACACCAGTCCACAAAGTCCATGATGACCGACCTGTACTCCAGTTCATCCCCCTCAGACACACAGCCAACAATGGCTGAGTCATCAGAGAACTTCTGGAGATGACACCTGCTGGTGTTGTATTTGTAGTCCGCAGTGTAGATGGACAAGAGGAACGGTGAGAGCACTGTCCCCTGTGGTGCTCCGGTGCTGCAGATCGCCACCTCAGACCTGCAGTCCCGCAGCCGCACATACTGCGGCCTGTTGGTGAGGTAGTCGCTGGTCCATGCAGCCAGCTGTCTCTCCACCCCTGCCTCCTCCATCTTCCTCCGTAACAGCGTCGGTCGGATGGTGTTGAAAGCACTGGAGAAGTCGAAGAACATGACTCTCACAGTACTCCCGGCAGTCTCCAGGTGATTCAGCGCCCGGTGTAGCAGGTAGATGACGGCATCGTCCACCCCGATGTTCGGCCTGTAGGCAAACTGCAGAGGGTCCATCGCAGAGCTCACCGTGGTGCGGAGGTGGCTTAGGATCAGCCTCTCCATGGTCTTCATCAGGTGGGAGGTCAAGGCGACAGGTCTGTAGTGGCTCGGCTCCTTCGCGTGTGCTGTTTTGGGAACCGGAACCACACAGGAGGTCTTCCACAGGGCCAGGACCTTCTCAAGCCTCAGGCTCAGGTTGAAGATGTGTGCGGCCACCTCGCAGAGTTGGTTTGCACAGTCTCTGAGCAGTCTGGGGCTGATCCCATCTGGTCCTGCAGCTTTCCTGGTCTTTAGTCACCTCAGTTCTCTCCTCACCTGCTCTGCTGTCATGGAGATGATGGAGTGAGGGGGGGTAGTTGTGATGTGAAGAGAGGGAGAGGATGGCTGGGAGGTGGTAAATGCAGCTATTTGAGAGCAGACTAGTGAAGGGTGGTGGGTAGGCGGAGTGGAGCCCTGATCGAATCTGTTGAAGTACTCGTTCAGTTCGTTGGCCCATCACTGGTCCCCCTCTGGTATGGCTCTGACTCCACTCTGTCCATGACCTGTGATGTTCCTCAGGCCTCTCCACACATCGCGTGCCTTGCTCTGCTCCAGCTGCTCCTCCAGCTTCTTTTTATAGCTGTCTTTTGCCTTTCTGATCTCAACCTTGAGTTCCCGTTGGACTCTCCTGAGCTCCTCTCTGTCCCCTGATGCAAACACCCTCTTCTTCTTGTTCAGCAGGACTTGAAGTTGAGGGGTCACCCACGGCTTGTTGTTGGCAAAGCACCGGACCCTGCGGGTTGGCACGGTGCTCTCCACACAGAAGTTGATGTAGTCAGTGATACAGTCTGCAGGCCATCGATGTCGTCATTGTGAGAGCTGCACAGCATCTCCCAGTCAGTCGTCTGGAAGCAGTCTTGCAGTCTCTCATTGGCCTCCTCTGTCCACACTTTCACAGTCCTCTTCTGTGCAGGCTCTCTTCTCACCACGGGTGTGTATTCAGGTCGCAGATGGATCAGGTTGTGATCAGAACGGCCGAGCGGGGGGAGGGGTGCGGAGGTGTAAGCGTCTTTCATATTTGCATATGAGAGGTCCAGCGTCTTGTTTTCCCTGGTGTGGCACTTCACGTACTGTGTGAACGTGGGGAGGGTGGAGGAGAGCGAGGCATGGTTGAAATCCCCGTTGATGAGCAGGAGGGACTGCGGGTGCTGTGTTTGTGCCCGGGACACTGCGCTGTGGAGCAGCTTGCACGCAGCCGCTGCGTCGGCTGAGGGAGGGATGTAGACTGTAAATACAATCACGTGCGAGAACTCCCTCGGGATGTAATAAGGGCGGATGCCCACCACAACCAGCTCAATGTCCTTCGTGCATGTCTGTTCTCTGATGGAGACGTGCTCGGGGCTGCACCATCTCTCATTCACAAACACAGCCAGTCCCCCACCTCTCTTCTTCCCAGCCACGTTCCGGTCCGCACGTATCAGTTTAAAACCCTCCAGGGATACGACAGAGTCCGGTGTCACCTCTGTCAGCCAGGTCTCAGTGAAACACAGCAGGCTGCTCTCCCTGAAGTCCCTCTGCAGCCGGGCCAGTGCCGAAAGCTCGTCGGTCTTATTCAGGATGGAACGGACATTTCCCATAATTCCTGAAGGTATATATGGT
This sequence comes from Pseudorhombus dupliciocellatus, assembly GCA_016785235.1. NCBI lineage: Eukaryota > Metazoa > Chordata > Actinopteri > Pleuronectiformes > Paralichthyidae > Pseudorhombus > Pseudorhombus dupliciocellatus. Next base: position 13,494 of record JAFBJW010000544.1, read on the forward strand.
CTGTGCTTCCTTTTCCTCTCCTTTTCCTCTCTGGAGCCTTCTTCCCGCTCTGCAGCCTCGTCTCTTCCTTTTTATCTCCGCCGGACTCTCCATCTTCTCCGCGGAAGGAATTACGGGGCTGCGTAGCGACAACAGCTGATCCCTGGTGTAAACAATGGACCCCCGGAGCGTGTTCGCTGATGGAGTTTCAAAAAGGTCCGAAAAAAACAGGAAACACAGTGCAAAAGTAGTAAAAGTGGTCTCTCCATGAGCGTAATGAAAGCATGGATTGACCAGTCTAAAGAAAAAACAGAAAACACGCCAGAAAAAGGGAGAAAGTATAAGAAAAAGTAGGAAAGAGTGGGGAGCTCCTGTAACCAGCAGCCACTGGGGCAGTGCCATCTTGAATATCAGATGTCCACACTGTCAGATGTCCCCACCGTCAGATATCAGATGTCAACACTGTGAGATATCTGATGTCCACAATGTCAGAAGTCCACACCGTCAGATTTCCACATCGTGAGATTTCAGATGTCCCCTCCTGTAAATGTCAGGTTTCCACACCACCATCCGACATCAGATGTCCACACTGTCAGATGTCCAGACCATCACATTTCAGATGTCCACACCATCACGTCACGTATCCCAACCATCAGATTTCCAAATGATCGTATATCCATAACACAGGATGTGAGATGTCCACACCATCAGATATCCCCACTGCCTGATGTCAGATGACAACACCTTCATATGTTCACACTATTAGATGTCAGATGTCCACACGGTCAGACATCAGAAGTCCACAGCGCCAGCTGTCCCCACCATCAGATGTCCACCATCAGATGTCCACACGGTCATAGATCAGAAGTCCACAGCGTCAGCTGTCCCCACCATCAGATGTCCACACTGTCAGATGTCCCCACCATCAGATGTCAGATGTCCACACCACTGGATGTCAACATTGTCAGATTTCAGGTGACCACATATTCTGGTGTCCAAACCGTCACGTCCCCACCATCAGATATCAGATGTCCACACTGTCAGATTTCAGATGTCCATACCATCAGGTGTCCACACTGTCAGATCTCAGATGTCCACACTGTCAGATGACCATACCGTCAGATATCAGATGTCAACACTGTGAGATATCTGATGTCCACATTGAGCTGAAGTCAATCATCAGTTCACTCACAGGCCCTCTGGAGGTAGAGCATAAAAATAATGTCGGGTCTACCTGACCCTGGACAATATGAGCAGATGATTGGTCAGACTGGATGCACATGGCTGTTCATTAAAGGACAGATCTGATTCTAACAGCCTCAGAACGATCACACCTGAAGATGCAAACAACGCTAGGAAACACTGAAGGCCACAGTGACATTGTGGATTTATGTCTGAATTTCACTGGTTCTGCAAAGCTCCAACTGTGTCGTGACAGTGAAGTTGGGGCCACACATCAAGCGGTTTCCTCTGAATGGACTCTTCTAAGATTCCTTCAGAAAAGAACCAGTCAGAGCTTGGCACTTCTCTCTAATTTTCTAAAGTCTGTGATTCACAGAGGTCAATTAGAGCATTTAGGTCAAACCAAAGTCTATGTTAGGACCCTGAGGGTCATGTGTGCTCATGTGTTTTCTTCCCTCCTTTACACATAGGTGGGGCTACCACCACTAGTTGTCTTTCCAGGTGCTGTTGGCCCTCCTCACCTGTGGGTGGTGCTGTCACCCTGGTTCTGCTTCCTGGGTCAAGAAGAAGAAGTGGACTATAAAATGGCCGCCGACCATGCGGTTGCTCTCTCCTCTTCAGAGTAGCTCTCTTTTGTTGATGTTATGTCATGTTTCAAATTAAAGTCTTATTGGAAGGAGTCTAGCATGTGTCGTGGAGCTTAGGTCAGTGTTTGCCTGTTGTGAGGATCTGGGCGGAGAAAAGAGGTGGTGTAATTGGAGAGTGTGAACTTGGCAGTTACTCCAGTCTGGTCCTTGTAGAAGTCCACACTGTGGAGAGACAGACACAAGCCGCCGAGGCAGTATTGTGTTCTTCAGCTGCGTCACAGCACAGGGACAGAGGGAAGAACACCACTAAATCAAAGGTCTCTACTTACACATGTGACACCACTGTTTCTCCATTCCACACTTTGTTTCTGTCCCATCACTGCTGAGGGGACACGTAGATGTGCCAGCCTTCAGCTGAACAGCTGACCATTCAATGACCATATTATTTTCTTAAAATAGGAAACTAACAAGTACAGTTGTCTTTAGATGAACCAGTTCACTTTCTTTGGCACAGTGCCTCAACCCTCAAACGCCCAGATTAGAGATGCCTGTCCTACATGAGACCCTGTTACCTTCTCCAGATGAACAAATTCTGCTCAACTACAAGCAGTGTTGGGAAGATTACTTTGGAAATGTAATCGGTTACAATTACAAGTTATCCCGTTGAATATTACTTTCTCAAAGTTATGTTGTGCACAACATCACATGGGGCACCACTATGTTGTGCATAGGCCTCGCACGGGTACCAAAATGTTAGGGATATACCCTTAAATAATGTGCTTGTATTTAATCAATTGATTTAGCTATCAGTAAAAGATTATTTAATATGAATATTATAAAAAAAATGCATATTTGATAATAATTTACATTTATAAAACAGAACCCTTCAAAGGAAGGGAAAAAATAGCTTATTTATTCATTATTAGACTCATATTTTTATTAACTACCAATTTGGAATTCTGATGAATAATTACATTAATAGCTATAATCAAATGTACCACACTAATAGTTAACAAAGTTGAAGGATGTGGAGTCCTTTACAATGAAGAGGTTGGCAAAATTCACTGATACAATATTAAGTCGTTTTTTAAAAATAAACATTTATGAAGAACATGTACACACTGTCATAATAAAAGTCTACGAACTAGAAAAAGGTATGTGCGTGTGTGTGTGTGTGTGTGTGAGAGTGTTAAAGATACAAAATGACCGCTGGCCAAAGACAAAGACAGTGGGCCCCCTGGAGTGATAGGGACCATGTGGCTGAGATCACATGTGTGATAAGTCTGTGGCGATGACTGTGTGATGTGTTGGTGCTCAGATTAAAATAAGAAAAAAACAAACTAACCTGACTTCAGATGTCAGATGTCCACACCGTCACATTTCCCCACTGTCACATGTACACACCATCACGTCTCCAACCCCAGATTTCAGATGTCCCCACAATCAGTTGTTCCCACCGTCAAATGTTCGTTGTCCATACTGTCAGGTGATGACCACAGGGTCATATGTCCCCAGCGTACAATGTCAGATGTCAGAGTCCACACAGTCAGATTTCACCACCATAATATGTCAGATGTCCCCACCGTCAGATATCAGCTGTCATATGTCAGTATCAGGTGTCCCCACTCAGATGTCTGATGTCCTCATCTTTGGATGTCCCCACCATCAGATATCAGCTGTCATATGTCAGTATCAGGTGTCCCCACTCAGATGTCTGATGTCCTCATCTTCGGATGTCCCCACCATCAGATATCTGCACTGTCAGATGTCAGATGTCCACACCGTCAAATGACAGATGTCCACACCAACACGTCATGTATCCCCACCGTCAGATTTCCAAATGATCATGTAACCATACCGCAGGATGTGAGATGTCCACACCGTTAGCTGTCCACACCATCAGATATCACCACTGCCAGATGTCAGATGACAACACCTTCATATGTTCACACGGTCAGACATCAGAAGTCCACAGATATCAGATGTGCATACCATCAGGTGTCCACACTGTCAGATATCAGATACACACTGTCAAAGGTCCATACCGCCAGATGTGTTATGTCAGGTGTCACGACCATCAAATGTCAAATGTCAGTATCAGATGTCCCCACTCAGATGTCTGATGTCCTCATCTTCAGATGTCCCCACCATCAGATGTCCGCACTGTCAGATGTCAGATGTCCACACCGTCAGATGTCTGATGTCCTCATCTTCAGATGTCCCCACCATCAGATGTCCACATTGTCAGATGTCAGTTGTCCTCATTTTCGGATGACCCACCGTCAGATGACAGATGTCCACACCTTCAGATGTCAGTCGTCAGATGTCCCCACATTTAGATATTCATTCAATCAAATGTCTGATGTCCATACCATCAGGTGTCAGATGACCCCACCGTCAGATATCAGATGTCCATACCATCAGTTGTCCACACTGTCAGATATCAGATGTACACACTGTCAAATATCCATACCGCTATACGTGAGATGTCCACGCCATCAGCTGTCCCCACCGTCAGATGTCCTCACTTTCGGATGTCCTCACTTTTGGATGTCCCCACCATCAGATGTCAGCTGTCCACACCGTCAGATCTCAGATGTCCACACTGTCAGATGTCCAATGTACACACTGTCAAAGGTCCATACCGCCAGACGTGTAATGTCAGGTGTCAGATGTCACGATCATCAAATGTCATATGTCAGTATTCGATGTCCCCACTCAGATGTCTTATGTCCTCATCTTCAGATGTCCCCACCATCAGATCTCCGCACTATCAGATGTCAGAAGTCCTCACTTTCGTGTGTCCCCACCGTCAGACATCAGATGTCAACACTTTGAGATATCTGATGTCCACTTTGTCAGATGTCAGTTGTCCTCATTTTCGGATGACCCACCGTCAGATGAAAGATGTCCTAACTTTCAGGTGTCCACACTGTCAGATATCAGATGCCAACACTGTGAGATATCTGATGTCCACATTGTCAGATGTCAGTTGTCCTCATTTTCGGATGACCCACCGTCAGATGTCAGATGTCCACACCTTCAGATGTCAGTCGTCAGATGTCCCCACATTTAGATATTCATTCAATCAAATGTCTGATGTCCATACCATCAGGTGTCAGCTGTCCCCACCGTCAGATATCAGATGTCCATACCATCAGGTGTCAGCTGTCCCCACCGTCAGATATCAGATGTCCATACCATCAGGTGTCCACACTGTCAGATATCAGATGTCCATTCCATCAGGTGTCCACACTGTCAGGTATCAGATGTACACACTGTCAAATATCCATACCGCTAGACGTGAGATGTCCACGCCATCAGCTGTCCCCACCGTCAGATGTCCTCACTTTCGGATGTCCCCACCATCAGATGTCAGCTGTCCACACCGTCAGATATCCCCTTTGTCAGATCTCAGATGTTCACACTGTCAAAGGTCCATACCGCCAGACGTGTAATGTCAGGTGTGAGGTGTCACAATCATCAAATGTCATAGGTCAGTATCAGATGTCCCCACTCAGATGTCTGATGTCCTCATCTTCAGATGTCCCCACCATCAGATGTCCGCACTGTCAGATGTCAGATGTCCACACCGTCAGATGACAGATGTCCTCGCTTTTAGGTGTCCTCACCGTCAGATATCAGATGTCAACACTGTGAGATATTTGATGTCCACATTGTCAGATGTCAGTTGTCCTCATTTTCGGATGACCCACCGTCAGATGACAGATGCCCTCACTTTCGGGTGTCCCCACTGTCAGATATCAGATGTCAACACTGTGAGATATCTGATGTCCACATTGTCAGATGTCAGTTGTCCACACCTTCAGATGTCCCCACTGCCAGATCTAAGGTGACAACACCTTCATATGTTCACACTATGAGATGTCAGATGTCCACAAGGTCAGAAAACAGAAGTCCACAGCGTCAACTTTCCCCCCCATCAGATGTCCACACTGTCAGATGTCCACACCACTGGATGTCAACATTGACAGATATCAGATGACCACATATTCTGTTGTCCAAACCGTTAGATGTCCCCACGATCAGAAATCAGATGTCCACAATGTCAGATCTCAGATGTCCATACCATCAGGTGTCCACACTGTCAGATCTCAGATGTCCATACGATCAGGTGTCCACACTGTCAGATATCAGATGTACACACATTCTGGTGTCCAAATCGTCAGATGTCCCCACATTTAGATATTCATTCAATCAAATGTCTGATGTCCATACCATCAGTTGTCAGATGTCCCCACCTCAGATGTCTGATGTCCACAATGTCAGAAGTCCACACTGTCAGATTTCCACATCATGAGATGTCAGATGTCCCGTCCTGTAAATGTCAGGTTTCCACACCGTCAGATTTCCAAATCGTGAGATGTCAGATGTCCCCTTGTCGTCAGATCTCAGATGTCCACACTGTCAGATGTCCACACCGTCAAATGACAGATGTCCTCACTTTCGGGTGTCCCCACCATCAGATATCAGATGTCCACACTGTCAGATGTCCCTACCGTCAGATATCAGATGCCAACACTGTGAGATATCTGATGTCCACATTGTCAGATGTCAGTTGTCCTCATTTTCGGTTGACCCACCGTCAGATTTCAGATGTCCACACCTTCAGATGTCTGATGTCCTCAATGTCAGAAGTCCACCCCGTCAAATTTCCACATCGTGAGATGTCAGATGTCCCCACCTGTAAATGTCCACAAGGTCAGACATCAGAAGTCCACAGCGTCAACTTTCCCCGCCATCAGATGTCCACACTGTCAGATGTCCACACCACTGGATGTCAACATTGAAAGATATCAGACGACCACATATTCTGTTGTCCAAACTGTCAAATGTCCCCACCATCAGATATCAGATGTCCACAATGTCAGATCTCAGATGTCCATACCATCAGGTGTCCACACTGTCAGATCTCAGATGTCCATACCATCAGGTGTCCACACTGTCAGATATCAGATGTACACACATTCTGGTGTCCAAATCGTCAGATGTCCCCACATTTAGATATTCATTCAATCAAATGTCTGATGTCCATACCATCAGGTGTCAGATGTCCCCACCGTCAGATATCAGATGTCCATTCCATCAGGTGTCCACACTGTTAGATATCAGATGTACACACTGTCAAATATCCATACCGCTAGACGTGAGATGTCCACGCCATCAGCTGTCCCCACTGTCAGATGTCCTCACTTTTGGATGTCCCCAACATCAGATGTCAGCTGTCCACACCGTCAGATCTCAGATGTCCACACTGTCAGATGTCCAATGTACACACTGTCAAAGGTCCATACCGCCAGACATGTCAGGTGTCAGATGTCACGATCATCAAATGTCATATGTCAGTATTAGATGTCCCCACTCAGATGTCTGATGTCCTCATCTTCAGATGTCCCCACCATCAGATCTCCGCACTGTCAGATGTCCTCATTTTCGGGTGTCCCCACCGTCAGATATCTGATGTCCACATTGTCAGAGGTCAGTTGTCCTCATTTTCGGATGACCCACTGTCAGATGTCAGATATCCACACCTTCAGATGTCCCCACTCAGATGCCTGATGTCCACAATGTCAGAAGTCCACACCGTCAGATTTCCACATCATAATCATTTTGGGCTATATTTTGTACAATAACTTTGTCTTCCTTAGTGTATCTACTATCTTTAGGACTTTCCAACAGAGTCATAGTACGGTTTTTGCAAACTTTTAAAGGGAAATAGGGATCGTCCCTGAGGAATAGGCCCACAGGAGAAACCCCCAGCAGGAGGTATTGTATAAGATTGCAAAGGGTGGTCGAAGGGTTTCATTTCCCATGGCCAGTTGAATGTTTAGTATTGATACCTGCCTTTTTCGAGTTACTTTATTGTGAAAATATTGTGCCTAAGGGCTCTGCCCTGATGGCCAGTAGATACCGTCCTGAGTACCGTAATTAACCCTTGTGTGGTCCTCGGGTCTGTGGGACCCATTTTCAGTTTTCATCAAAAGAAAAATGAAACAATTAATTATTTTTTCAACCTGAAATTCACTGGCTTTGTCATTTTCTGTGAAGAACATAAATCAAAACACATTTTCAATGACCGCATACTGTACACCCACCCTATGCATTTACATTACATACAGGGTCTTCGGGTCCACTGGACCCGGGGCTAATTTAAGTGTGGAAAGTGTAGGTCCTGTGTACCTTCACTCTGTCTTCCTCCTTTCTGGGGCTTCTGATAGTGTTTTCTCACTGTGTCTGTCCCACCTGCCCATCTGAAACTGATTGTGTGTGTTGTGTTTCTGCCCCTCCCACTCCCACACAAAGTTGCAGCATTGTTGAAAATTCCACAAGCACCTGTTCTGCTCTTACATTCCTGCACATTTTACCCTTTGTCTTGGGGGAACCAAACTTTATTTTCTCATACCCTATCCCACCTGTAAATTGGGGCGTAACACTATAAATATGACCAGTATGGTTCCTTATCACAACTAATCAATATGGCCAAAAGGTTTTCTGCTGAGAGGGCCTTGCAACTTATTTTGGAAGAGAGAGAAGGATCTGATGATGAGGAAGAGGTTTCAGAATGTGAACATCACATTTCTGAAAATTCAAAGTCTGAAAGTGACTTTGAAGAAGAGGATGAGGTTGAGCACCAATTAGTCGCGAAACAAAGATGAGCAGCGCATCAGCAGCCAGCTCAGGGACCAGCCTGTAAGCAGCCAGGACCAGAACAAGCCCACCAGATAGCAAGTGAAAAAGTATGGATGTCAAAAAATGGTGAAATTGAATGGTCTTCTTGCCCAAGAAATAAACCACCCCACAGAGCTGCTAATGTGATAAGCATGCAAACAGGGTCAACACGGCTGGCAGTTACTCATGTGCAGGACATCAAGTCTTCATTTGAGCTTTTCATTCCAGATTCCATCCATAAAATGATTCTGGGTTGCACTAATCTTGAAGGAAGGAGTGTTTTTTCACACTTTTTATTTATTACCTTTTCTTCAAAAAACAAATGGCACATTATTTCATAAATGTGATCTAACAAAGGTAAAGGGCAAATAAACAAACATGTTTGCTGTTAATATGACTTTTAATTGGATTGAAGTAAACATCTGTTGAGTATTTTGATGAAAAAAATGTCTGATTGTATTGATTTGAATACCCAAAACTCTGGCGGGTCCACCAGACCCATGAAGACTGGCTGTGTAACAAAAATATGAGGACCACACAAGGGTTAACATATTCCAGCTCGAGTCCAGCACATGGCCCATCATATACCATCTTTCTGCTATTCTTATGGCAGTGGGTGTTAATAGCACCTGATAAGGTCCTTCCCACTTAGGTGAATGCCAGTATTTCTTCTTTACACTCTTTACGAGAACACAGTCTCCTGGTTCCACCAGGTGGGTTTCCTGTTGGGAAATAGAAAGGTCTTCATCAGTTTGTTTTTTTTTTGCTTTTGTTTCTCCAATATTTTTCTCATGCAATCAGCTAAATTGGCTTTGTCATCAGTTTCCCACTGATTTGTGAATTGAGGTAGTCTATATGGTCTACCAAACAATGTCTCATTAGGTGTAAGCCCAGAAGTGCTTGTTATATTAATGTATAATTTTACCAAGTCTAAACATTGTGTCCATGGTCTTCCTGTTTCTTCAATGCATTTTTTCAATCTGTTTTTTATTGTCCCATCCATTCTTTCTACTAGTCTAGCACTTTGAGGGTGATAAGCGCAATGA